>WHYT01015835.1:193078-300759 GCA_009806455.1 Tetrax tetrax
TCACTGCTGGGAGCTGCGCTGAGTTTTGCGGTACAGGAGGCTGCAGGTGGTGACTGACACATAGTCAATGAGATCTGAGGAGAATCCAGGCTCTATAAATGTTAGATGAGGCAGGCTGGGCATTGACAAAAACAAGAGGTGGCTGCAAACACCAAGTGTCGTTATTCTCTGAGCAGGGATGCTGAGAGGCCTAGGAACTTCCCATGGAGATTAACTGCTTCACAGCAGGATGAGGAGCTGTCTGCTGATGCGAAGGGACATCCTGTTGTCCTGAGAACACTTGGGAGGAAGGATGCATGACAGCAGGAGCAGCTCTTGAGAGCATGCACAGAGTTTCCTGCAAAGCACGTATCTTGTCTGAAAGATGATTGTTCTCTGCTGAGATAAACTCCAAACACCTAATGGTTTAAATTAGTGCCAGAACAGAAGGAGGTCTCGCTTAGTCATTAATTGGCAGTGAGTTCTGTAATCTCTTCCTGCTGAAGGAAGGGCTCTCTGCTGCTTTCCCGTCCACCTACTTCAGCTTACTCTCCTGACCTGCCGCCAGCGTACCAGGAAGCCGTTGCCGCGTTCCCCAGGGTCTCTGGTGCCCGGTTCGGGAGGGACCGGAGCTCTTTAACTCCCATGGCTTCTCTGCTTGCAGCAGAAGGCCACGCAGAGCGAGTTAGGTGAGCTAGCTGTGTTAAGCAATCTGGAAGTGCATCATCAATGCTTCGGACGCTTTTTCTGTAGTACACACGCCAACTAGTAAGCTCTGGTGACTGAAGTGTGTCTGTTTCCCAGAAAGCAGATGTAGCCAGAGCAGGGAGAGTGGGGAGGCAGCTGCAGCATCTCTGGCTCTCCATGCACAGAGATGCTGCTCCAGACTCCGCTGTCCTGCGTATGGGTGCGAGTTGCATGGATAATGATTAGAGCTGGCTAATGTTTCTAACTTCTGCTAAAGCTTTAGTGGAGAACTTGGTTTTTTTTGGGGATGGCTTTTTTTTTTTTTTTTTTTTTTGGTGACACAACAGGATTTTTTCTTTCCAGCCAGAAGGAGGAGCCAGATCAGTCGCTGTGACTCTGAATTTGGTTGTCTTGTAAAGTTTTCTGCTAAAAAAATAATGCAACCCCTTTGAGATTAAATCTTTCCCCTTTGGGGCAAGAGGAAAGGAATATTAGTTTTCTGTGAAAGAGAAATGAATTTTTTTAAGTCCATCTTTTTTTTACAGATGGTTTCCCAGGGTTGAGGTTAAAGGTTTCATTCTGTTTTCCTCTCATTTTCATTCTGGAAGAAGCTCATACTTTAAAGAAAGCTTTAAAGAAAATAAGTACTGCGATGAGTTAATATTGTGACTCTGTAAAACACAATCTGAGCTGTATGCATTTCTTTCTCCCTTTCTCTCGTCTTAGTCCTGTTGAATACTCTGCCAGCAGCGGAAGCAAATGTCCCCAGCTCCTTCGCGCTTCTCTGGGAGCAGGGGCTGGCGCCTGCCAGCAATGAGCCTTTGTTCCCACCAGTGCGGCTGGGCGCTGTACTTGCTTATCCAGGCAACTACCAAAAGGTCCTGAATGCCAGGCTAATGCATCAATCATAATTCCTGAGCTGCCAGCAGCCATGTAACTGCTTAAAGACCTCAACAGCCCTCTGGCACTTAAAGAAAAAATCATCTAATTAATCACAGGTGAAACAACTTGGACCTGCTCCAAAAGCCCCTGAATTTACTGCCAAGCTTTGATGCTAATTTTCCTTCTAAGTAACCCCCTAAAGAAATTTACGATTAGGTAATTAAAGTGATGAATAAAGAGATACTTAGAAGAAGGAGGGAGAAGAATAAGGGGGAGGGGAAAAATCAACCTTGATTCAAAAGCCTTAAATCTCTTCCCCTCCTCAAAGAGAAACGTCAGGCATTTTTGCACATGCATTGTCTCTGAAAATTGGGTTGGGTTCCCACAGGAGGCTTGAGAAATATTCCTTAAATTAATGTTTGCATAACCAGATAAAGCAGAAAAGAAGGAACTAAACAGATTGTAACGATGAGATGGTTGAGGGAGAAAAGGACTTGTGGCTTCTTTCTGAGGATCACATACTGTAAAACTTCTGTCAGAAACTTCCTTGTGCCTTTTCCCCCAGGTGCCTGAGGTCCTTTTTTTTAAAGGTAATTGGCTGCCCAGAATCCATCTCATTAAAAAATGTAGTGATCTCTAATGAAAAACTTTGGAGCATCTGAGCAACTTTAAAAAGCCTGGCCAGAAGTTCTTAATTGGACACGAGTCCTGTGTCATTTTCAGTATCCTCCCACATTCTGGCTATCGTTTTTTTCAGAGAAGGAACTCAGTAGCCCTTGGTTTGCAGTTTTTCTTCAGGCAAATGTTCCACACCAAACTCAGTGTAAGGTGGGTTTAAACATAGGGGCCCAGGCTGCAAAATTTTGCCCCGAAACAAGCATGTCACTATCCAGGGATTGCTGCTGGCTTTTTAATGCAATCTGGGCTAATTCCTTCCTTGTGGCTAAAAGCAAGTCTTGGATTCCAGGAAACTTTCTTGCTGGCCCATAAAATGAAAAGTATGGGGGGAGAGAGTGGTGTTTGAGTTTGGGGTTATTTTTCTGGTAAGGTTCGTTAGTGGCAGTGGGAATATTTTCCCTCCAGGACGACATCTCGCTTTGCTCTCTACGTTTCTCAGGCCTTGAAGTGGCAGAAAGATGCCACCCACTCACCCTTGCTCTGTTCTAGGAGCGTGCCCGAGGCTCCTCGTCACCCCCCATGACACACCTGACCCTTCTCTGTTAGTAACGCCCGCTGACCCCGTCACGCGGCCCCTTCTGCTCTGCTTGGCACTGAGGGAAGAGCTGCTGAGTGATTTTTGAGGGGAACAGAGAGGATAAAAAATGAGAAAATGGCAGATTAGATCTGAGGTGACAGAGATGAGAAATAAAAGCCATTAGAGCCCATTTGCAATGTGCCCTCATTGAGTCAAGTTTCAAGGTGTTTTTCCAGATTATTAATAGCCTGACAGCAGTTTTTGTACAGGAATCTGATACAGGAAATAACTCGTGTACACACACGGCAGCGTGGAGGGGAGAGCGGAGTCCCCTCATTTATTTACTTGAAGAGATTTGAAATAGAGCAAACCAGCCAGCTGGGTTACAGACAAAATAAACATTCTCCATTATGATCATGGCATCCTCAGACACATATCTCTATAACAGCGCCGCGGTACGAAGGGAGCTCTCATCACCCTCTGCAGCCAGCCGTGCTGCCGGTCCGGCGGGGCTGCGTTCAGAGCGGCTCTGCTGGAGCCGTGCCGCTCCTCAGCGCCGAGCGCGCGGCTCTAAGTTATTTCAGTCCTTGGTTAACGTCTCTGAACCTGGCTCCTGCGGGTCATCTTGGACACTTAAAATCTCCCAGAGATCTAACTTACTCAATGTGGCTGGCTCCTGTTTAGCACCAATCCTGAACAGATCTTTCCTGTCTCATTCCCCCGCTTATCTGAATGATCTCAGTCTTCTCGGCGTGCTCCCCGGTGAAATGAGAGCAAGAAGGAGAGGGAGGGAAGAACAAGAATACTTGGGCGTGTGGGAAAGAAAGGTTAAAAAATTCCCAAAGTTACACTTTGTAGTTGCGTGCTTGTAAAAAAAGAACTACCAGGTGGGTAGTGCTTTGAACTTCACAAGGCTTTGTGAGACCGGGTTGTCAAATGTGAGTAATTGTAGCTCTCTTCATAAACAAGGGGTGGCACGGAGAATTTGACTGATACAGTCCGTGATGCCTACAGGCCAAACAGACTTTCAGCTGAAAGAGAGAAGCTCTTCAAACATCATTAGCTGGTGATGTCTGCTTGGCCGTGTCTGTTGCTTTCTGTTAAACTTTAGTTTTTAATTCCTCATGTTGTAACCTAACTCTGCTTGTGAGTGTTACTGGGCAGAAATAATCAAGTCTTGATCTGTGTTGCATAACACATTGTAGAGGCAGCCAAACTAATTACCAGCGAAACTGGACAACAGGCAGTAGAGACTAATTTTATCCGTATTTTCCTGCTCCTTTCTGAACAGCCTCTAGCATGCAGCATTGGCTGTGAGGATGTCCTGCCATGCAAAGAAGCAACACTCCCTACAGATAAAGAATTTCCTAGTGGTACTTGCACAGCCTTAAGCAAAACAAAAGGAGCCAGCCCCTTCCCTTATTATCATGGTCTCACAATTTATAATTTACCCATAATTGTAGTTTGTATGCTGGTAGTCTGAGTCTGTTCTGGGTGCATTTATAAGCCTCTGCCTAGCAGAAGATGGAAATGAACTTAAAACACTCAGTTGCTTTGCAGTGAAGCAACATCCCTGCCAGGAGGTCTTTTCCAGGCGGCACGAGAGAGCCTGAAAGTCCCCTTCTGCATGAGGGCCACGTACCTCTCAGTGGTCCACATCACCTGAGATGGAACTGAGCATTCCTTGCTCAGCACTTCTTGACTTCTTGGACTTGACATGTATGCTGTAAGTTTGTTTGGGATCCAACAGGTCTGTAGCATGCTACCTTCTGGAGCCAAATGCTGGTGTGAAGGAATTCAGATTCCCTACAACTGCACTTTCAGTTTCCAGTAACACCAGCTCAGCACTTTGTTTTCCCACGAGGTGCATTAGGGATCAAGCACTTTGCACTGTAGGTTTCCATCTGAATAAGCCGTTAAGACCTGGGATTTTGTCTCTGCAGAGAACTGACGCCACGTTGAATCAGTCTGAGGAGTTTTCTGCGAAGGGCTTAACCGATATTCTCCTTGTCTCTGCATTCTGTACAGTATCTTATGCCATTGGCCTCCTCCCTTTTATCCCTCATGCTGCTGCTTATCAATTCAACTTGTCTGAGTTCTCACAGGACACTTGGTATTACTGCATCTGGCCAGCTCATAGTGCTGACCATAAAGTCTTACCGACAATGGAAAGAATTTATTTCTTGTGATTTAATTTAAAAATGTCCCTCACTTTTTACTATAACTGGTTCCTTTTATTTTCAAATTAAAATACAATTTTCTTTCAGAGAAAAAAAAAACTACTTTCCTTCTAAAAATATATAAAAAGTGACTTTCTCAAATGGAAATTTTTCATTAAGTTTTTCAGTAATATTTTTCGCTGACAATATTCTCCAAACTGTAGTTTTGTAATCGGCTTGAGGCTGAAATGGTAAATGATATTCCAGGCCTGTAAGACAAACCATAATACCAACTCTGGTGTTCAGATCTCCAGCTTGTAAACCACTGTCCTTCAAGATGAAAGGTGCCCATTTAACAAAAAGGCATTATTATACTTCCTTTATTACTCTGTACATGCATAATTAACTGACTGCTAGAAAGCCCCTGGTGCAACGCCGCTTTGATGTCCCAGCTCGGCTAAGGAGCGGTTGCTGCGTGCTCCTTTCCTCCCCAGCCAGTTGCCATGCTGCCTATGGCAATTTCAGTGGCTAAATTCCTGCCTCCAGTAAAATCTTAACTGGTCTAACTGAGTCTTTAAACAGGTCCCCATCTCCCTCAATAAATATCAAAAGGGCAATCCAGCTTAACATAACCAGAGAATAGCAAAGTGGTGCTGTTGATATGGTTCAGTTTCTCTTCGGTGAAACGCTAATGGCACGGAGAACTCTCATAATTAAAAGCCACATCTGATAGAACAAAGTCATCTCTGGGAGCAAAGAAAGGGGAAGATGAAAGTGCAACACCACAGAACAGTCCAGCTATAGGTCTGTACACATCTTTTTCCCGCTCTGAGGATCAGCCGGAGCCTGAAACCTCTTTGACAAGGAGCTCCTCTGATGACAGATGCTCCCCGCAGCTTCCACAGCCTGCACACAGACGCATTGTTCTTGCTGTCAGCTCCCCATGGAAAGGTGATTCCCGTAAGCAGCAGTTGCCCTGATTTGTTAGCATTAGTCAGCAAGTGCATGGATCAGATTTGCTACCACGGAAAAGGAAAAGCAGGGCTGAGACTGAGAAATCAGCGCTGGTAATCAGGAGCTCGTCGGGGTGTGAGGGACACGTTGCTAGTCTTGACTTCTGCTCTTCCACGCTTTAGAACAGGACCCATTTTTGTCACAGCAGTCTGGATACAGTGATTGCATCCTCCTTCAAGATGATCCTACAGACTTCATTGCTGTGGCAAGATTTGGTGACTCCGGGAAAACTCTGATGCAGAGAGGGAATGAATTACTGCAAAAAACTGACCCTTGAGCCAGAGCAGGACTGCTGATGAGAACAGAGTGACGGGTGCGGCAGGGAGGCTCTGGACTAGCTTATTCATCATTTCAGAGAGACAGGAAAGCAGATGTCACAGTGATGATGTTCCTGTTTCAGAAGGATTTCACAGTACTGAATGGCCAGACAGTAAAATTCAATGCTAGTAAAATCACATGGTTATAAGCAAATCCCCAAAATATTTGCTCAAAAATGTCTCTTAGTTCATTAACATCTTGAGGAGAGAGATGTCAGCGCTCTGTGGATAGTTCTGTGAGGCATCAGCTCTGTGAGAAACTTCTGGATAGGAAATAGAGAGCACATTGCTCTTTATATCCACAGCGTTCCCGCGTCTCAAATACTGCGTGTGCTTCTGCTCGCTCCCAGACTTTCCTGCTCCATTAGCCAGACCAGAAAACAGCTTTGATTATTTTGTTACCTCTTCAGCTGCAGGAACAAGAAAATGCAGAGCCTGCCTACTGCTTCTTAAACAGCAGTGGGCAGCAGGGAACAAATGCCTCTCATTTTCCATCCAAGTTATCCTCCCAAGTGCCACACATCCGGCTGAGGTCGGTTTGATACAGCAGTGTTCGGTTCACGTGCTTGATTCAAACTTTTGCTTGGAAATTTTAAATAACTAGGTAGTTTATGGCTCTTCCTCTCCAAAGCTTTCCTCAGACAGCTACAGACCCTAAAGAAATGATCGGTTCTCCCTGCCCTGGGCGGTGGGTGGGTGAAACCCCACTGATCTGGTGCCAGCTGCAGATTTAAGCTTGCGTGTACCTTGCTGTTTACAGAGCGCCAGAATTGCTCACAGTGCAGAAGCACAGAGCAGGTATGAGCCACGGAAATGGAGGAGATGATTAACGCCACGCGTGCAGGCTGGAGCTGCAGTTGCACCTGATTTTTATTTTGGGAGGTTTTTTCAGTATGTCTCGGCACTTTTCCCCCAGCCCTCCCCTCTCTCTCCTCCAGCACAGCTAGAAGTCGTCCATTAGTGTGAACGATGCGTGTCACTGCATGCTGATCTAGGACAGAGCTGAGGCTGCTTTTCAGAGCAAGTGCCTGGAAGCGTTATTATACACCAGTCAGGATTCTCCGTGGTGATTTAAAATGGATTTTTATTTTGAAGGAACATCTTAGAAGCACCTGGTTTTCTAAAAATGTAAAAGCTGCTCAGTTCTCACTATCTGCAAATCATAAGCTCTCAAATTAGGTACATAAAAATAGAAGCATCCCATAGTATTAGTCTCTCCTGAAAATACTGTTAACACAGCCTGATTTCCTTCTAGTCTGCAATTTGTGCTCGCTGTGCAAAGTGCCCAAGTGTAAACGACGACTCGTGGGAGAGCCGGGCCCCTAGGATCCGAGCGGGCTGTGTCCACGTGGCTCTGCCACTCACTGAACGCCAGTGGCAGCCCGCACCGTGCCACCGTTCGGAGGTGCTGCCTCGCGCGGCCCCGCTCTGCCAGGCACCGCAGCCTCGCCTAGGACCGCGCATCCCCTGCGGTTCTGCGGCTGTTGCACTCTCATCTGAGCTCAGTTCCACCCTCTGCCAGTGACTGTGTTCCCGACCGTCCTCCGTGTATCTCTGCCCCTGTGGTTCTGCGTTGCCATGTCTCTGGTCTCGACCGGTCCCTTTAACCCCGCTCTCCTCTGGAGCTTTTAGGTGGCTCAGCAAATGTCAGTGCTGTCAGATACCTGAGCTTGATTCTTCTTGATGCCTTGCTTGATTCTTCTCGGAGCCCTGTGACCATCACTTTCACCGGGGAGATCTTTGCAGAAGGGCTGTTAACCAGGTAGACCCTTCGGCTGGTCTGTGCGTGACAAGGCTGGAAATATTCAGCGTACTTTTGCCTGATAATTCAGTCACTGAAGTCATCTCTCTAAAGCATGTAATGGCTACCGGTTGTTATGGGGGAAAGAAAATTTATCTGGGATAAAAGCCTTAGGAGTGCTAACCTGGGCAAAGTTACAACTGCTCAGCATCTTCCAGCATTTGCCCCTTCTCCTTTTTAACAGCGCGATTCAGCAAGTTAAGCCTGAGCAACTGTGCCCGACCCCGTGGCTTGAGGAACATCTGTGACCGTACTCCGTCATCTGCAAAATGGAACAGCTCTAATCTCTTGAGCGCACTGCTCCGCAGTGACATTTCCAGGACATCCGCGCTCCAAAAGGCATGCAGTAGCCTTGGATTAGGGTTTAAAATAGAAACGCGTTTGCCTTTGTGTACAGCGTGGGGTCGCTGAGGAGAAGTAGCAGCGGGAGCGTGCAGTTGGGTCCGGTGACCTGCAGCGGTTGTGTGGTTCAGGGGCTTTTGTGTGGTGGGACCTGGGCTGCTTTTCACATCACAGCGATGCTCTGAGCAGTTTATTTGGCTTGGTCGGGGAAAGCTGTGGAACCTGTTGCCCTCGCTGGAGACAGTACTGATTAGCACAGGTCTAAACTAGAGCAGAGCGAAGGCTAATGCTTTACAAAACCTGGATGAACTGAGGTGGCTCAAATGTAACAGGAAATCAGGAGAAAGCTGCACAGGTCTCACCGACCAGCCTGTGACGTCGTAGGAACCGTGCTGTCATTTCCCTCGCCCCAACCTGCCGACTGTGCCAGTACCGAGCAGTGCGGGGCAACCGGGGAAGCCGGGCTGGTTCGGAGGCAGCGTGCCGCGTTGGTGTCCCGCCGCGTCGGGTCTCAGCTGCCCAGCGCTGCCTCTCAGTGGGTGCCAGCGCACTCCTGGGTGTTTGCAGGCTCGGCTGGGTGCAGCTCGGGTCCCTTCTCCCCTTCTCCGTAACGCAAAGTGAAAATCGTTTCACTTGTGTTTCTAAAGGTGCTTTTCATAACCAGAAGGCTGTTAACTGGGGTTTTGTAACAAACAGCAGCTGAAATGCTTTTGTGTGTTTGTTTGTTTGAGGTAGGGTATCTTTTAAACACTCACAGCAAGCTGTTGTTGTTCGTCTGTATGTTGGTAAACAGGAGCTGCCGGTTTTCACCTTGGGAGAGGCAGAATTGGGGCAGACAGGAAACGCCTGGGTAGACCAGGCACAGAATTCCAGAGTGCGGAAGAGTGGGATACGGGGCATCTCCAGAAGGCAGCTTGTTTCCCAGAGCCTGCGGTCTCCACCCTGAGCTGGGTGCATGTGCATCTGTTCGTGTCCCTGGAAACCTCTGGAGCCGTGGCCGGTGTCACCGTGACGGCGAGGCAGGGACGCGTGTGGGCTCTGGCACAGGGAAGCAGGACTTGGAGAGATGGGTGCACAGCAGGTTGCTTCCCACATTCTCAACCCCTCTCTCCGCCCTTCCTCCTTCCCCTCGCCCTCCTTCCAGCAGCCCAGTGCACCTCACTGGAGCCCACTGGTGCCCTGCACGGCCTTGCGTGCTCCTTCATTCTGCTTCGCAGCGGCAGTTTTCTGCTGGCTTATGGAGAGCATCCGACTGATTTATTGCTCCCAACGTCTCTTAGTTTGTAATAAAGTTTTCAGCAGCTCTGTCGAGCCCGCTCCCCGCCCCCGCGCACGCACACATCCCCGCGCTTGCTTTGTTCTTCTCACACATAATGTCAACTCATAAACCTTTCATCAAGTCAACCAGGTGGAAAAAACCCATTACTGAAAGAAGTGTTCATTCGGGTTCGGGAGGGGGAAATAGAGGGGAGGGCGGAGGAGAAAGTTCCCCAATGGAAAAAAAAAAAGGAAAAAAAAAAAAAAGAAAAAAAGCTGTGTGTGCTCTTAGCTGAAAAGCCGGCTTTGCTGTGCGCCCCAGGTGCTGTGCTCCCCGGAGGAGCCTGGCAGATCTGTCATCCCGGTGACAGGAGATGGAAAGCGCTGTGTACGTATTCAAAGAGGCAGCGACTTGGGCCTAATACCCGCTGATGAAAGGGAGCTTCAACACAGCCGGCCGCTGCCAGCCTGAACAAAACCACTTGTGCTTTTGTATGGCAGGACGGACCCCCCCTGCGCGCGCACACACACACGGGTGGCGGAGGCTTCCCGCCCGCCTCCCCCGGGCCCCGGATCGATGTGTTTAAGCCATATTGGCCCAGGCTCATGTGCTGAAAGACGCTGCTGGCCGCACAATGGAGGAGCTGACAGGGGTGTGTCGGCAGGAGACGCGCTGCGTGGAGAAGGCGCTGAAAAATGGAAGTGAGGAGGCATGTGTGAAGTGCAGGGATCGGGGAGCAGCCCGGGATCTCGTTACGGCAGCGTACAGCCGAGGCGGCCGCGGGGACGGCGTGCGTAGAGCAGGGGCGGCTGCACAGCGATGCCCCGGCACCTGGGCTGGACAGACACCCATGGGAACGCATCCTGGAGCAGGAACAAGGGACGTCCGACGGGCAGGGCCGGGGGGATCTCGGCAGAGCAACCCTGGGCAGAGCGCCTTACTCCTGTGCCCCAGCCTCCTCGAAGCACAGATGATAATGTTCCTGTCTGCCGCTCCGTCTCAGCTACACAGGGTGCAAACTCTCTGTGGAACACACTGTTGCTTGCATAGTTCATTGATCCCCATGGATTTATTAATTTTGGACAAAATTTCTAAAAGGGCTGTACGTGGAGTTCACTGAAAAACGAAATCTGCTTTCCCCCAGCATCTCTGTTTCCGGCACACGCTTTTGGGTTTGATGGGTTTCTCTTTACACACAGACGTTGAGAAAGTTCTGCACAAAACTTCATTTAAATAAGTTTTTAAGGAATGTAGTGCAGAGTTACTGCTCTGGAGAAGGGACACGAGGGCACTGGGGGATGGAGAAAGGATGGGAAGCAACAAAGGAGCACAGGCAGTGGCATCTGTCGCTAGTATTTTATAAGTTAAAAATTCAGCATAATCTACTGCCACCCTGTCCGCTATACTGAGTTCCAACAGTAACAGAATTGTCATGATTTCTACATGAATTAATTCAAATCTCTTTTTGCATGATATGGCGTAAGAAAGGGGCCATCTGGTTTATGTTCTAGGTGTCAGAGCCACTCATACCAGCACGCTTCCGTAGTGCGAGATGCAAGTTGACTGCACATATTAACGTCTCCTTACCCTCTGCCTCCCCGAGACCCGACGCTGTTGTCCCATTATGGTGCTGCCATTTACACTGTCAATAGCAATAATACTAATAACGCAGCGTTTGGCACGCACGTAGTTCCTCCAGTTACGACTGCGGCTGAGTGTTACTTACCATCACAAACATTTGCACTGGTTTCCTCACTTGTGTGAGGCTTAGGGACCATAAGTAGGATCATGCTGTGACTCAGGAGTGGCCAAATGCACGGTAAAACGTTGTTCAGCGTCCACAAAATCAGTTTCTAGCCAGTGACCTAGTTCATGCACGGACATTATTGGCTTCCCCGAGACTGCGGAAATAATTGTTAGCAGTGGAGTTGGGAAAAAGAATCCAAGTACATGGAAACCTGTCGTTCCACTGGAGAACGACAGCTGGCAGTCAGGTGTCTCCTCATTACGGGAAACGTTTAAATAGCGGCTGTCAGACTTAGGAGCCCGTGATAATGACTCAGATAATAATTAGGGTGTCTGTGGGTGATAACATCGCACAGATTTGCACTGCGTGACCCGAGATGTAAGCAAACCTGAATGCATTAATCCCCACAACACCCGAAACCAGTGCAGTACTTCCAGTTCCTGAGTAACTGCAGGGAAAAAAAAAAAGGATCAGGAAAACAGGTCTGACTTTTTGGGCTGTAAACAAGTGCACCAGATTTCAATGAATTACTCTAGTGATACAGTTTTTTTGTTTGCGTCACAACTTGGTGACAGGCTGGTTCACTGTGATTTTTCCAGCAGTTCAGTTGAGTACGCAAAACCCGAGCAGAATTGCTTGGCTAAGACTAGTCCCCACGGCCACGATTTCTGTTCCCTTTGCTAGGTGAAGGAGGCTCAGAAGGGTGGGAAAAGTCCTGAAGCAGAAAAGCCTCATCTACCACAGATTAGCTCTGTTTATACTGCAAAGGCTCTGGCTCAAGTGAGGGGGTTTTTGCCTAGAAATATTGGTTTAGCATGAATTTATCTTGAAATGAACGTTGTGGTAAATAGAATTTAAACATGAGCTTAAATTTAAGGTCTTACTTAAGTGCTTTTCTACTTGACTTGCCAGCTCAGGATCTGGCCTGGGCTTTGAACATCTTTAGGGAGAAGAAACAGATTAATGAGATTAGAACATTTTAAATCACTTCTATCCTTCCCTGGGCTGCATGATCTTTCTAATACCTTGTCTCCATAGACTCTATAAAGTGCATTGGCTGGGTGCTAATAGACAGGGATGATGAAGATAAGGCTTGCTTGTGCATCCGTTTGGGTTTGGGGAGCGCGGTCGGTGGCCGATGGGGAGGTTTGGGTTCATACATCAGTGCGCGTTTCATCTCTTTGTCTGCTTGATGAAATCCAGCATCTGAGTGCTCAGCTCTCAACCTCATGGGCCCAATTTCTTTGCTGAGGTTTGCACCAGGTATTTTACAATCAGGGCAGTAAAATGAAAAATGTGGTCACGGAAGATGGTAAGGGGTGACCGGGAAACAGACAGGCCTTCACCTGGAACATTAAAACTACAGCAGGATCTGAACTGGTACCTTTTGGCAACCCCTACTAGCATGTCCGCGCTCATCCCTACAACTTATTAAGCTTGGCAGTTTTTTCTTCTTAATTCAGAAATAAGCCCTCTCTGCAGGGTGCAGTCAGGGAATCGGTGGCCTGGTGAGCTCATATTTCAACTTATGACACTGGCTGGTTTCCATTTACCGATGACGTAAGGTACAGCGACCCCTTTGAGGGCAGGGATGTGGATTGTCGGTCTTAGGGGGTGATCAGGCTCGTCGAGGGAAAGGGAGCAGTTGCCACAGACTGGAGTTTCCTGCAGCTGAAGTTCTCCAGCAAACAACATTCATCTGTTCCTCAAAGGCTTTATTTACACGAAAGTAGCAAGGAGCCCAAATCCCACAAAATATCAAAAGCTCTAGGATTTTTCTGTCCAGAGATTTTCATCAGGGCAGGTTTCCCTGAGAGTTTAATTGCATGTTCATATCTTGCAGCCCCTGGTAGCTGAGGCTCTGAAAGGCCCCGTGGGAAGAAGCAGGAGGAAAGTTTGGAGAATTCTAAATTCTGCGGCTTGTTACTCCTCATCGCTGTCCCCTGGTCCCTCAGTGCGTCCTCCCGCAGCCAGGAGGAGAGAGGCAACGGCATGGAGAGCTGAGAGTAAGCGTACGTAGATGGGATGTCAAGAAGGGTGGGCAAAAGCACCAAAGCAAACCAACAGTCTTGTTTATAATAGTCACGTGCATAGAGTGGAGCATATTTAATGCAGGATTGTCAAAAAATGCAGCCAGAGTAAACGACTGTCATACAGAGCTTATGCCTTGTGAGCAGGTCTTGCATGGGGCCAGGACAAACTCAGCAGGGAATACAGACCCGAGTTACAGCTCAGTCTGCTGCACTGAATAGTGATTATAATTAAAAATAAATCACCATTGCTTTTAGTTTGATGAAATTACCACTTATATTATGAGCAGCTTGAGCTGACTCTAAATCATAGTCTGCAGAATGTCACTTGGAGATTTAAAATTCTTGATCGGCTAAAGAATGTGTTGTGCTGCAGTTGGGAAAGGAAGGAGTAAAAGGTGAATTGCGTATGGGCGAACGCAAGACCTTCTTGTACTCTCCAGTGCCTGGAATCTAGAAGAAATTAAATTAGCCCTTCTGAAAAATGGTTGATTAATCCAAAGATGCTCCCAACTGCTCAATTCGTCTGCCTTAACTGGATGTAAGAGTCAGTTTTGACTTACTGGCCGAAAGGATGATAGGAAAAAGTACGTGCTGCAAAAAACACATTGCAATTCCTTACTAAAAGGCAATTTGATTCCCTCTTTGTTATTGATGAAGACATTTAAATACTCATTCAAGAGACGACCTTTAAACAGAGACTTTAAATGTATATAAACCTTTAAAAATGTATATAAAATAGAACAAAACTTCATATACAAAAATGTATATAAACCTTTAAAAATGTGTGCAAACTAGAACAAAACAAGAAGCAGCACAATGCTGCGAAATCTGCTAAGCTGAAGCACTTCAGGGGCTGAGGCAGAGCAGTCTCACGTGAGGCACAAGAACTGAGAGCCACAAGCTTTCCACCCCCTAAGCCCAGCTCAAGTTGCACGCAGACGGCTATACCGAGCCTGAGACTGCGGCGAAGATTTCAGTCTTTTCAAATGCAAAAAAGAATCTTCTTACTTGAGGGATTTTATTGCAAGTTTTACAGTATTAAGTATTTTTTAAAAGGCTCATCTCCTAAAGACATGAACTTACATGACAGCCAGAGCTTTCTTTTTTGTTTCTTTTACTTTGTTAAAGCTAGGCTTCTATCCAGAATTCTTAGAATTAGAAGTTCAACACTAAGACTTTTTTTTTCTGAAGTTGCATTCTGCATTGCAGTTATGGTGGCTTAGGGGAAATGAGAGCTTGAACTCATGAATTTTGAAAGCGTGGGGTTTATGGTGCTGCAGACAGGCTGTTGAGTACAAGGCCTGATCTGGAAATGCATTTAAGACATGCATGACTTTGAGCATATAAATAGTTGCACAGAAGTCAATGGGACATAAATTTATGAATTTGCCTAAGTGCTTTGCTGGATCTTTGCCTAAGGAACCACTTACCGTGAGTTTCAATAACAGAATCACAGCCTTGTTAATGAGCAAACCTCTGGACCGGGAGTGTGGGTGAAATATGAAATCCAGCTCCGTGCCGTATCTATGCTGCTGGGCTTGATTTCATCTCCACGTAAACTCACTCTGCTGGGCTGACATTTATGTCCCTTGCCTCTTCCAAAAAGTGATTTACGAGTTCCATTTTACACTTGTGAGTGCACAGGACTGTGCAAGACGTGAAGCAGCAGCCTCAGCAATCAGATGGTACCCATCAGAGCTCAGTTCTAGACAGCAGGCGCTGGAGCTGCTTGTTTTTTCTAGAAAGAGGCAGTTCCAGAACTTCATCACTGGATTCTGGCTTTCACCTTCCACTTTTCTCACTTAAGGGTTTTTTTTGGCAGCAGAGGAGGCTGACCAGGAAAGAAACAGGAATGACTAAGACCAGCTGATGTTGTCAGGTCTCTGCACGCATCATTCGTGCTGGCAGGCACAGAAATGCAGATTTCACTGCGCAAAAGCTCGTTGGGAGACGGCAGCTGGGGCGGGGAAGGAAGAGAGGTAGGGTTTGTACACGGCAGCGCCAGGGCGGTGAAGTCAGAGTCATTCGGACAGACCAGCACAAGCCTGCGCCACCACACTGGGGTGCCCCACAACCTCACGAAGCCTCTTTATTTCCTGTTATCCCAGATAACGGCATCTATCCCGCTTTGGAACATGGCTGCCTGCACAGGACAACTGGTGTCTGCTAGGGCCACGAATTCCTGTCACTGCCCAGCGCCTCTGGGAGCAATCACGCTCCTGTTTCAAACTGCTCTGCTATTACAGTTATCAGCTCAGGCAGCAACTGGAGGGCAGGGCAGGGCTCCATGGAGCGAGGCACAACGCAAAACCAGAACCAAAATAGGGTCTGTTTTATTTACGCTATTACAGTGTAAATAAAACCAGGAGCATGGCAGTGGGACGGGGCTGTAACACCTTTCATCCTCTACTGCAGGCAATTCTTACATTGAGGTTTCTTTTAAAAGAAAAAGTAGCAGCGCCCTTTGGGAGACCGTGGAACAAACAGTGAGCGCGAGGCAGAACGTTCGTTTGCCGATTATCGCTCTGAGCTGTTCAGCAGATTTGGGTATATTCAATAAATCCGTGTCAGAATCCTTGCACTTAGAAAGGAAAGTGCCGCTACAAGTGAAAGTATTTTTATTTGTTGTTCTGCACATTTGTTTCCATTGAATAAGAAATGCTACCAAGTAATAATGAAACTTTCCCAACATCTCTATGTGTGACCCAGCACTTTGCGTGACCACTGCCACTTCCCCGAGAGGAGTACGCCCTCTCTTTACTGATTTTTCTCTCACGTGCCCATGAGGTGTTCTCTGGGCTTCAGCCAGCAAAAAGCATTAAAAAAGAAGAGTGGCCTTTACGCTGCCAGTGTGGCAGTCCCTCCGTCCCAGAGCCGCCGGGTGTGTGCTCAGGTGCGGAGCCCTGGGCAAGGGGAGCTGCGGGCTCCGCGGCGCATCCCGGCCGAAGCAGCAGCAGAAGTGCTGAGCAGCCAGTGCAGGGAGATGTGCTGTGTACTGAATCAGTGCTAACCTACGGATGAGATGAAAGAAAATGCTTGGAAGGTTTAATTTATGGAGATCAGCGTGTCAGAGAGATTTTGAGGAAATCTGGGGATCGTTTTCCAGAGGTAAACCCCAAAACTTTTCCAGGATTCCCAGATGCTTTGTCGGTTAACGGACCTTCAGTCCTTCCCGTTTTCACAGCATCCTCTGCTGCGGTTCACACACAACTGTGTTAACATGAGTCTGGAATATCTCAGCACGTAATTATTTATCCTTCAATAAAACAAAGAAAACCATGTCTAAATCTGACTAATATCCCCTCCTCAGCCTGCCAAGTGGGGCCTTGTGTTTTCAGTACTGAAAACCAAGCCTGACTTGCTGCATATTTTGTGTTACCATGGTTTATGTCCAAATGAAAGGATTTAATTTTGTCCGTCATCAAGCCGTGGTTTCCATATGACACCAATACATTCCTTCCCTCTGCCTGCTGTTCTGACAGACGACAGAATAGAATTAAGCATTCCAACTACCACACTTAAAACACAAGAGCTTATGTTCCTTTGGCTTTGGAGATCAAGGGGCAGATCTCTACAGGTATAAATTGTCTTCACTAGAGCTGTGGAAATTTACACCATTTACCCTGGCTGAGGAACAGCCTTGGACGTCATTATTTCACAGTACAATTCCAAGAAGATAGATACAGCAGGACTGACAAATAAGAGATCCTCTCCTTTTCTTCTGTACCGAGGTATTATGAGTGATTATTCCTGTGCTTCCTCTTGGAGCAGTTCCTGACCAGCCCAGCTTACGCCTCTGAAAGCCAGTGCAGAGAGACCCCCCCCATATCTCTCCACTAACTGCAGCCTGCCCTACATCCCAGCCAATTTCGATTTAATGGTATCAACATTTTTTAAAAAGCCAATCCACAGTCTCTACTATACTGAGACTGGGAGTAGAAAAATGACCAGTTCCTTCTCAAAACACCGGCTGGGGTTTCAAAGGAGCCGGAGGGAATTACGCACACATCTTACTTTGAAATTTAAGCTCTGGATCTTGAAAGAATAAGTTTATTCCACAACTTCACCCCCGAAGGGACGGCTCATTGCCTGGGATTGCTGTGATGTCATCCCTTTAGGGAACTTTTTCAGATTAAGTCAGTGCACCGTCCTAGGCCTTCTTGTGACCTCTGTCTCCACCAGAACACCAGTGGTGTGATCCTGGGCTGATGGGCTCTCAAACGCTCACGAGTAACAGCAGTTCCCTGTCTGCCCATCCGTAGCGCTCGGTCGGTATGCTGGAAATAACGGTGTTACTTCGAGTGTTGTAATGAGGCTGAGCTGAAAAATCCCTGCGGATAAGAGGAGGAGACACACTATCCTCAGGAAGGAAAAAAGAGACCCAGGGGATCATAGGATCACAGAATCATAGACTCGGTTAGGTTCTATGATTGGAAGGTTGGAAAGGTCTCTTAGGTTGGAAAAGACCTTTCAGATCATCGAGTCCAGCCATTAATGACGATAGTAACAGTCCAGCTGGGCCTGCAAGTCAACATAATTCCTGGATTTAGCCAAGAACTCTGGCAGGTTTTGAAGTGCTTGGGATTTTCCCCTGATCTATAGTCTCTAGAGTGGCTGTTGTCAAGATTTGCTAGGTGTGGTGGGGTAACTGCGGCTGGTGCCAGTACTCTAGGAGAGGGGAAGTGAAACCTGCTGAGACTTGGGAATGAAACAAATTTGTATTAATTAGAAGCAAATGAATGTTAGCTAATGGGTTCCAAAGCAGATGTTTGTCAAAATAGCCAAGAGATGGGTCATCTGAAAGCAAAAGTTATAAATAATGGGAGCTGTGTTTCTTGTTATTTCATGTTTTCTCAGGTCAAAACCATGTGTCATGCAGAGTTAGAAATACCTAGAGCCATCTTGTGTTGTCATGCTGTGGGGAACTATGTGCCGTCCCTTCTGTGTGTCTGACCCACAAGCCCAAAGCAGTGCGCAGCCAGAACCCTGTGCGCGGCGCTGCGCGGGCAGCCGCAGCCTGCTGAACGCATTTACAGTACGGGGATGCCTTACGGGCACGGGCTGGTGGCCTTACCTGGAACCAAATCCTCTCCAATTTTATACCCAGGCAGACGCATGTGTGTGAGCAGCTCTGCCACCTCTGTGAATCGCCGTCCTTCACGGGAGCCAGCACAACAGAACAGGCAGTTCCCTCCGTTCGGTCCTGGGATACATCGGAAGGGGATGAAGACAGAGGTGTGCATCCGTCTGTGATCCCAACTTTGTGAATAAATTCAGGTTTTCAGGTAAGACTACTGCTTTTAATTTATCTTAACATCTAAATTTGGGATGCCTTACTCATATAAAGTCATTTAATAACTTAACTACGGTCTTCGGATCAGGTAGGTCTTCACTATTCACTCTGAACATGGAACAGCACCTCCTGAGAGGCTCTTCCCATCATCAGGGCAGCAGGAACATAAATATGTGTAGAGCCAAATTTGCTGCTGCAGGAATACGCATAATCGACAATTTTCAGAGAGAGATACCTGTTTGCTCTTGACGTGAATGCGGCCTGCTTATTTCCTCTTACACCGCTACGTGTAATATCCCCACACGAACGAGTTTGACCGTGCTCTGGTATTTCTGTGCGGTGTGCTTTGTGCTGTGTGCGTACCCATGGGTTCAGCTGCCGGCACACCAATCAGCACCGGTAAACGGAGACACAGATTTGCGCTCCTCGCGGGTCTGACTCTATGAACGGGTCGGCATGAGACAGCTGCCTAGCCTGGCGCTTCCCGTGCCATTCCCAGCCCTGCTGCAGGCAGGGGATGGTACAAAGGGAAGGGTGGGCACCTAAATCGTCATACCAGTGTCTCTGCGTTCAACGGTCAACTAGCCTGTGTGTGGATAAAGATAAAGACATAAAACCTGACTAACAGTCCAGCGTCACTTTCCAGCTGAAGTGAAATGCAGTTTTCTCCCCAAAACTTTAAACAAGTAAAGATGCTTTAGATTTAAAGAATATTGTCCTTTATTGGTACTTAAATTTGCTTACAAGTAGTGTAGAAAGTAAACAATTTTTAAACAGAAGAAATTAAAAATATAGATGTGTTGGTCATCTTGGGATGTATCCATGTGGCTGTCTTCGTGTGTGTGTAGATGTTTAGACGCTTGGTTTGTATCCTGAAGACGCGGACGCTAGAACAAAAAGCCCATATGTAAAATTAATTTGTGTAAATACACATGTGCATGTAAAGACACCCTGTTATATAGACACACTTAGCCAGATATCTCTGTGCACATGTAACAATGTTTGTATACCCAAACACACAGATTACCTACAGAAAATTAAGCAGATGCCCATCCCACCCTAAAATGATGCGTCCCTCCAGGGAACATCAAACTGTTTGTGTCAGCAGACAGACCTCTCCAGCCCGGGAAGACACCGATGTAGATACGCAGGGCGAAACAGAAATCTCTGTACCTGTGAGGGCAATCGCTGATGTATGCAGCATTCCCACACCTCTTCCAGTTGCTCCCTCCCTCTGCCGTCTCCGTCCCTCCCAGGCAGCACTCCCTAGCCAGAATCCTATGATCTTTGCCCTCTTTGCCTTCAAATTAAATTTCAACTTTTTTCAAATCTCTGGTAGAGTGACAAGCCAGTGCCAGAACTGTCTTTTAATACACAAAAGCATAAATAATGCCATCCATCAGAGCTGTCACTCAGAAAGATAGATTGCTACTTGTCCAGACACTGGAATGACACAGAAGTGAAAGTTAGAAACTGTCTCTTTTCTTTGCTTGCTTTCTTTTTCTTCTTCTCTCTCTCTTTTTTTTTTTTTATTTGCCGGACTGCTTGATTCTGATTAATGGTGCTGTCAGGGAGGGATTCCGCTTGCCCGGATAATGAGTCAGGAATGTATTCCCTGTCACAAACACAGCAGATGTCAGGGGCAGAAGGGCCCGGGAATGCCAGAAACAATATACAGTTTCTTCCTAGTCCCCTGACAGGCCAATATGCTGCACAAGGTCTAATTTATGTAGACAAAATGCAGGCAAGGGGCTGTGGCAGCAGAGAAAGTGTGCTGGGAAGTCTGAAGGAGCGTGCGGCAGGGGAGGGAGCTGAAGGGAGGTAATGAACGCCAGCAGTGGGACTCAATAGCACTGCATCAAACGGCCTTAACAAGAATGGCTCAGGACCACTTTGACTCCATTAAAGTGCACTTTACATCATTACGGAGAGAAATCAAACAGGGCAGAGGGCTTCTGTTTCTTTTAATGGCTCGATTAGGTTATTCACTCATCGGGCTTCGCAGCTGTCATAGTAATGCGGCAACTGCCAGGAGAGGGACAATGGCACTCGTGGCGACGCGGGGCTGCGGCCCCTCTCGAAGCAGAGCGCGTTGACTGGTTCTGCACATTCCCCATGTGTACACAGGGACTAGCGCCGAGGCAGATTTAGAGGGGATTTGCCAGTGCTAGTGAAAGAATTTCAAAGTGATTTGTCTTGAGATGCCTTCGCTTTTGGGGTTGGCCACCTGGAAGTGCTGGAAAGGGGCCAGGGCTTTGCTGAAAGCCGAGCACCTGCCTGTGGCTGTCTGGGGCCCTGGCTTGGGATGCCAGCAGGAGGAACCCACCTTCCCTTCGGAGAATGCTGACCTTCCCTGTACTGGAAAGAAACCCCTAGCTTTTCAGCTTCAGAATGCTGATATCATAAAACTAAGTCACATACTGGGAAAATAAATGAGCATTTTGAAGAGCAGGCAGCTGCAGTAGTCTGTTACGCTTTCTGTTCAGCGCTCTGGGGCAATTTGGTTTGCCAGTGCTTGGTCAGCGCTCGGAGTAAGGCGGTCCTGGTCCAGCAGGACTAACGCTCGGGGTTAGTGGGGGTTCGGTCCCATAAAGCTTCCCTGACGGTGTTGCCAGCCCGCCTGTACCTATCACAGAGTGACTGCTGAAAATATTAATTACGACAGAAGCATGGCTTAGGGAAAGGAAGGGGTTTGATTCAAAGTCCTGTGATGTCTGGCAAAGTTGAGAGTGATGAGAGTGATGCAGCAAACTCCTGAGCGCTTGGGAAACACCCCTGTCTTGAAGGTGTCACAATATCTGTCTGGCATCTGCTTAATGAAAGCATGTTATACTGGAGAATTTCCAGTGAGAAGAAGACTTTGAAACTCTGGTGGTGCCAGAGGCAGATTTTTTGGGCCATGGCTAGCAGCAAGCTTCAGAAGCTCATGTGGACTGCCAGCCCTTTGGGAGAAGGGCCTTTCCTTCTTCCACACTGAGCTGTTAGCACAGTGGAGCCCTGCTCTGTGGAATAGCTTCTTCCCACTCTAATAAGAAGAATATAATAATAGCTATTACCTGAGCAGAGCTGGTCACTTAAACGGGATCAGTTCCTGGACTGGAGGAAGTGCACTCTTCACTCTAAAGCTGTTTTAAGAATTTTTTACTATGATCAGTCTTTTCAGTCTTAAAAGGCACACCTTAAGGTATGTATAAAGCCTCATCATAGAGCATTTAGTCGTAGTCCTAATACAGACTCCTCTGTCTTTGACCATTCTCTGTCTTTACATTTTGGTGCATTCAAAACACTTTCTGCTGGCCTCAGCCCGCTGGAAGTCAAGCCGCTTGCGTTGCGGTACGGCAGCTGCCCGAGATCGCTTCCACAAGAGCCGGCTCCGGCTTCTGTCTCCCTGCCTCTCTAACCGAATCCGAACCCTGGCCCGTGGAAGGTCCCAGTGTCTCCTTCCTGAGGAGCAGAAGCTCAGCTCTGACGTGATTGTGGCACTGAATGGTGAAGGATCTGTGGGGGTAGGAGGAGAGCGCACATATCCAAAGAGGTAAAAATCAAGAATGGTAGACAAAAATAAATATAAGATTCTGCTACTCGGAGTCACCAGAGCAGGGAGGAGCTGCTTTGAAGGGGAAAGTGCAGGCAGGATGCTGGGCTTGGCAGATTTCATGCCCAAAGTGAATGGGATGAAGTGGTTGGTACTTCCGACCCTGCCGTAAACTCCAGGGCAGTATCACAAAGCCATGCGCATGCAGCGCGTGTTTCCTGTGTATTACGTGCAGGCAGCTTCTTTGTACGCGGCACCACTGCACTGAAGTCTATTTACACTGCTCAGGGAGCTGTGCTAGTAGGATCAGATCCCTGCTCTGAAGGCATGATGACATTTTTAGCTACATCGGTGTAAGTCCAGCCACTGGGCCATATTTGATTTCATGTGCAGCAGCAGAGTCCAAGGCAGCTCTGCTGCAAGCGCCAGGCTGTTTGTTCAGCAGCACAGACCAGCGTAGCTGTACCAGCCCCGGCGAATTCGATGGCTGCAGAGCTGTCCCAGGGCAGCACCTTCAGCTTTACCAGGCTGTGAAGTACGTACTGGGTTGCACTCTGTTGAAATCAAGCTACTGACTTCATATTTACTCAAGGGAAGTCTAAGTGAAATCTCATTTTGGTTTTGTGAGGGTCAGAAGTAGGTAAGAAGTTACCTCTGAATGTCTTCCTGAAATGGCATTTCCTGAAAATGCCTGGAGCCCTTGTCCTCCGTTCGACCAACCCACAGATGATGTCCTTCTGATCTCTAAACCAGAAGAGCGATGTGACTAACCAGAAAGGTTGCTTCTCAAGTCGTCTGGCTTACCACAACCTTGTCCACAACACTGGTTGAAAAGACATTTCTTCTAAATTGTTAAGGTTGTGCTTTTTTTTTGCCCCTAAAGCTCAACATGTTTTTTATTTAAAATAGCTTTATTCCTGCTCAGAATGTCCCTAATGAGAACCAGCGCCTAGCAGCCTGAAAATAAAGGAAATAAAATTAAAGATTGCAATTGCTTTGGTTTTACAAGCCTGAGGCCTGGCGAGGCTTGCTTCGGGGGGTGGGGGGTAAGGGGCTCCTTTTTGTTAGCTTTCCTTGCATTACACTGATCAAAGCAGCTTATTGTTAAGTAAGCAAAGTGTGGATTTAGAAAGTTAGCACATTAAATGGCTGTGATTGACATCAGATTGCAGAGTCCGTGGAGCGCAGAGATGGGGACAAGGCAGGTCCTCAGAGGCCAGGAGCGGCTGAGCGGGACAGGGTGCAGAGGCTGCCTTGGTGCTGCAGGCGAGGTGTGAAGCGAGGCAGGAGTGCAGAAAAACCCTGAGCAGGAAAGCAAAAGCAGATTTACCTGATGTGGGTGGTGCAGAGGTGTATTCCCAGCAGGAGGAATGACCCCTCTGCTTTCATTTCTCTTCCGTACCCTTTGGTGACCCTCCCCTTGGCTGAACCACGCTGATACCTCCCTCTGCCTTGCGCTGCGATTCACAGAGAGAGCGGGGTCTGACACCCCGCTGCGGGAGAACGGGCCTGCGCCGCGCTCCTGGCACCTCCTGCACCCGTGATCCCTGCTGCAGTGGGAATCCCGTGGAAGCGGCCACGACACGGGCATTAATCACAGAACCAGGAGCGCTCCTCAGGCTGAGCTGTTCTGGGTTGTCGGCGGTGCTGAGAAGAATGAGCGGTTTAACCGCACAGCCTTGGCTGTCCATTGTTGCGTATCCTGTGCTGTGGGGAAGGGAGCACGCGTGTGGGCGAAGAGGGAGAGATAAGGCTGTTACGGCATTTATCTCTTCATGCCTCCCGTTGTGGTGAGTGTGTGCTCTCCCGCGGACCGGAGTGTGCGGGGATGTCTGCAAAAGGGAGTCAGTGACACCGGCAAAGCTGCGCCTGTTTGCAGCAGCATCAGTGAAACGAGCTCCCTTAGACTGAGGCCCGTGAAAGGCAAGTGGTAACTCAGCTGGTGCTGGAGGCAGGAGGGGCTGCGAGGCAGGAGTGGTGCTGCAGTGTGTGTAACCACAAAATCTGCTGGGCCACACCAAGGCTGCCCTCCGTACCGGGACGGAGAGCCAGAGCACGCTGCGGGGAATGAACGGCTGCCAGGGCGGTGGTGGGAGTGGGGAAGGTGAACTTCCCAGGCCGCCCTCCAGCCTCTCTTGCCCCTCTGCATGTCAGCATTAGTAGGCAGCAGCCGAGCATTAAGTTACTTCAGCTGTCACCCACTGAACTTTGCAAAAGTTGCAGCCCAAAAGATTTATGCTTATCAAGCCAGCACATCGTTTTGTGTAACCTGAGTCCTTGTAGGACCAGGTCAAAACCTGGTCAGCGTTCAGGCACCTCCTTGATTTCCCATCCCCACAGCCCCACGAGAGGGGGTTGGATTTCAAACGCACTCTGTGTGTCGTCCTTGGGAGACATAATACAAATAAGTGACACCCCAGGACCAGGCGTCTGTATGGGGGCAAAGGGAAGGGAGAAAGGCACATCTGATCAAAGATGCCCCCAGCCGCCTCACGGAGGCATGTCCCTCAGGAGGGAGACTGAAAAGACCAGTTTTCACAGATCTCAGCACCAGGAAATAGGCATTTCATCACGAGTTGAGTCATGGAAAGGAGGATTCGGCCAGGCTGCTGCTGCCAAGGCACAGACAAATGTAATTTATTACCCCGAGGCCTGCTGAGGCCTGGGGAACTCGGGAGGAACATGCGGCATTAAGGAGGCCTGGCCTCCTAGGAGGCTTTTTGGAGAGTGACTAATTGAGATGGGATATTCTCATCCGTCTGAGCACATTCACTCCTTTCACACATTTGTATCCTAAAATAAACAGCGTGCAGGTACTGGGGGAAGGGGCGGCCTCGCAGTTAAAGTGCTCACCTGAAATTCAGGGCACCATGGGTTCACCCACGGCTCTTGTAGGTGGCTTACACAGCTCAGCAAGTCAATTAATCTTTTCCTCTACCAATGATGACGGTAGCAGAGTGCAGCCAGGTGCTGGGACAGACGTGTGTTCCTGGACGGGGGTGGCAGGGCCAGCTGCTGACCCAAGGGTGAGATGAAGTGCGGTCACCTCAGCTCCTGCGTCTGTGGTGGCTTTCCTGCGGACTCTCCGCCTCTGCATATTCCTACATTTCATTGCTCCGCCTGGTACGTGTTTTGGGTGAACAGGGCAGTGAGGTTCCGCTCAGGGAAGCCTGTGTGACCTTGCAGGGGTGGTTTCACATGGTGGCACCGCAGTTAAGCCAGCTCTGTAGCTGAGGCTGCTGTGCCTGCACCGCGGGGGAGCCGGGCTGGGCAGCCACTAATATTTCTGAAATGGATTAAGGATTTTCAGGTGAATGGAGGCCTTTTGGAGCTGTGCAAGGTACTGGGTGTTTTTCACGTGTGTGGTGATTAACTGATAGTATGAAATGCTGAAGCCCACCGCTTCCCATATGTGCAAGCGCGCGCGTGTGTGTAGCAAGGCCAGGCAAATGACTAATGCAAACCTGAAGAGAGACAGCAGAGCATATTGTAAAGATCAACCCTATTTCAGCTTCTGTTCGAATCGGAAATGCCAGAGATTGTTTCATAGTCTTCTGCAATGTTCATTATGAAAGTCCCCAGATGGCAGATGGCTATTAGCTCACGGTGACCTATATAAATGTCAAACGTAAAGCTATTGCCCCAGTGAAAATCTCAAAATAAATAACAACAGGAGGGATGCTGTTCTGCTGCCACCAGGATTTATGGATTTTGAATTTATGCTAATTCATCTCAAAGCCGGCAAAAGAATGAATCTTGTCCTTTTGGAAGAATTCACTTAACACCTGCTTGCAGATGAATTGGAGTCCCCCATGCCTGATTCTTCACTGATCTCCTCTCAGCTCTGTCCCCCTCCAGTCACGAGCAGCTTCCCGGAGGCACAGCCGGTTCCTGGGAAGCGCGGGATCTGTGCGGGGCGGTATTGATACCAGGAGACAACGCCAGTGTGGCTCACTGCTGACAGTGGGGACCTTCCTTTGCCAAAACTGCGTAACAGCAACTTGAACGGTGATTTCAGATTTTCTTTGCCCTTACTGATCGCTGTGGCACCTGTCAATCAGAAAAGGTGTGGTTTTTCCCTAGATTTTTAGGTAGTGATTGTGTGTTTGTAAAAGCCAGCTCGTGCTTGTGAGCACAGTCCACTTGCTTACCTGGGTTTGTTTGGAGGAGACGGGGCAGAGGAAGGGGGGCTTTGTTTGCTCGGTTGTTCTGTTGTTAGGTTCTCATAAATAATCAAAGGATGAGTGACACGCACCACGAGTAATTGCAGTTTCTGTAGCAAAACTTTCCCTGTCCTACTTACTACTATCAGAAAGAGCACGATGGAACAGATGTGCTTTGTAGAAAGCCCAGAAAATTAGCTGCTGTACCTCACTCAGTCTCGTCCCCCTGTGGTAGCTGCGTCGCTGGAGCTGCTGTGAACCAGGCAGGAGCAGACCCAGGTCCTGCCGCAGCAGCAGGGGCCCGTTGGATCCCTCACGCCCATCCTGAGGCCCGGGACCAGTGAGTACAGCGCGCTGCCCCGGGCATCTCGGGTGCCTTGAGCAGCTCCCAGTGAGCTGAAGCGGTACGTGAGCCACTCGGTTGTATAGCAGCAGCTCGTAAGCGTGGAACTCACGGAGCAGCCGTAAGCTCCTGAGGATGCCTGTCTGTGTGGGGAGCGACGGGTAACGATGGTGTGAGATTGCAAACGGGCGTTGGAGGCTGTTGAACGCCCGCGTGGTCGCTGCGCACAGAATAACGTCTCTGTGGCCTGCTGCAGTTTCATCTAACCACAGAGCTTTGATGTAGGCACTTTAACTTCATCCTTTGACTCCGTTTGTCTCAGCTTTCCTCAGTGTGCCCTGTAGACAAGGCGTTTGAAAGGAAAAGAGCTGCACCCATGAGTTTCTAGGAATTTGTCCTGAATGGCCATGTAAGGATGATGGGCTAGGCTCCTTGGCAATCATTGAGTACGCTCATTTAGATTTATGTCTCTACAGCGTTCAGATGCCTCAGGTGCCATCAAGGACACACAGTGTTCAGCAATAAGCAAACATGGAAGCAGGACGTTTTTTTAAAAAATACTAAATTGTGGAATTTGAGAGTTGCTTTTTTCCCCCTCAAAACCAGTTTTTGCAAAACAAATTGTTGCTGCTGTCAAAATTCTTTAAGTTTCACCAGCACAAATTATGTTTTGTTTTTTTTTAATGTATTGCTTGGTGAAAAACATAAATGAGCAGATTTTAGAAATATTTCATCCCCCTAAAAGGCTTTTTTGGTAAACAAATACAAGTGAATATTTTATTAATGTTTTTGATAACGATATGAATATGTAGTGATCCCATGCAGTGAATGAATCAGCTTATTAAAAAATTAAGAGCAAAGTAGGAATGTGGGTCACTTTTATCCAGGCAGGAACAACTTCAAACATATTTTTCTCACAAATACGAGATTTCATGTTTGAACTGTCGCAATAATAAACATTCCCAAGAAGCATAAACTTGCTTTCATTTCTCAGCACACTGATTTATGTTGGCGGAAAGCTTGCAGGCCTCTGCAGCTGAGGATCTCTCTCTCCAAATAAACCCCGTGTCACACCTGGGGGTGCACTGCTGTTCTCCGGCGGTACCGAAATGGAGGAACGGGCTCTCTGTCATACGTACGAGGGTCTGTGTTGGATGTGAGGCAGCACGCATTCGAGTGCTGCAGCGTCCTGCAAAAGCCAAGTGAGGCCCTGGAGCACCGTACAGTAAATCCAGGGCTCAAATCCATCGTGTCGTTAATGACCAGAGGTCTAAAAATGTGTATTAAGCATGACATTAAAGTGTCAGCGCTCAGTACTTCACACACTAAGTGCAGCTTTGTCTGATATAAATTAGGAGCAATTAAATCTATCACAGAATAGAACTGCACGGTAGTTGTGACCAAACTGCACTTCACTTAGCGTGCGTGTAGCCAAAGGACGGTGTAACTGATGGTGCTGGTCAGTCAGAAGTCAGGCCTGGAAATGGCCGTATTTACCACTCTGCTGCAGCGCGGTGAGGAACGAGGAACGTGGCGTGCGCAGAGCTTCGCTGCCTGCGCAGCGCGGGGCGGCCTGGCTGGACTCGCGACGCAGAATATTCTCAGGGTACGGCTGTCAGCGGCAAATGCCACCGTTTTTATGGTAACCCTAGTAACTTAATCCTGGTGGCTTTTTGCTGCATTCACCCTCCTGTTTCAAGTGGCCACTGCTCAGAACAGAGGGTCACGTTACTTTTGGGTACAAAGTGAGATTACTCCTCCTAAATCCATGACACTGTGTTCAGTTACGTGAACTCACCGTCCGTTCTAGCGTAGGAAGACGTTCCAAAGAAGGTACAATTTCTGAGATAGGTTTTTATCTTGTAGCGTGCTGCATCTTTGCTGTGGAAAGCGCGCAGTAAGGAAGTGTGCAGGTGCACGTCCCGTTTGAGCCATTCCCGCTGTTCCACAGCGCTGGATCAACCGGCGACTGAAATTGCATTTGAAAATTAATTTCCCACAAAGCTTTTGCCGACAGCTGACAGGTGACAGATTGCTGCACTGGTTGTGTATATATTGTTTGTGCCCTAACTTGAAATGGAGGTCTTTGAACGACGTCTTTTTGTTTTTCTTTTGTTTCATTAAGCCTGCAATTCCACTGTGACAAAAACCACAGCCACTGGCTAGCGCCGTGCCGAAGCACCCAAGTCACGTTGAGGCCGCGACTCCAGAATCAGCATAACCGTGCCCAAGCTCATCCACTGGGCAAGAAGGCTAATAAGCCCAGGATCCCCACGCGTCTCTGTAGGGTTCTTGGGACTGGGGCCGGTGTCTCCGGCTGGCGTTGCGCAGTAACAGAGCAGCTTACTTGATCGTTGGATCGAGTGAAGGTAGTTATGGTGAAAGGATGGACAAGGATTCTGTTCGATCCTCTTGTGTCACACTGAACTTTTGTGTCAGGAAGAAAATAGGAGAAAGGATAGCAGCAATAAGGAACAAACCCCTCATTTTGTGCTTGTGGAGTTTCAACCCCAGTGGTTAATTTGCCGCCCCGAGGGGCTTTGCTGGTGCTGCTGGGACTCGGGAGACTCCCCAAGGGATGCAGGACCAGTAGGAATAGTGGCAGGCGTGCAGAGAGACAGCGTGGCTGAAAGCAGATCTTTCTCAGAGGCCCAGCTCCAGCTGCCCATGGAAGCCAAGTAAATCTGTGCAGGACGATGGTATTTGAGGAATGGCCGTGGCAGAAGATGAGGGTGCGGGGCTGAAACACCAGCGTCCCTTGTTGTGTTGCGGCGCAGCAGAGTTAGAGTTAACGTGACCTAGAAGCAGGAACAAAGAAGGCTTTCCTTCTTCATTCTTTGGCATGCCTGTTTCTTGCCTCTCGGAGTATTTGCATGACCGTAAATTCAGAGCTCTGGAGGATATTTTCAGCCAAAGACTACATGTGCAGGATACCATAATGTAAACTGCACATGTTGTGAGAAGTTGTTAAATGGAACCAGCAGATGATAATGTGCCCAGCGTTGCTGCTAACATCACTTGATTTCCTCCCACCACAGGTAGAACAAGACCTCTTCCCAATCAATTCTGACTTTCTGACAGGCCTATAAATTAAAATAAAGAAGAGGATGGTTTTTGGCTACAGACCCCCACTAGAGACCCAGGAGCTGACCCCCGTTTCTGAGGGCGGCCCTGGTTCTGAGGGGCATGTTTAAGCACAAACCAGTTTCACTTGCCGTTTCCCATTTCTGCCCTCTGCCTTGCAATGAGACATGCTGAAAAAGTCTGGCACAGCCCAGTACGTCTGCCACCTTTCCCAGTCACCTTCCCACTGCTTTTCCATTGCAAATAGCTGTTTCCCCCTTTCTGTGTGAATTTAGGGATAATGGGAGCTGCAGTGTTTCCTCCTCGCATGAGGACGTGCAGCTGTTAAAGCCACGTGGTGAATATAGCAAACCCATTTTGGGGAAAACTCAGTCAGCTTCAACAAGAATCAGGACTGAAGTGGACAGAAAACTGTCGCCTCTCTTGTCAAAATATTTGGAGGAGGTGATATATCAGGAAAATCAGGCATCTCTGACAGTGAAATCCTAGCGGAGACTGTTACACGCTCTCAGGTAAAATCCAGAGTTGAGGGAGGAGAAAAGGGTTCATTTTTACTGTATTGACAATTTTCAGTGCATTGTGCCGTTGGTGTTACCAGGTCCTGGGTTTGTTTGTTGAAAGTCTGATATTGTGTATCAGGTAGGCAAAGCTTACCAGGAGGTCTCCTAAGGACGCAGCCGTGCGATATCACAACACTCTCGGCAAATACCTTTTGGTATAGAGGGAGCAAAAGACTCCTGCACAGAGGGAAAACCGTTTCCAGTATTTCCTCCGCTATCAGCTCCAACACAGAACCTCAACCAGAAAAAAAATCAGACTTTCTTTCTGATAGCCCTTAGTGCAGGTATTAGCGTTGGCTTCGGTGTCAGTGAAATTCGGCTCTGGACGAGGAGCCGATCGGAGGTAGCCGATTATTTCCTTCCTTAACCCTTAGCCAAGAAGCTTGTTTGTTTATTTTTCTGCACGTGAATCAAAGGGGAGTTGCATATTTATGTAAATAATGGTGATATGTGGAGGTGTGACACTAAACAGTAACCAAACACGTGTTGAAAGAACGCTAAAACATACGTGTTTCAGAGTTTGCCTCTGTTTATAACTTTAAGTGGTCAGGAGGAGGGAGCCACGTGGGTTGTGCGAGTCCCGTGTTTGTGAGGTCCCTTTTGTTTCTCCAACACCCTGCTGTAACGTTTCTTGAATTCTTTTGCCGAGCACTTGATGCAGGTCTCTGTCAAAGGCAAGATATAAGGCCAGATGATGCACGTGATCCACCCTGGAAATCGCTGCTTTTCTCCAGAAAGGAGCTAGTTTTTACAATTGTTTCTAAGTGCAAATTACAAAAATACACTTTTGTTTTGAAGCTCAGCTGCTGGGAATCTGTTTACCCCTTATTTACTTGCCGAGCCTCTTGTCAAATTGAGGGTTTTTCCCTGTGCGATTGCAGGGCAGTGCAGGCACCTCGAGCAGCGCGGCTGAAGAACAAAGTCCTGCGTGAGGTGTCCGAGATGTCACTAACTGCTGCTGAGAGAAGACAGGACCCTAAACTCAAGACTAGCAAAGCAAAGCAGACAGAGTACTGGCCTTTCCGTGTCGTTTCAGCGTGCATTCGCTTTGCCTTGATGTCACCTTTGTTTCATTCCCTTTGCCATTTCTGGCTTTAAAAGTTAATCTGTATAAGTATTATTTTGTTATCGTTTGTCACAAAAGCGTCTGAAGTACTCTGTAATTGGGTCAAACGTTGTCTGGGGAGCTGAAAGAATTCCCAGTCCCAATCATGGCAAGACAATTGCATCAAATCCCCGGTGTGAGGAACGCCCCTGCTGTGATCTGTATCTGTGCGACTGCAGCGCGGAGTCTCGCCGAGGTGATAAATCAGCAATGCGCTTTACACCGGGGGCCCAACATGCAGCTTCTGCTGAAATTCCTTTTGTAGGGTGCTGGCGCACAGAACACACCAGCCCCTGAACAGGATTACCTGGCCCTTCTTTCCCACAGGAGTTAGTAAGCCCCATGGCAGATTACGCCCCGGGCTTGTTCTTCTGCACTGGGGCTGGGTGACGCTGAGGCCGTTGGAAGAGTTCTTTGCCCAAGGTCCCAGGTCCTGGGGGCCCCGTTGGGAGCGGGGAGTACCAGCGCGGGAGCAACTGCAGAGGCGTTAGGGAGCCTGCCCGCTCTGTGCTCTTGCTGGGGTTAATGCACCTGAGAGCGCAGAAGGCTCGGTGCTCCGGGTTAGGGGAGAACGGAACTGTAGCCTTTGGGGACAGAAAAAGAAATATTCGGGTTACCGCTCTGCAGAGCAACAGGGTCCTCGGTGTGACGAGGTAATATCACCTTTGCGGAATGCCGTGTCCTCAGTGCTGTGCCACTCAGAACCCGAGGCCTCCGTTAAAGAGCAGGAGCAGATCCGTGCTTTGTGAGCCGCAGGACGTGCACTGAGAGAGTACTGGATCTGTACATCTCCACGTCCGCAGAGCTGAGATGTGCTTGGATGCAGGACCGGGGGCTTAAAGAACCCGGTTCTAGCGTTGTGGGTGGCGAGGAAGCCTTGGAATCATGGAAATGTCTTTCTAAGCCTATGGGGCTGACTGATGAAAATAAGAAAAGGAAAAAATAACTCCAAACCAACACCTTTAGTATACAAGGCGTGCCATGTAGCAGCACCTTTTGCAGGAAGGTGCTAAAACTTCAGGGAACAGTTATCCTAAGGAGGAGAGGATTCGATAAGACGCTTTTTCTGTTAAGCCCGGACGATTTTCCCTTAAGGGCAGGTGTTAAACGTGGTTGCAAGCACACTCTGTCCTCCTGAAACCAAGTTCTACCTGGTAAGGACTGGAAGGAAAAGCTCCTGGAAACGCAGCGTGATTTAGCTCCTGTCCTTTCCCAAGGGAAGCCGAGTGCCTGTTTCTGAGACAGGCACCAGGGCTCCCATGGGGTAAGAAATCCTCCCGCGTTCTTCCTTCTCGCTGGAGTGGGCCCTTTTCATTCCACTCTGCCAGTTCCCTGTGATTGAAATTTGAAAGCATGTAGCTGTTAATCTGGGAGTGATTAAAGAGCCTCATTTCTTGGAAGAGTCAGTACTCATCATCTGCCGTGCTGAATGAGCCTCTAACATCCCCTGATCCCATTATATTGTGATTAATTGTGCCAGTTTAAGTCAATAATTCATTTGTTAAAAATAGGCCTGCAAAGTATCATTTGTCTCAGGGGAGATATCAGAATAAAAAAAAAAATTCATTTGATACTTCTCATTAAATTAGTGTTGGGACTTCTATTGAAGGGTTCTGTTCATGAAACATTTATTGCAGGCTTATTTGATAAGAAGTTGTATTTGTCTAAAATTATGTCTGCTAACAGATGTAATGGCCTGCATTTTTCCATTGTTAATGAAAGTATAAAGAGTCTAAATAAGAGCATGACTGGAGAGAGAAGTCTGCGATGACAATAAGGGAGATTTCTGAACGTGTGTTTTGCAAAAGAGGCAGCAGTAACGTCCCCGTCGCTCACGGCGAAGCGGGGTCCTCGTCCCCCGGCTCGCTCCTCAGGGTGACAGTGCGGGAATGGCAGGTGACGCGCCCGCGGTGAAAGATGGATGTGTCCCGGAGTCGCAGATGGGTAAATGGTTATAAATGTTGCATTCCTATTAATCGAGCCATTAAAGGTGTTTCAGCTGTAAACGGTTCTAAAAGGAATATGTAGAGAGTAGTAGCTAGGCTGCTAATGGTAATGGCCATAACTGACAAAGACACACGCTTCACGTCTTCATCCCTCCAGTCAGTCGTACTTCGTACCACAGGGGTACTCCTGGAGATGTGTGGAAGGATGTCCAGGTCATGAGAGCCCAGCAAAGCCACACCAAGCATCCCTTCAGGACATAGGCTAGACGGCTAATGAGGTGTGCAGCCCTTGGTTGCTAGGTCACCGATTTAAACCCAGACCAGGTCACCAGGGGCCAAACCCCCGACTAGCTAATGGATGCCTGCACGGCTGAAACCAAAGGTGGGTTCAGTTGCTGTGACCCATCCCTGTCTTCTTCACTAGAACACAAACCCAGTGGTGCAGGGCTGTCCCTGGCTCCCCAGCTGCTGGAGGAGACGGGCAGGAGGAGGAGAGATGGGTTGTGCTCTGTCCTTCCTGGTGTGCAGCAAATCCCAGCCCGACGTGGCTGCCCAGATCCGGCGCTAAAGCTTGCCAGCGCTCGCCCTGGCACGGGACAGTGCTGCAGTTGTTCCCTGCCCTTCTGTGCCTTGAAGCAAGGTCCAACCCCCCAACAGTAGGATAATTTTCATCCAGGCTTGACATCCCTGTAGGAATTTCTTGCAGTGCCCTGAGTGCTGCTGGCCCAGCCACGGCAGCACATGCTGCCCAGATGCTCCCCACCACCGCTGCAAGAGCTACTGGCCTTTTTAGAAGCTCTGGCAGAAATAAAACCCTTTGGGGCCACTCACCTGGCTAGGTGCTAGATTGAGTTGAGGCTATGGTCACATGTATAGTTTTCTTTCTTCTTCTCTCCTTTCTCCTTATACTATTTCTTGATATTTGTTAGCTTATCAGTGATTTATCAGCTTATCAGTTGGACATCTCCAACCAGATCGGGTTGCTCAGAGCCCCGTCCAACCTGGCCTTGAATGTTTTCAGGGATGGAGCATCCACCACCTCTCTGGGCCACCTGGGCCAGTGTTCCACCACCCTCATTGAAAAAATCTCCAGCCTGTCATGGTCCCTCTGGATGGCACCACTTCCCTCCAGTCAGCGAACTTGCTGAGGGTGTGCTCTATCCCACTGTCCATGTTGCTGACAAAGATTTTAAACAAGGCCAGTCCCAATACCGACCCCTGAGGGACCCCACTCGTCACCGGTCTCCACTTGGACACAACTCCGAGTGCGGCCATCCAGCCAATTCCTTGTCCCCCGAGTGGTCCATCAAATCCATGTCTCTCCACTTTAGAGACACGGATGTTGCGTGGGACAGTGTCAAATGCCTTGCACAAGTCCAGGTAGATGACATCAGTTACTCTTCCCAAATCCACCAATGCTGTAGCCCCAAAGGCCACCAAACTGGTCAGGCACGATTTGCCCTTAGTGAAGCCGTGTTGGCTGTCACCAATCACCTCTTTATTTTCCATGTGCCCCAGCATGGATTCCAGGAGAACCTGCCCCATGACCTTGCCAGGCACAGAGGTGAGACTGACTGGCCTGTAGTTCCCCAGGTCTTCCTTGTTCCCCTTTTCAAAAATGGGGGTTATGTTTTCCCTTTTCCCCTTTTAATTTCTCGTTAATCATCACCTCAAGCTCTGAAGGCCTCTATGGGGAAAGACGACGGCTGGTTCAGGTGTGTGCCCTGCGCTCGCCCTGCCTCTGCTGCAGAGTGCCAATTCCCACAGAATCTGTCCCTGTTCTTCCTTCTGGGGCCCAGCCACAGCGTGAACGGTGTCGTGCAAAGCAGAGCCTTTTCTGGTTTGTGGTGAAATGTACTAATGAGCAGTGGCCCGTTGCTGCGCAGGTTACCGTGCAACACGGTTTGTTTCCAGTACTTTCGCTGGTTCTGTGAGGCCGGCTGAACTTGGCCCGTGGTTTGTCTCAAGTACTGAAATGAAGGGTGGGGAGTGTCTGCCAGGGGAGGAGGCACCGGAGGAGCCAGGGAAACACTGCGCCGCTTGAGGAAACGTGCCTGTTAAACTCAAGCTAGATCTGGAAACCCAAGCAAGTCCAATGCCAGGGTCTGTTCCAACATTTATACAAAAAAAAATATCTCTACAAACCACAAGTTTCTCTTCAAAACTAGCCTCTGTGTTTTTCACTTGTGTCTTTGAGGTATTTTATAGCTCTTGCATCACGTTACCTGGTGATCTGCCCATCAGCCATGCCACACAGTATACAATCCTTCCATTGTACGAAAGCCTTCTTGTCTGACAGCAAGTTCTATTAATGTGATGTGCTTGGCCAAAAATGTGTCACCGCTGAGAAAGGGTGGGCGAAAAGCGCCTTTGATGTCTGAGTGACAAGGTTCATACGTCTGCGTGGGGTAGGGAGAACATGAGCTGGAGCAGCACTCAGCGGGGAGGGGGACACGGGGGTGCTGATGGTCTCACAGCTGTCGGCGCAGGCTCGGCGGTGCTCTGTGTCCGTGGACACTGCTCCGTGCTCTTCGGCAGCAGGACAGCTGTATTGCCCCGTTTCTAACACAATTACGGGTCTGCAGCCTCGGCCTTTTCGTGCGCTCCTGCTACTTCGGATGGTGTCCACAGAGAAACAGGATGGATCTTGTTTATGCTTAGCGTAGCTCGGCTCGATTAAGTCAATGAAGCTGCATCAAGGACAATTTCTGTTTGATGAAGCTGCGGGTAAGTCTCTCTGTAAAAACAGTGCTGGTTGTGTCCATCTCTGACAGATGGCTCAAGGAAGGTAGGGGAGTGCTGTCATTTTCTCACACTTCGGCAACATTTTATGTAGCTTCTTGTGTCAATAAAATCTCATTTGAATTGACCTGAATTGACAGATATCTATTGACTTGAGCAGGAGATGGATCCAGTCAATAAGCTTTCATGCCTCAGGGCATAAGCCAGTCACTAACTCAGAGAAGGTTAGAAGGAAGTATCTCTGATGTGTTGATTATTCCATAAAATTGTCCACTAGGAGGATTTATGGACATTTGGTTGCTCACAAATACAACATACAGGACTGTAGGGACCATTAACCTGTTCTAATCCAACAGTTCTGAGGTTCTGCAGCTCTGAGGCTCTTTACAAGAAGCGTAGCAGAAAGATTGACTATTGGTGGTGTTCAAAAGCACGGAAAGAAGAATTTAGTTATTGAATCTTAATCTGGATACTAGAACCTGAGCTGTGCTTTCCCCATTTCTCCTGTCTTCCTTGCAGGATCCCTTACCCAGCGTTGCAAACAGCACGTCACGGTGCTTCTCGTGTTTTTTGCTCAGGACATGCAGGCGTTTGCACCTGTCTAACGGCTAATCTGCTCCTGCTGTCCTGTGTCTTCAGCGGCTGGGACTTTGTCCATTAGCTCAAAGGGCAGAACGCTGCTGCAGTGGTTTATGCAGTTCATTCTCTTTGTGTTAAGCATTCATTGAAACAATTCATTCATTAAAAACAATTGCAATACTAATTCAGCACTTTCATCTTCTTGGCCTTAATAACTTTCTAATTTGGCTAATGACTATCAGTCACAATCCTGCAGGGTGGATAAGCATTACTGCAGCTGGGGAGTGACCATGGCACAAAAAGGTTTGATCAGTTCCCAGAAGCAACACTCCAGTTCAAGGCCAGAAATCCTGTACTCTTGTGGAATCACAGGATGGTTTGGGTTGGAAGGGACCTTAAAAGCCCATCCAGTCCAACCCCCCTGCCAGGAGCAGGGACATCTCCAACCAGATCAGGTTGCTCAGAGCCCCGGCCAACCTGGCCTGGAATGTTCCCGGGGATGGGGCATCCACCACCTCTCTGGGCAGCCTGGGACAGTGCTCCACCAACCTGGGACAGTGCTCCACCACCCTCAGTGTAAAAAATCTTCCTTATATCCAGTCTGAATCCGCCTCCCTTTATTTTAAAATCATTACCCGTTGTCCTGTCACAACAGGCCCTGCTAAAGAGTTTCTCTTCATCTTTCTTATCAGCCTTCTTTAGGTAATGAAGAGCATTATAAGGTTTTCTCAACTTTAAGAACAAAGAATAACTAGGGCTTTTATCATGGTAAAAGGCCCCATTGTGGGTTAACTCCTCACATTAATGCAGTCACACATGAGATAGTATCAAAAATCCAAAGAACCTGCAGCCCCATGCTGTAAGAAAAGTCCCTAGTTTAGAGAATTGAGGATGCTCTCTCTTCTCACATCAGGTGTGAAAGAGAAGAATTAGGAACCTGCTGCACAACCAGTGAGTTTCTGGAGTTCCTGTGCATTGCACACTAAGGAAATGACCAGAAAGGCAAACACTGCAGTTCCACATCAGCGTGGGACCGCGCTGAGACGAAAGCCAACTGGTTCTGATCTGCCCACCCCGCTGGGGATCCAGAACTGTGTCAGCAGAATTCACACTGGTATCAAAATGGCATAAAGGGAGAATTAGACTTTTGGGTGTTACAGATTAAAATCTGGGCCTACATTTTGCTGAAGATCTACTTCCATCTTATTCTGAGGGCTTTAGTGAAAGTGGGGCCCCGTGACGGGTGTTGCTGGCTTTCTGCGCTCATGGAGAGCAGAGCTGTACAGCGCGCAGAGCCAGATTTCCCCCAACTTCCCAGAGCATCCCACGCCTGTTAGGTGCTGTGCTGTGTTAAATGCTGTCCCGTCCTTAGCTGCCAGGGAGTGGAGGACAGGTGAAAGTCTTGCCACGACTTTGTATCCTTCATGCTTTGAAATCCTGTCCTGTGGCACGTGGGATGGGAAAAAACCCTTGTCTTGGTTTTACTGTTATTTTCTGATTCCAAGCTCAGAAGAGGGAAAGGTCACTGTTTTCATTCATCAGCAGCTTATATAAAATTGTGTGGTTTTTCATTTAAATAGCAGCGGAAGGTGTGTCCCAGCTCACAGCAGTGCCAGGGACTGCCTACTAACGCACCGGCAAACGCGGACCACCCCTGTCCTGGCTTTGGTATTGTCACTGTCGTCCCACTCGGAAAGCTGTTGCTGGTTGAAGGAAAATGAGAGCAAAGTTTGGTGACTCCTCCTGGTGCTTTGCACCCTGAAGCGCCTGAGGTTAGGAGGAGCAAGCCGCTTGGTTTCAACAGGTAGCGGCTGCAAAATACGCTTGGAGCTGTGGTCCGACCCCTGTGCTACGTGTGCTCTCTGGAAGGGTTGTTCGGGCTGTTTGAGGGTCCTGCGCCGGCCCCTCGGGGCTGGGGAATTCAACTGCGCGGTAAGAAGGGTTCAGCAGACAGAACAGGCGTCAGCAGGGAGGTCTTTATCACTCTTAGGCCTAAACATCCCCGGGGTCGGAAATACGGAAACTCCCTGCGCGAATGGGTACCTCGGCCCGCCCGCGAACCCGTGGGGAAGGGGGCTGCGGGCCAGAGGAGCGGTGGTCTTTCGGAGACCACGCCGAGCTCGGAAAGGGGCCCTGGGTGAGAAGTGAACTCTGTCGGAGCGGTCGGCACCCTCTTTTGGGAGACTTCAGGAAAAGCTGGTTTAGGTGACGTGTTGTGAACGCTTGTGCGCGAGATGTGGGGATAGCCTCACTCATTCCCCACGGCCACCAGTTCGGAACAACTTCTGCGGGCAGTCGTGGGTTGGATCTGAGCTGGTATGCTGGAGGTCAGAAGCTGTCACTGCTATCCCTTTCAGTCACCCTCTGTCCTTCTGTTCCCAGCCGTCGGGAGGCTGCCTGTCAGCAGGGAGCATAAAACAGATTGTGACACAGGGCAGTGATTTTTTTTAACAATCCTATTATGAAAGACAGAGTGCTCCCATTTCCTTTGCAGCTTTTATCAAGACTTAAATTGCTGCCAAGGGAGAAGGAGGAGGGGGGGAAAAACCTCACTGCTTTTATTTTATTTTTAATTTTTTTAAGAAAAGATTTTGCTTAGTTACTAAATTCCTCCCTAAGTCTCCTCCAAGCAGAGATCCAACAGTATCCCTATTAAATTATATAGAGCGAGTCCAGTCCTTGGCTGTCAGCGGGACCCATCAGTCCTAATTTATCGCCCCAGGAAACACAGTACAATTATGGTAATAAATAATAATAGGATTCAGTACATGACAACATGAATGATGGAGCCTCTCAGAACTCATTTACATTGCTTTGTGTTGCAATCACCCTGCTTCTAATGTAATGCCAAGCAAATGAGCCTTTTTGAATATTGTGCAATCTATTGCAAGTCAACTGGCACAAAACTCACTCAATAAATCATGTTCAAACACATGCCTCTAATGACAGGTAAATCAACAATGAAGTAATTGCGTTTAATGTATTGAAATACTGGACAAAAACAGTGACCTCAAAGTGACTTTTTGTAGGAGATTTGATATAGTTGCAATGGCAAATGGGTCTTTTTTTATCAGGCACTTCTTGCTCAGATGCACACGTGAGAATTAATGATGCCATTTCCTTCGCGCACCTTGATTTACGGGCTGCTTTCTGCTCCGGCCCTGGGCCTGATGCGAGCAGCGCTGGCTGCCGGGAGTTTGCTGGTGCAACCATCGCGTTGCGAGTCTGGGAACTGAATCCCGGGCTCGGTTACGCGCTCTCTGAGGATCAATAAGCCTGATAATCGGTGACACGCTAGGCTCTCTGGTGCTGCAGTGCCGTGTGACTCCATCAAAGGCAATTCAGCTCCACCAGTGTTCAGTGGTGGGGTTCTGGTCCGTTGCTTTCAATTGACTTTGTTCAGTTACCCAGTTTCCGTGTTCCGTTTATTCCAGGAGAAAAGGAAAAAAGACGGGTTGGACTGCGGAGCAGAGGCTTCTGTGGTACCTTCTGTCAGCCCCTCGTGGTTTCGTATGTTGTGGGGTAGGTTTTTTTGTTTGTGTGTGTGTTCTGTTGGTGTTTTTTTTTTCTTTCCTGGGTGCTGGAGAATGGAGGAATATCTGTATTCAGGTTCTGCTTAAACCAGAAGGTTGCTTTTGCTTTGTTGGCAGGGTCAACGTTACACTTGTATGTCCAGTCCTTACATGGGATGTTTCAGGAAAGAATGTAGACCTGACTCCGGTGCCTCATGCAGACATTTGCCCCTCTGCAAACCTTGTTGGGACCATTTTTTTACTGCGCTGCGCTGGGGAAAACGGGAGGGTATTTTCTGCTTCTTCGCAGGCTGTTACTGGCGGTAAGGATCGTGTCAAAGATCAGTCAGGCTCAAAGAGTGTGTACATGCTAGGAGCACTCTGATGAAATCATGTCTCCGAGGACATTGCTCCAGAAAAACATCAGTTCTCTAGCAGAGGTGTTTCCATTTTTGCTGCCGTTCCCACGCCATGTTGCCTGCTCACATCCCAGCAGCTGACCTGACGGGTGCAACAGATCCCGAGCTTCCACACGCTTGGCTCTCCGGCAGCCATCCGTGAGCAAGCCGAGGGGCCAGCTGGCCAGGCTGGGCTGTGGGTGACTGGTGTGCGCGAAACGGAGCCAACGGTATGAAAAGTGGTCTTAGCAAAACAGTTCCTCAATTGTTGTTGCCCCGTTAAAACATGGTATCAACAGAGGAGACTTTTAAGATTGTATTTGAAGGCTAATGAAGAAATTACTTTGAAGATTTTGGCTCCGACTTTATTCCCTTACCCTTCCCTTGCAAGGGAATTTGGCAAGTGTCAAAGGTCTCCTTGGATTCTTCAGGCAATGGAAAGGTTTTACATATCCCCAGGCTTGCCTGTCTCTGCTGATAGCTCCCATATGATATAAACTGATTGGCAAAATGACTAGAGTCAGGACAAAAGAACTATTAACTAAGAAAAAAAAAGAAAAGAACAAGAAATTTCTGCAATTTTAGAAAATTGTTACCAGTTGTACTTACCATCCAGTTTGTTCCTCGGCAGTAGGAATGTCGGGATGCAGTCACCCAGTTTTCCTAGAGACAAGGACTCTAGGAGCTTGGTTATAAATACTTCCAGTGTTGATCTTGTGGTAGTTGTCTGGAGCTTTGTTTTGGTTTTTCCCTAACTGTTAGGATGATTCCTGTCATCCCCAGAAGCGTGGCAGATATTTGGCAAGAGGGCTTTCTCCAGCCACAGCTCCCTGCTGAGAGGTGAACCCCTCACACCTCAGTAAAAAGTCAGAATGGGTGTGGTGGTAGTTACTTTGTTTGGGGCTTTTTAGATTGGGCTACAGTCTGGGAATCCGAGCTAAAGTTATAGTGTCAATTTTTATAAGTGTTGACCTAACTGTGTTGCTGGTTTTAAAGGCTACCACTGAAAAAAACCTGAGTTTTTTAGATGTAGTAGACTATCAGTCTAGATAAAGTGGCTGCAGATGGATCTGGATCTCTGAAGTAACAAGGATCAAGAGTTGGAGCTGGTTTTGGTCCAAGATTTTGCCTAGTATTTTTTAAAACCATATTTTTCTCCAAACTGCTATACTTCGCCACCCAGGACAGTTGCGGCACACGTGAACACATCTGTGCCGTTACACGTCTGTTCACACGCACGCACGCAGCAGCCGGGGAGCGGCACGCAGCTCCTGCAGCGCTGACTTGCGCGGATGGATTCCCTTCCCCGCTCTCCCCCTCCCGCTGCCTGCCCCGAGCCCCCCAGTGTGAATTAATGTCAGCAGTTTGGCGGCAGGAAATAGACTCACTCCCCTTGTCATTTTATTACGCAGCTCCCCAGAGCCAATAATCAGGCTCTGGCTGTGAAAAGGCCCCGGCTTAGGCAGCTTGATTAATGACTGGGGGTCACCGCGCAGCACCTTTCCCACTGGATCTCCGCAGCACACATCCAGCCCAGCTGGAAACCAACAAGAGTCTGAAAGTGAGGAATAAAGAAGCTGAACAATCAGGAACTGAAAACAGCCCCAGCCAAGACAAAGGGGAGGAAATGCTGCTTTTGCAGGCGTCCTTCATCCAAGAGCTGGGTTTTTTTTCCCCCTGCGGTGAATTCAGCGGTGTTGCTGCATTAGCTGCTCTGCAGACGAGGAAGGGCGCAGCCCGAGAGGATTTGAGAAATTTGGGGTTTGGTGTGGGATTTGGGATTTGGGAAATGTGAACGCTCCTTCCTCGCTGTCCCTCTACCACCCATCCTGTGTGTACCTGCCTGCTGAAAAGGCCTGTGTGCAAGGCAAGCTGAACTCCAGCGTTTATGGAACACCGGGAAACGAGGAGGACTGGAATGGGAAATGAAGTTTGAAAGGCGGTGAATGTTGCGAGCAGTTCTCTCTTTCGCTTCTCCAGAGCCAGGCCCAGCCCATGCTGCCTTCCCTGGCTCCTGGGAAAGGACAGGGAGGGAGGCGTGGATCCAGGCCTTTTTCCAGGAGCAGAGCCGTTCTCCTGCAGGACCTTTTCTCCCTGGGTCCCACCATCGCCTTTGGGCAAGGCTTCCCCTGCAGCGCTTTTCTAGCGGAGTGGCTGCTCGAGCCAAGAGTGGCAGGCAGTGAAGCTCTCTCCTGCTCCATGCCAGCACCGGTCAGGAGGAGGTGGGACGCCCAGCCCCTCTAATTAACTCCACTCCCCCCAAGCAATGACGTAACAAGCAAGCGAGCAGTGTTGGGGTGATGTCACTGGTCTTCACAAGAGGCCCAGGGAGGTGTTCTGCCTTGAGACGTGTTAATCCCCCAGCTTTTCACTTCCCTTGGTCAATAATTACTCTCTGCTTTCTTCCCACGCGTGGCTCTGCCCAGAAACCCAGCCGTGGTGCCCAGTGCGGACTCCTTGCTGGTAAATAACCCTCAGGGGTGGACCTAAGGTTGGGGCTGTTCACTCCCTTGCTTTTACAAACATCCTCCAGCCTGAAGCCGCAGGCCAGATACATCACGTCAGGCGGCGTGGTTCTCCTCCTCCTGAGAGGAGCAGGAGAGGCAGCTGCAGAGGCAGCGTGGAGTGAGGAACACAGGTGTGGATCTGCAAAATCCAGAGACAGGGCAGTGTCCTCCAAAGTGTAAAATACTATTTTTGTCCTGTGAGTGCAAACTTGGAGCAGTGCCATAGAGATTAATTAAGTTCTTGGCCTTCCTGAAGTAACTACGTGTGCACCAGGGTACCTGCAAGCAACGGCTTGGCCTCAGAGGTCCTTTCTCGTACAACGCACGTGTGCTCCTGCTCGCCTCTGGGACCTTGTCTGTGCCCAGAAGCTTTGTCTGTTCTCGAATAGCGATCTTGGAACTCTTTAAATGCAGTAAACCCTTGTGTGAGCATGAGGTGCAGTTTCAGACTATTTCAAGCAGAATTAAGAGATGAAGAACGCCAGCACAGCCTTTGTGCTACTTTACTAAATCAGTTTAAAACCATCTATCGACATGTCAGATGTGTCATCATCTTCCTGCGACTTCAGCAGTCGCTCTTCTTCATCTGCGCAAAGGCAAGGTAACCTGCTTGAACGAGAACAGTTTTTTGTTGAGATGTAACTTAATGCAACTTAACTTTCGTCTGCTCTGATGCCTTACAGTGGTTTGACTCCCAGTGAGGGTGCCGCTTGCGCTGCATTTGAGTCTTCGCGCAAGAGGTGTGAAATGTTGTTGTTGCCCTACTTTGCAGAATGAGGAGATACAGTGGAAGTGGGAGAAATCCGTCCAATAGCACTCAAGAAACTGGCAATAAGGAAGGCATGTCAGTCACTTGTAGAAACAGAGGGAGATTTTTGGATTTAATTCACCTCAAATTTCAATTGATTCTGCACGAGTGAGTAGTGATTTTTGATTCACTGCAGACAAAAAAAAATGCTGATTTTGCTGGCTGAGTCATCTCTAAGAATCTGATTTGGGTATGGCAAGTTTTATTCTTTTGTTGTTAAAACAAAATAAATAACAAAAATACTTTCATCAGAAGAAAAGGTGAAATGTTGCCCTTGACTGAACCGATCTTTCTGTTCTGTGAGGATGTCATTTCCCCCTGTGATAGGCATGTCCGTGTAAAACAAGCTGGTTTTGAAACGACATGGGAGAGGAAAGGAGAACCGAAGTGATGCAGTTAAAGTTTCCAGGACGTTACGGACCAGTAACAGAAAATCTCGCTCTATGAGGTCACCCTGTTCGCACTCGCTCTCCTCCCGAACGCCCCTTTCCCAGCGCTCGCACTGCCGGGCTTTGTCCAGCCGGTTTTAAATGACTCAAGCAATGCGGTTTGCACTGCTTCCCTTGAGAGAGTGTTTTGCAGCCTAACAGAGCTCACTAGTAGGAAAGATTTCCTGGTAATCGGTCTAAATTTTCCTTTGCTCGCTTTCATCCCGTTGCTAATTAGCTATAACCCATTGGCTCGTTTCTCCTCAGTGAAATGGCCCTGGAAACCCACTTCCAGCATCTCAGTTTCCCATTTCCTTGCCAGTTACCCATCCCTGTCTCTCCCCATCACTCACCAGCGCCCTGGACAGGCCGGGCCTGTGTGGTTTTGGTGTTATCCAGCTGGGACAAAAGGCGCTCTGGTTTCCAAAGCCAGCACCTACGGAGCAGGGAGGTCAGTCTCGGAATTCGCTGGGGCTTCAAAGAACCCGGGTCAAGACGCAGCAAACTCAATACCCGAGGAAATTAGGTTGCTAGGATCCCAAGATTGTTTATTATGCTCTCAATTTTAATTAGCTGTAAGTAACATCATGTCAGTGTTCTGCCACAAATGCTAAAGCTGTCAAGGCAATTTTACTGAGTCTGGCAGCTTAAATCAGAAACAAGAAAGTCAACATGTCAATAATGGATCTAGACGTGATGGATATATTAAAGGGGAAACCTAAAAGTTCTGGACTTCATTATAGTGACTTCAGCTCGGAAAATGTATGCCAGAGAAATCTGCACCTCATTGGAAAAGCCCCTTGGAGATATTGCTTTCAATTATGGGGCACTTCTCCTCACCTCCGCGCAGTTGGTTTTGCAGCATATACCTTACAAAATAAATTAAGAAAAAGGGCAGGGGTGGAAACAACCCGTTCAGGTTCAATTTCTACAAATACGTCTGTAGAAGTAGAGAGGGCACGCTGACTCTAAGGATGGGGCTGTTACTCCCCTTTAAGAATGACCTTTAAAACCCCCAAAGAAAATGCAATAATCTAACATCAGGCACTTTTTTCCCTCCTGAAGCAGCGCCTCCTGCCTCAGGGGGCTTTCGGAGATAAACCTGCTGCCAACTGAGATGCGGGATTCGGCGCTGCCGGGAGCCGCGTAAGCCGTGTAGAGGTACTGGCTGGCACAACCCGGCCATGTCCGTGCTGGGATTGCAGCAGTCACACGACGCTTGGAAAGAATTGAGCGTGATTTTTTGCAATAGAACTTGAAAACTTGTCCTGGGGCACATGGAGAGATGGGAGATGTTGGTCCTGGCATGCAAAGCCCCTTTCCCCTGTTCCAACGTGGGAAAAGAGCTGTAAAGTGAACCTAGGTTCCAGTTCTGTGTGTGTTTTGGTGAGGCTGGTTTTTCACACGAATGCCATGCGTTTTTTAAAGGTTCCCTGGAAAGGGATTGCCATCTTGACTGTCACAGCAGTGGTGCTGTGTGGAAACACAAACGCAGGCTGAGACCTCGCCCGTTCCCTGCGCTCGCTCCCGTGCTATCTCAGCACGCTTAGGAGAGGCCTCTTCATTTTTCTGTGGAAATTGTTGGGTGTGAGGCTGCAGCGGGGAGTCACGAGGAGGAGATGACTGAACCATGGCTGCAGGGGATGTGTGGGAGAGAGAAAGTGCAAGAACTGACTTCCTTTGTATTTCATTAGTTAATAGTTGTTTATTTTCTGACATGTCCCGTTTTAAGTGTATTTTGGCTTGTGTATTATACATGTGTCTATTAAAATTAAGCAGATTTGCCATGGTCTGACGATGTTAATACTGCTCAGAAAATATAAGCAGATGTTTTAGGAGCTCCCAGGTTGTGGGTTAGCCACGGCCGGCGTGTGTGCACGTCGGGGAGCCTGTGCTCTCCAGGACCTGGTGGGAAGGTGGCCGTGCGGCCTTCGGTGGGGCTGCCAACAGAGAGGCAGAGAATGTCTTGTTTTACACTAGCAGTGGTGATGGTTGGTTCAGTGTTTGGTTTAAAATCTGGAGGTGTGTAAGTTCTAGAGAGTAAGAAGACTAAAGAAATCCAAAGCTTTAGTAACGCTGAACCAGCCTCTCCGTTCAGCACCTGGCCGGTTCTGCGTGGCCGCGTACCCTGCTTGCTCAAACGATGGCGGCAGCTCCCTGTCACACCCCCTGCGCTGGTGTCAGGCACGGGCACGGCGCTTTCCGAGCAGCCCAGCGCAGCGGGTCTGCGACCGTCGCGGGCAGGGCGACTCACGAGAGACCCAAACTGGTTATACAAGCAGGAGCAGCAGTCTGTCACCAGTGATGCCCCACGGCTCCCAGGGGCCTGCTGATGCTTTAAGTACTCCGTTCACAATTCCTCTTTCCACCCAACTGTAAAGCAGCTTGCACGCCTCTGTTTGTTACCTATTGCAGACTCACTTGCTTTTGATCAGCCTTCTGTGAACTGTTGGTTTATTTTGTTCCAGTTCCAAACTGGAAACACACTTGATTAAGCTTTCTGGACCTAGTTACAGAGCTGTCTGTTGTACGTTCCCATCACTAGAGTTTCAGTCATTTTTCAAATGTTTTACATTTTAAAAATCTATTTTGCTTTTTGTTCTTTCATTGGAGTACTTGGCTGTTGTTTTTCCGATGGATTTCTGTTCTTATTCGCCGCATTGAGTTTGGGGTTTGGTCTCTCTCTGCTGCCTGTTTTCCATCAGTTGATTTACAGCGCATTGGTGTCGCGTAGCTGCAGGAATCCGCTGGCCTGCTCGGCCGTGTAGCGCTGTGGGGAGGCTGGGGCGGCCCTCAATGGGACACCGCTCCGCTCCGTCTTTGACAAGCGTCACTTCTTGAGGCTGAGCATCGTGCTCGTGTAACTCCAGTGCTTCGAGCGTCAGGGCTGTCCCTGGCTCCAGGTTATCCTCCGTGTGTGGTACGGGATTGCGTCTCGCGGCGTAACTCCCCCTTTCCCTGGACCTTTCTCCCTGCTCTCCTCCCCAGGCTGCTCGGATTAATTTTGCGGGTGCTGTTCCTGAAGTTTAGCAGTGTACAGAGCCATCATGGGATGAAAAATTTGGCTGCCTTTGCTGAAGCTTTCTTTTCTTCCACATTTGGCTCTCCCAGATGTTGTTGGTCATTTCCGAGTTGTAATTAATAATAATAAATCAGCGGAGTCCGTCAGGGCTGGCTGTTTCCTGCCACCACTTGGATTAGAGGGCTGTGTTTTTTTCCAGATTTTCCAACTGTTGGTCAAGGGGAGCTGTCATGTGGGGGCTGTTGGTTAATAATAAACCCCACCACATTTCCTCCCTGGGAAAGTAACATCTTCACATCTGCTTTTGGGTGGAAACATCTGTTCTGTCCAAGCCTTGTCTGTCTTGAGAAGAGACAGGCATGCTGGGAGAGCGTTCCAGCTGGGCGGGTTTTTTCTTCTCTTCCTCCCCCACCCCCAAAATCTTTCTGACATTGATGTGCGCCAAGCAGCCAGCAGTATCCGAACATTTGCCAGGCGTTTGTCTCTTACACAAAACTGTATGAGCAACCCAGGGAAAATAATGAAAAATGCAATGAAAATTCTTTAAAAAAAAGCCTGCCACTTCTTAAGGCTGCAAATATTGAAGAAAGGTGTTATCAACAGTGTGAATAGGCAGGAGTAAGGCAGTCGGGGCTAATGGAGGCGTATCCTTCGCCTCTAACAACGCATGATAATGGGCGAGTCCTGCTCTGTAACTGAGATTCTATTAACAGAGCAGCAACATTCGGTAGAGAAGGAGAAACTACACAACGCGTCTGTGTTAACCGTACTTCAGTCAATAAATGCCTATCAGATTATAGTGGCAGACATTACTGAGCTGGATCTGCACATTCAGGTGACGGCAGCAAATATTTTGCTTTATCTTAATGGAGAAGCCAGTGACGTTCTCGTTGCAACATCCCTGAGACAGCTGCAGAGCGTGCTGTGCGTTGCGAGCGAGGAGCTGTGCCCTGTCTGAGCTGGGCTGCCGTACCACCTCTGCTTCACGACACTGGCAACCCATTCATTAGAGATGCGTAAATCTGGATTAATTCTCTTTACTTTGGTGGGTTGACCCCATACCCAACAGTAGTGACAACAGTATTTGGCCCTGAGGCGTCTAACCAAAGAATAAAAATTACCATTGCCAATGTTTGCAACCTGCTGTGGACTTTGCATTTCTTCAGGAAAAGCGCTCTGTCTCGCCCTGTGCTTGTAGAGTACCCACTGCGGTGGCTCCAGCGTAGCCGAATCTGTGTGCCGTGCCAGTGCAAACAGGGTAAGTTTGACAGCGCTGTCGCCACAGCTGCATCTTGAGTCTTTATCTCCCCAGTCCGTAAGCAGCACCTCTAGCGAGATGGGACGGGAGAGCTAGCAGCGTGCTGGAGCACAGCTCGCGCTGCCTGTCAGATTTGGCTTTGCTGCTGCTCCCATTTCTGCCTTCACAACCACTTCTGCTCCAAGCTCCACTTTTGCAGCTCAGGTTCAAAATATCGCTTCATGTGCTGCTGTCCCATTTGAGAGGCTTTCAGGTCATGACTAGAGCTACCGGGACTATGCAGAGCTCCTCCCTGCTGCCGGATGCTCTGCCCACATCTTGCATTTCTTCTCATCCTTGGAGGCCCTTGGTTTTGTCAGCAGCAAAGCCTGCCTGTCCTTTCTCTCAGTGTGAGCCAGGGTGATGGTGGAGAGGAACCTTTGGAGAGCCAGGACAATGTCCCTGGCTGCTGTTTCCTGGTCCTCTTGCCCTGCGTGGAGCGGGAAGGTAGCCATGGTGAAAGCAAGAGGCCGCAGACATTTTCAGTAAGTCTCAGGCTCTCCTTCCTCACCCCGTGGGCGCTTTCTGTGTTGCATGAACATTTGTTCCTTGTCGCTTGAGGGGAAGAGCACAGTGTTGTCAAAGCCAACAGCGCTCCAGCAGTGAAAATGTGAGGAGAGCTGCTAAACAGCTCGGGAAAGGATTGCAAGCCTCAGAGGGATGAAACGGAGAAGCACAGCAGTGTGGCTGGGCCAATTATTTATTTTCTTGTGGTCACTGTCACTTCTAAAAAAGCCAACTGCAGGCCTGTCTGTGCTCCCGGTGTCACCCTGAGCGCTGGCGCGATCCTGAGTATGTGTCAGGTTCTGTGTTTGCTGGGAGAAATGTCACTGGGAGCTCTATGCCCCGAGGCCCAGTGCAAAGTGTGAGAAGCCAGCAGAAGCCCTGCCAGGCGATTGCCTGACTTTTCATTTTCTTTCATCGCCCTTTTTTTTTTTTTTTCCTCCTGTTTGGATTGCAAAGGATTGCGGGTGACAGATTTTGTGCAAAGCAGGAAGAGCGTAAGTCGGGCAAGGCTGGCAGCGTGTGCCACCACCCCTCGTGCACATACTTGCTGGGTCTGGCCCAGCTCAGAGCCACGTTCAGCGCAGAGAGGCGGTTGTACGCGTAATTACCGGGCTGGCCGGAGCGGGAAGGGAGCGGGGAGTAGCTGTGCGCTAGCTCAGCTATGCAGAGGCCATCGCCTAGGGCAGCAACACAGGGAAGCAGCGGCTGACTCACGGTGGATATTCTTGTTTGTACAATGCTTCGCTTGAGCTGGGAGCCCCTGCTGCTGTTAGGATGTAAGATGCAAAAATAACCAGCACAGGTGAAATTATCACTTTCCCAGAGCGGATGGGGGGGAAAGGAGAGATGTACAGGATTTTAAGAAATTATTTCTGGAAGCTGTCGGGGAGAAACCCTCTCAGTGCATCTCAGGAAGGCTTGTCTTGTTAACACTGTGTGTAACTATCACACCTTTTCCTCTGTGTGTCCCAGGATGCTTCCCAGCCCTGACAGATTAAACTTCATGCAGTGGCAAACTGCCACATTGGTATAATCACCTGCACTGCAAACTGGGGGAAACCGAGGCACGCTGAGCTGGTCTGCTTTGTCGCAGCCACCCTGTGCATCAGAGGAGCAGCGCTTGAACACCTTTCACCCGGTTCCCCTTCCTTCATCCTCAGCTCAAGCCATCGTGCAGGTGCTGTGAAAAGGCTTACGGACCATTGCTATTTGTGAGGTTGTCTTTGAGGCTGCAAAAAGGTCATAGATTATGACAATGATGTATTTATGCATAACATCACTGTAAAATCCGTTCTGGGAGCTCTGGAAGGCCAGTCTGAACCTCGCAGGTTTTGTCCATCCCTTGCTTGAAATTTTTGCAACCGTGTGAATTGTTCTCCTTCCAGCATGGAGCTCTGTGATTCAGTTTGTAGCTGATGCCTCTGGTGGGACCCACCACCGCGCAGCAGAGGCAGGTGGGGCTGTGGGAGCTGACACCTGCACTGGCCTGGCTCGCCCGCTGCGTCGCCGAATTGCTCCCCTTGACCTCTGCCTGTCCTGTCAGCGGTTTTGTCCTAAATGCTTCCATGCCATGAGCTGTGGACCCCAGCTGTGCCGCTGCCACCTCTTTCCTGCTCGTGGCCCTCCACGGTGGGTCAGAGGGGTTTGTGGACCCCAGCCTGGCAGTGGGAGGTGGTGCCGGGGCAGGGAGCACTGTCCCAGCCCAAGCTGCCTCTGCTGCTTCTGACAGGGCTGCAAGCCTGGCGAGGTGGAAGGCTGAGGAAGTGGTTTTGCCGGCGGGATAGGGATTTATGACTGCAGCGGCACTTTCCTCCTGCACTCTCCCCTCCTGAACTCAGGTGGGATTAGTCGAGCCACGCGCACCCACTGCCAGGCCGTGTATGGATGAATTCACACATTAGAGGAGGATTTGTCTCCCTCCGCTCCCCCTCCGGCATCCTGCCGCCTCCAGCCGCCCCGTTGCCGTGTACAAAGGAGAACAGCCCCGCGAAAGAAGCCTGCCCTGCTCTCCGGCTCTCTCCAGCCGTGTGTTGTACCCCATGAGCTGGCTTGTGGCATTTATTAGCAGGAGCAGAAAAGTGCTTGCCTCATCACAGAGAGCAGCTGGAGACAGAAAGGTTTTCAAAGGCATGTGACTGACCTCTACCTCGGCTGCCAGGGGCCTGGGTATTGCCGACTCAGTGGAATTTTTTTTCTTCTTCTCTCCATCTCTCTCTCCCTCTCTCATTCCTTTCCACAGTGTCCTGACCTTGTGAGGCCTTGGTCTCCCCCCTATCCATCTCCCAGCGTTCAGTCTCTCCTGTGAACTCATGCTGGGAGATTAATTGCCACTATCGCCCCTAATCCATCACACTTCCCAAAGATTGTTTTGACATCTAGTTAATTTTTGGCTGATGATTTATCAAATTCTTATTACCGTGCTCTGAAGGGGCTCATTTATTGTGTTGATTCATGGTAATGATAAAGGGGAACCTTTTTGAATTTTAACTACATTCCCTCATGTTCTTCCCAGCACAGCTAAAGAGGAAAAAGGGAAAAAATATAGCCAGGGACTCTTAATTCAGAGAGTAAAAGGGGAGGGAGGGGAAAAAAAAAAACCCTCTATCCTCCATTATTTGTTTGAGAGCCAAAAGTCCTAAAAGAGGTTAATATATATTAAGACATATTTTTAGAGTTCTGGTCTGGACTGTGTTTCAAGAGCATCCCCCCAAGGCTCTTTAAAACATTTATTGCCCTGTAATATTACCTAAATGTCTACTACCATTTTATTCAAATAGAAGTTAATGCTAAATGATGTCAGTCATGTACCAGTGGAAATGTAAAACATGTCTCTCTGCCAGTCCATATGGCAATTCCAGCTTTTAAAAGTACACAGAGAATTTTCTGCAACCCTTTATGTCATTTCCCCATCTTTGTTCCCACCTATTTTTAATTTGCTGCGCAGTTTTTAATAAGCCCAGATGGTAAAGGAAACACAGTAAATGGCCATTCTCTCTTTCTCTTTCCAGGCAGCTTGGGGAGTTAGAGCCCTTACATGGGAGGGGAGAAAGGAGGCAGGGGTCCGTGTGGATTTGTACATGGCTTGGGGCAGGGAGATGCACAGCTGTGTCGCGGGCAGTGAGGCAGCGTTGCGGGAGCTGCGGTGAGCCTAGAAGGGTGTGTGCTGGTGTGGGCTTCACACAGTTCAGGGCTGAGGGCAGACATGGGAACAGTCACTTGGAAGATGCTCCAAGGACCCAACAAAGAGCTGTTTGTCTGCCCACACGGGAACCTCTCGCATGGCGCAGTTTCAGTGCTGGCTGTTCCGAAGAGGAAGGATGCTCTTGTGTTTAAAGCCCCGAGAGCCTGAGGCTTAGCTCCTGGTTCTGCTTTGGCCTTTCCCTTGTGACTGCAAGCAGTGGTGCATGCTCCAAGTGCTTTAGTTTCCTACTTCTGAACAGGAATCATAATCTTGCCTTTTATCCATCTGTCTGCACTATTAAGCTTGCAAGTTCCTTGGGGCGGAGACCTCTGCACTGGCTGACAACAGTCCTGGGCGCTAGCCCAGAGTAACGGAAACAACGCGCGGGAGATAAGGAAAGTGGAGTCAAAATAGTAGGGAGAAAGCAAACAGTTCCTTTTTATCAATTCAGTTTTCAACTTCAGCACATCATTTTATTGAACCTTGAGGGACCCTGCAGGATTCATTACCGCAGCACAGAATTCATCGCAGAAGGCCCGAGCACCCGGCGAAGGGCGGAGGCAGGGGGATGGCTGACGGATTCCCTGCCGAGGTCGGGTTTAGCTGCCGGCCGGGGTTGTGCTGCGTGTGGCAGCGCGGGCGTGCGGGGCTCCGCGCTGGCTTCTGCCGTTGACTTCCTGAGGCAAATCGGTTTAGAGCTCTTGGGTATGTTGTTTGATCAGCCCTGAGCACCTGAAGGACCATGTCCCACCACTGCTAGTCCTCGCCCAGGCTGATGAGACAAACTGGGGCTCGCAGTAAAATTCCTCCAGGTCAGGCACACGGAGCTGGCTGCAGTAACCTTTCTAAACAGAGAGGGGCCTCAGACCAGCGTTTTAACAGCCCTTCCCAGTCCTGAGAGAAAGCAAAGTGTTGTTCCAGCTCTGCGCGAAGTCACATTTTCCTTCCCTCCTCCTCCTCCCTCCCGGAGCGCGCTGAGCAGACCCAGGCCTGTTGTGCGGCAGTGATGGCGCCTGGTCCGGCCTTGCCAGGCGGCCATGCCTGCTGCGCGCTGCGCGTCGTGGCTGCGTCTGAACGCCGCGCTTAAAAACAAATCTGATCCACTTTAAAAATTCATGGGGATGGTCCATTTTAATTCATTTCAAATATTTTTAGGGCTGCTGCCGATTATTAATTTTGCTCCTACGTGCATATTTTACACTGATCTTACATTTGGGATTTTTCGGGTGTTCCGCACAGCTTGCTCAGCCTGCCCTGCCTCTGCCTGGAGGAGAAGGTTGGTGGCGGAGTGTTGGGTGGAGGCAGGAACCGATGGAGGCCGAGCTGATGAAGAGGGAGATGAGAGTTCAGTGCAGAGGTGGAGAGCCTTGATAAGGGGACTGGACATCCACTCTGAATCTATTTCTCACCTCTTACCATGCAACAAGGAGTCAGGCCTGCCACAAGATTGCAGGTGGCACTAGTTTGGGGTTATTTTGTTGCCCGAGGCTGAAAACCACTGATGGCCAGGAGCTCTTTCACAGCCCGTCCTGGCTGTGGGACAATTTCTGGGAGAGAGACCAGCTGGACACCTTGCAGGATAACCGCTGCACCCAGGACTGCCCGGATGGCGGGGGGATGTGGGCGCTGGACGGCCGGCTCCGCACCAGCAGTAACACACCACGTCGCACGGGCTGTGGGTGCCCGAGCAAGGCCGAGGCTTGCACTGCAAGGACCTTGCTGTGCCCTCAGTACTTTTATAAATCAGGAGTAACCCTGTGCAGACAGGAGCAGAATCAGTCCCCTCCCAACCACTGCAGTGCTGGAGCAAGCCTAAAGCAGGGTAGAAGCTCACCAGAGATTGTTCACTTACATCACGCCCTCTCCTTATCTTTTATTTTTCTTATTCTCTCTTCTTCTCCTCCCCTCTCTCCCCCTTCTTCCCTCCCCCTCATACTCCGCGCCTCTCATTTTCCATCCCTTTAAATGAGGTCACCCTGACTGAATGAAGGACGCAGGGAGCGGGAGAGGTCACGCATTAGCACTGCTATAACTGCGCTGCTACTGAAACCAGGCAAGTCATCCATCACGGCCTCCACTACTCCATTAGGCCCCGCATGAAATATGCCCTGCCCTGAATCGCATGGCCATACATCTCCCAGTCTAGACACCTTCCTGTTGTGTGAAGATCAATGCCGCGCGGTCATGCATCATGTGTCATCCAGTAGCCCTCACTCTAATAATCGTGTCTATTCTCTAGTCTGCAGTATAAATTATGGGTGCTGTGAAAGTACTATATTATTCAGCAACCTTGGTCACTAATGGATTATTGGTTTATTGGCTGATAATGTGAGCTCCTTTTTTGGCTGGATCCTACCTTTATTTATTTATCTTTTTTCATTATTATTATTCTGAGTGATGACTGATTTGGATTCTTATCCAGAGGCTTTCACCCTTGCAAAGCAATTATAATAATAAAGCCCTTTGACCGTGGGCCCATTGCCCTGGCTCTCACTTAATAGATACGGCTTTCGCTAAAATGAAAGTCAAGTATCTGTCTCTCTTTACCAGCTCGGTTTCCCAGTCTGATCTTGGTTTAGCTACTGATTCCTTCTCCCAGGACAGGGCCTGAAGCAAGGGACTAGAAGTAAAGACCCCAGCATCTTTACAGGTGACACAGCAAGGAACTGGTTTCTGAAAGAGATCTGATGCAAAGAACCTTCTCTGCCAGACTGCCACAGCCCTTCCTCCCAGGGTCAAACACATTTCTGTTGGAGAATAAAAGCAATCCCACGGGGTCGCGCTGAGGGTCTCAGCAGTTCAGCGTCCTGTCTCCAGCTCATGCTGGATGCTTAGGGAAGTCGTAACAACCCACAGCGTACCCTGCCAGCTCCTTCCAGTTGGCAGTTGCAATATTGAGGTCGTTTTTCCCAGTTCTACCAGTAGCTTCTTGCGTTGCACCTGACCACGCCCTGTAATGCACCCAGTTGCTGGCAGGGTGCTCAGAGGAAAAAAACCCATGAGGAAAAGGCAGATGGGGAATGGCCAGGAGAGCAGAGGGCTGGGGCAGGGAGCATGGGATGGGACGCGGCTGGCACACGAGCAGCCAGCTCAGGCAGCATTAATTGCCTGTAAAGAGCGCCGCGTGTTGCTGTGCCGTGGCTTCCTCGCGTGTCAGCTGCTAATTTGTTGCTGTTTGTTTGTACATGACAGTAATGTGTTTACCTCATTAGGGGATGTCAAAGTTCCCCAAATCTGTAGCTGGGAGATTACGGATTTCCTTCGCTGACACGCGGAGGAAGCGCAGCAGACGAGCGAGCAGGGTTTTTGGCAGTGGGACTAAAGGCAAGCAAAGCGGAAGGATGCGTTAACCCTTCGAGCGCTCGGTCCGTCAGGAAAAGCACACCCTTTCCCGAGAAGGGTTCATTGCTATTTGTTCCCAAATCCAGCGCCTATGTATCAAATTGTGGCAGTTAAATACCCTTGGATACCACAGCAAGGACCATGATGTAAAACCTGTAAAACCTCTTAAAGCAAGGACGTGAGAAAGAATGGGCATATAAAGAGAGGGGATTAGAAAACAGGCACTGTACATCACACTCGGCTGCTCAACCCGCAGCCAGGGCCGCGTGCAGCTACTCATGGAGCGGTATCTTCCCATTAATGATGATTAAACTACCCTACAGTTAGTTGATCATTTGTAAAATGCTCCTATTTTCCAACCCGTTCTAATCTTGGCTGTAATTATCCTGATGGTGGAGGAGTCACTCCGGAGAGCCTTTTCTTCTCTCCCTGGTGTATTTGAATCGAAACAGGATTTGTAGCTCGGTCGACGTAGCTCCTGCCACCAAAAGGAGGTGCAGCTGGGCCTGACCACATCCAGCTCCCCGTTGCTCCGGGAGGCTTTGGTGTTGACACGAGCTGAGGCCCAGGGTCTCCAGGACCTCGGCCTTTCCCTATTCAATGGAATTCATGCCTATCTAATTTACAGGATGGCTCTGAGAATTAATTAGGTAAATTTTTGCAGACTATTCTGAAAGTAGTAGAGGCTACTGCTGCCTATGTTTTCTGCCAACGCATCACATTTACCACCTTCCATGTGAATGAATTCCTAGGATGCTGTCCAAACTGACAAGGGCAGCAGGAAATGTCTCCTGTGAGGGCCAAAGGAAGGTGTTAGGAAATTAAAAGAGCGATTCAAGAGCTGCAGCTTTTTCTGTCACTGTAAGAGAACGCAATAGTCGTGTTCCCCTCCCACATACTCTGCTCACCAAGATAAGCCAGGCCATGTTTTCTCGGGCCCTGACGTGCTACGAAAGCTCAGCGCGCGCAGTGATGCCGGTGAGGCTGTCCCCCTTTCCGCAGTGTGGCTGCAGCCCCCGGGAGGAGGCTGGAGGGAGGCAGAGGAGCCTAAGGGATGGGGACGGGAGAGGGGTCTGCCTCAGCTCGGTTGGGGTCACTTGCAGCACATGCTGGGAATTCCTCAGCAGCTGGTATCTCTGGCAGACAGAAGGAGTATCTCAGGGAAGATCTCGGCAATCAGCTTGACGGGGGCGGCTGGTTCCAGTTCCTATGAGACATAACTCCGGCACCACATTTGACTCTGCTGATCAGATAGGAGCTGCATTACAAGGCAATATTGTGGTTTCCCTTAATGTCCTGCCAAACTACATTTATCTTCTCGTTCCTTCCCCACCCTCCCGGAGAAACTCTGCTCAGGCCACAGTGTGGAGAGAAAGCCTTCCTTGTGAGGAGGAGGATGGAGCCCTAATGCGGAATCTGGATTGATAAGCACGTTTTTTATTAGTCAGGAATGAGGCAGAATAACTTAATTAGAGGTACTCTAACTGGTTCACTGTACGGAGGTCTTGACCTACAAGGATGTGTGTAGGAACAGTGAAGTAGTGGTTGTAAAATCCTGGAAGGCTTCTGACTACTATTTCCAAAAACATCAAAAATGTGGCTAAAGAAAGGTCATCTTTTGAATGTGTAAATCCATAGCAAGGAGCAGGGCAGCGTGATTACGTTGGCTGAGTGCTGTGTTCGAGCGTTGGAACGATGTTTTAATTCCAGCTCTGCTGACAGAGAGCTCACAACTGGGAGTTAGGGTCGCTGAGTAGTGTAAGATGGAGCAGAAAACTCTTAGGCTGAACCTTGCTGGTGAGATGTGGAAGGAGGGCTTCCACCAGCTTGTGGAACAGAGGAACGGTTGTGCTCAGGGCTTGGGAAAGGCAGTGGAAGGAACAGCCCTGTGCAGGCAAAGGACGTGGTAGGAATGGCCGAGTCTGGTTTTTATCTCTCTTAAAATCAGTGAGGAATTGCAGGAATTTGTTCATGCGCCGAAGTACTGCTACGAAGGTCTGCTCACAGTCATCCCGAATCATGTCGGTGTAGAGGAGAAACTAAGTAAACAGCAACAGCCACATGAGACCCTGAGCAGCACCAGCCAAAAAATATTGCGGTGGCAGTTCCAAGTGCCATCAAGCATATGGCTAGTGAGGGCACTTTGTCATCTCTGCCTAGCAGGACTGAAATACTGTGCCGTCAGCTTCCATCTGCATCTCTGTCAGTGAGGAAGGCTTCCATCATACAACCTCTGTAGGTACCAAGGGAAAAACGGCACTCATTTTCTCTAAAAATTGGTAAAAAAGCTGGGCTGTGAGTTTGATCAAAGCTGCAGGTAGTTCCAGCAAGTTTGCAATGCACTTGCAGCCAGAAGGTGTTGTGACCATGGTGAGGTAGACTCAGCTCTGAATGATTACATACAAGCTTATGCTGATTTTAATTAGACATAAAATCAGGAAAACACAGACATACATCTGGATGTGTGGAGGCACAAACACACACACAGTTGTCATTAGCACTGCACACCTTCACATGGCGGCGTTGATGCCTAATAGCCTTTGTCAGGCGTATTCGTGGGTGTACCTCGTACCGGAACAGATCTCTACGGAGAGGAGAGGAAAAAAATCTGAAAAAGTAAACGTATTGCCACCTCCCAGCTTTCTTCTATCTGCTGCTCCAGAGATCTTTTTTTCTTGAAATTACTTCTTGCCGCAGTGATATAGGGCTTGCAAGTCTCCATGGGGTCCTCTATCCATCTTCAGGAGGCCACAGTCAGAGAGCGAGAAAAAAAGGAGGGAACCCTAAAATTCCTGAGCATGTTTTGCCATTCACTTGATCCACAGCCGAGGCCCTCCACCTGCAGAAATCCTCAACCATCACATTTCTACTGCTCCGGCCGATAACGAAGATAATTGTTTCATCCACTTTGTCAAGCTGAAATGAAAAGAGGGCAAAGCAAAATGATGCCATCATAAATCATCAGGCTGAGACAGCAAAAAAAGGACAAGATAGTGACTTCATTAAGGGTTATGTATTGTGTCATTAAGTTGGCAGGGGTCACCTTTCATGTCACACAGCAGCCCCATGATGCATTGCTGGCTCCTCTTTCCAATAAAATTAAACGTAGATGTAAAACTGATTAGGCCGTGTTTGCTTCAGCCCAAGGCAAGGGAACTGTGCAGGGAATAATTGATACAAGATCGCGACTGATTCGTAATGGCAGCGATTTCTCTTCCTGGTCATTTCTTTGCTGACCTTGCCCATTAAAATAAGCCCAGCTGCCTTGAAAAGAGAGACGCTCGTTCCACCCTTTCCCTCCCCCTGCTCGAGCCGCTTGCCTGGAATTCATTTCCTCACTTGCTTTCCTTGGGATTTCTCACTCAGCGTTACTGCAGGCTGGCGACCACATGCTGCCTCTGGCTTGGCGTAAGGGCAGGGATAGCCCTTCCTGGCTTCTAGGAGTCACCGGTGACACCGTCCTCACGTGCCGGTGACACCCCCTGCTCCTGGTTTTGCCCTCCTGACTGACAGCGGATCGTGACCTGCCTCTGAGCTCTGCTCCCTCCTCTGTGTCCGGCTGCAGGGCAGGCGATGCTCTCCTGAGACCCTGGGTACAGAAACATCCCAGTGCTCAGGTCTTCAGGGTTTAGGGGGTCTTTTGTGGAAAGATTCTATTAGGGCTATCAAAACATCTTCCAGACAGGATGGTGTTAGCTTCTGAAGGCCTGAAAGGTGAGACCAAGTGTCCTCTGGCAGCACCAAACCGTGGCTCTGCGGTGCCCTGCAGTCCCTCTTGCTGCCCGCCAAGCTCCCGGCTGTGAAAAGGGCCTGTCAGGTGCGTGAGAGAGGAGGGGAAACGGGGCTGATGTAAATCCTGTCAGAGATTACCGCAGACCGCAGGGCCGCTTGCCGCCTGGCATCGGGGCACTGGAGACACCCCTGTGCTGTGTAGCAGGAGTACGTAGATGTGTCCCTTCTGAAACTGAGGCAGCATCTCAGAGGCAGAGGGAGATGGAGAGGCCAGTACTGGCTCCATCACGCAGCCGGTTGGTCCTTGGATGCCCTTTATTTCTCCTTTCCTCCTGCAGCATCCATCTCGTAACACGAGGCCCACACCGGTGCTCTGCATTTCCGAGGAGGCGTCTCTGGTGCACCGTATATTACTGTGCCCGGGTAACCTCAGCAGATTTACACTCCTGCTGTTTACAGCGCGTTCCCAGGTAAGGTCAGAGAATATGAGATCAGGCCAGGGATGAAAGTGGAGGCAGTCACTGGGATTTTAACTTCTACTTGCACTTTTCCGTCGGAGAGTTTGAAGGAGGAAAAATATGACGCTCACCAAAACACAGCGCCGGATCTAGAAAAGTGTTCAATGTGGGTGGCTTTGAGAGGGATTATTTGTCCACTTAGAGCTAAATATGTGTTTACATGATCTGATGGAGTGGAACTCTTACTTGCAACAACCGTGCCTCATTCTTAATGCCTTTTGGCCAAGACTTTCTTAAGTGACTACTGGGTTTGGGGCACTCTGCTTGAGAGAGGCCTTGAAATGGCCTGAGTTTCTGAGCACGGTTGCTAAACTTTGCTGGAAAACTGCGTGGCTGCTAAGGTGCTTCAAGGTTGATGATTAAGAGAGTGGATTCCTTCCTCTGGTCTCAAAGCACTCCTGGAAATCCCAGCCCTGGTCCAGGATAAATCTTAGCAGGCGAGACCGCGTCCTCGGCCGCGGGAGGCTGCAGCTGCTCTGCGTATCGCGGCGTGGAGTGACGCCAGGTGGCTCCGGCTGAGGACGGGGCCCAGCACAAATCAGTATGGGAGCTTTCGAAGAGCTGGGCCTCCACAAACATCTCCAAGATGAGCCCAGGCAGGGTTTCTCAGCTCTCCCTGCTCCAGTTTCCTTCACACTCAAATAGTTCAGGGAACCTCATAGCTATCAGGCAGTTGGATTGATTGAACCGAGCGCGTACAATAACGGCACTGGAAGAAAGCAGAGTAAATAACCAACACTGGATCCCCTTTGCAATGAAAAACTATTAGAGAGACAGAACCAGTAAAACAAACACAATTCCATGTGTCAATCCAAGACGTATGGACTAAAAATACATATAGGGAGAGAGCAGGCATGCACAAGAGAGAGAATGCAAAAACCTTATAAATGGTGAAGGGAAAAATCCTCATTTCCCGTGCAATAACTAATATGATGTGGAACAAAGGAGCTGAGACCCTCTCACCATAAACAACCGATGAAAATATAAACATTTTCTGGGGCGCAGATGGCTGATGCTTTGATTTTATTTTTCTTTTCTATACATTTGACAGCTAAGTTCAGTCATTTGTGAACAACGTGGCCATAAAAATGAGTAATAATGATTGGCGGTATCTTACTTTTGTTTTAATGGGCTCTAGAGTGATTCTGAGGAGCTGGTCCAGTCCTTGGGGAGCAGAGGGGTAGGATGCGATGGCCAGATCCTCAGTTGCTGTTCACACGCCTCACAGCAGCAGAATTACACCGGCTTACGCCAGCTGTGGGTTTGGCCTCTAGATTTTCTGCAGTACTGGCTCCAAACTCTAAATTAAGGCTGTCCTCAGCTGCACTGTTTCAAATTTGATTGCAAAACTCTGTTGCTGACACAGCCAGCTATCGGCGTAACATTACCCAGGACAGGCGGAGGAGTGGGCTTTCCGAGATTTTATCAGCTTTTCAACTTTTTTCCCTCATTAATTATTTCAGCTCTGTCAAAATTGAGTAGAGGATTTTTTCAGCAACCAGAAAAAGTTAGGCACTCCTTGCCAACCTTAATTATTTGTATAAAACTCTTACTGAGAGATTTTTGGAGGGGTAAAGCTACATTTGCAGGGAGATGCAGTTCCAGTAACTGGAAGGGGCTCACTATAAAACCTGGATGAACCCAACAAATTCCCTGTACTTCGCTTTACCTTCCTGTAGAAGATACTTTACCTAATCCTCAGATTAAGGAAACACACTGTGATATTGTTTGTTTTCAGAGCTTCCCTTTTACAGACTGAGCAAAAAGTAAGTGCGTGTGTGTGCGTGTGTACCTCGTTATTGTTAAGGATGCTAATTTGGGGTTTAGAGGGAGCTGAGTGGCAACAGCAACGTGGAATCTAAATATAGACAACATAGAAATACAAACTCCATTCTCTGCAATGTAAATTTTAATGAGATTATGTGTAAGCCTTCTGTTGACACTTCTGCCAGGGCAGCACGAAAGAATGAGGTTTGTTTTGTACCCACCTCCCGTATAGCTGAGCGTTTTGGCCTCACATTTAGGAATCTCCCCAAAATCACCTGGCCAAAGATTGCTCTGGCTGCAGGAGAGGGGATCCATGGGATGGCTTTGCCTGGTATCAAAGGATTAGTTGGCTTGGAACTTGTTTAGGGACACATCCTAAAATACACAGCCAGCGTTGCGCATCAGCTGTTCAATTCTGTGATATTAGATGATATTTAAAACTAAAGCTGACGCTGGTAGTGAGATTTACCAGGCTGGAAAACTGAGTGAAGCAGCATGAGCAGCAGTTTTAGCTGCCTTGCTGAAGATGGAAATTAACTGCTTTGCAAAAAAAAAGGCAGGGGGAAAAAACCAAATATACGATGTCAAAAGTTGTGTTTTGAGGGCTTGGCCTGCTCCCAGGCTGGAGCCAGCCTCCCCTGGGATGGGTGCTATCCTAATACCCCAAACTGCTTTGACTGAGCCCCGGGACAGGGTCTGTACCCTCCCTCTGAGGGTTCAAAGCCACCGAACAGCAAACCCCGTGGTTTCCCAGCGCCAAGGCCTCGGCCCACGCCGCTGCCGTCCTTTCACTGGCGTCGCTGAGCCCTGCCGGGGCTCTGCGCGTCCTTGCAGGCATCTCGCGCTGCCGCTGAATAAGCGCTGCTTCAGCTGCGCCAAGCACATCAGTGCGCAGAATGATGTTCCAGCCACACCTCTGACCTTCCCGCCTTTCGAAAAGTCATCTTCAGAGATGAATACAGGCCCGGAGGGAGGCCAGGAGCGGTGAGAAGGAGCAAAGCACGTTCTCACTTGCGGTCTCCTCACGGTCTCTCCTGCTGCTCGCACTCTTTTACTGCCATTTGTAACAGAGCCAGAAGACAAGGAGTGGAAGAATGGGGGGGCTTATTAAGTAGATCAAATGTTAAGGTAACATTATGTACCACACTACTCTGCAAGCTGGTGAGAACAAGGTAGTATTCAAGCAGTGGCCAGAGATGGCTTTCTTGAGTTCAATTACTGCTTTTTTTCTATGGGCCTGTAAGATCCAGGCCTCTGTGGTTCAGGAGAGGTTCTTGCAACAGGGCTTTTCTACCATCCTCCCCTGAACAGGTGGAAGGAAAGACAAACACTCCACTTCTGAGGCCTGGTGAGACTTGCCCAGCCCAGAAAAGCTGGGAGCTCCTCTTCTCTGCTTCTTTGGGATGTGAGAGTCTTTGGGTGCTGTGACCTGATGTGACAGCTTCACCAGCAGCGTATTCCTCTCGTTTACCGTCCAGCCGCAATCTAACTGCAGTGAGAAAAACATCTCCAGCAGCCCCGGCTCTCGAGCTGTGTCTCCCTCGTGTCTCATTTTTTCTCACACTCATTGCACCCTCTTGTTTTCCTGCCCCGTGTTCTGCCGGGGCTGGCTTGCTGGCTCGCCCCAGCTCGCTGTCGGTGAGAGGGGGCTCGGGCTCTGCGCCTCCGCTGTGTTCCCAGCTAGGGATGCAAAACCCGCGAGCCTGCGCAGTGGGCTGCCGGGGCTTAGCACTGCAGTGCTTGCGCATGAGGGTATTTTGCCAACAGTTCTTAGAAATTGCAGGGTATTTAATTGTAAAGGTGCCAGGGAGCACTGGGCACCAGCTTATGAAAAGCAGGAGGAGAAGATTAAGTGATCCCTGCTCCCCGCGTGAGGAAGCAGATATCCCCACAGAGAGGTCCACTGGATGCCACAGCTCCTCCATTTCTCCCCAGTTCATGTCACAGAGTCAGGATGGTGAGCTCTGATCCCGGAGTGATTTTTCTTAATGTCTTTATATAGATGAGTTAATTCAAAACCTTTCCAACATAAGCATGTTTTTCTGTTCCTTCATCCTGACCTTGGCATTTTCTTTCTCCACTCCAAGTTCTCTGCTGTCCTCTGGCCAGCTTTGCCTCTCATTTGTCAATGTTATTATTGAATTTTCAAATGCCAGTAGTGCACATAAATCAATGGCTGGCTTCTCCCCAGTGGCATATCCCTGCCACATGTGGTCATTCATTTTTTTTAATAAGTCCTCCTCTCCTTTCACCCATTTATAAAAATGCATCTTGTTCGCCTGCTGCCGTCCATCATTCGGTGAGTCCAGCTATTTGTTGCCCCTGAGTGCTTATTCATCAACGTTTTCAAAAGCAAAATCACTCTTCGCCTCCTGCTCTTATTGTGCCATCAATCTCAACGGGGGATCAATAAACCTGGCTTTTGCAATTTTTCCCCCCATCGTCCTGTGCTAGCTTTCCCAAAGTCTAGCCTTCGTATTTACATTTTTAACTGATCGTCAGAAGCAGGACAATGACAGTGTTGACGAGCAGGATGCTTTCGTGTGTCCCAGTGTGGCTGTAACTGGCCCGGCAGCACTCACCTCACTGGGGGACCCCGAGACTTGGATACTCCTCTCTTTCTCTTTTTGCTTTGGCCCCAGCCGTTGTAAATGGGGAGAAGATGACCCCTGGCCACACAGTTCTTGCAGACATTAGCCCTGGGGACTAGAACTGGGTGAATATTTTTCTTCTAAACATCATTTGAATGAAAAATAGCTTTTCACTGAGAACTGAAATTTCCATTGAAAAGTCTTTTCTGTTGTTGTTGTTTTTGAATAACAACAAACAAAACTAAAAACCTCTTTTTAAAAAAGCTTCCTCTTTCAAATATACACTTAAAAGGCTGACATTTATTTTTGAAACTGTTTCCAGGAAAACAGACTATTTTATTTTTTGACCAGAAATGGTTTCCAAAGCTGAGTATTTTCACGACTTTTGAAAAAGCTAAATGTTTCAGTTATCAGTTTTATCTTTTCATTGACATTCTAAAAAAAAGCCCTCTGAAGATGAAAAGACTTCCAGCAAAACTGATCAGCTTCTAAAATTTTCCAGGCTATTGTGTGCAAATAATGGGACATTCTGACTTTCTGTAATCATAAGAATCCATGGAGCATGTAAGGACTTAGGATTCAGGCTCAGGCACCACAGAATGGTTGGAGTTGGAAGGGAGCTCTGGAGGTTGCCTTGTCCAACCCCCCTGCTCAAGCAGGGCCGCCTCAAGCTGGTTGCCCGAAGCCTGTCCAGATGCCTCTTCAGTGTCACCAAGGAGGGAGCCTGGCTCCATCTCCTTTGCACCCTCCCTTCAGATATTTGTACACGTCAATAAGGTCTCCCACGAGTTCTCTTCTCCAGGCTGAACAGTCCCAGCTCTCTCAGCCTGTCCTCATATGTGAGATGCTCTGGTGCCTTAACCATCTTCATGATCCTTTGTTGGACGCTCTCCAGCGTATTCGTGTCCCTCTTGTAATGGGGAGCCCAGAACTGGACACTGCTGCGGGCGTGGCCTCCCCAGGGCTGAGCAGAGGGGAAGGATCACGTCCCTCGCCATGCTGGCGGTGCGTTGCCTGGTCCAGCGTGGGACACCGTTAGCTGCCTTGGTGGGAAGGGCACGTTGCTGGCTCACAGCTTGGTGTCCATCAGGACCCCCAGGTCCTTTCCTGCCAAGCTGCTTTCCAGCATATCCTGGTGCATGGAGTTATTCCTCCCTAGGTGCAGGACTTTGCATTTCCAACCCGTTTCCTTCTGGGGCAGGGTAGCCTGGCCTCATTAACCCTTCCCTAATGAGACGGGGGAAGCGCCTGCCCCAGAGTTTTCCAACAGCAGAACGTGAGTTGAGGAGAGAGGCAGCAGATGGAAGCGTGTGCCAAGGCAATAAATTCAGGCCACAATCACTAACATTTTGCGGTTTGACACTTAATTGATTAACTAATTTGAGGCAACAAGATTTAGTGTAGCTGCAGATTAGTGTCGAAGGGATAATTACGGCTAAGCTCCCGTTTCCAAACAGTGTGTCAGCTGCAGTTTCGAGCGGCAGGACCGGCGTTAAAGCTCTCACAGCCCGTAGCAAAGGTTCCCGGAAGAGGCCCTCTATGGCTCAGCACCCAGGGATTGCCATGGAAAGGTCAGGCGCTGACTTATCAGCATAGACAAAATCCCTTCCTATAATGTATGTGTTTATTCTCAAATTAAATATATTAATGTATTATTTGTTCTGAAAATGTCATTCAATAGATAGTAGGCTTAGGTTTCCTGGCAGACCTTTGAAGCTTAAAGAGTAATGTAATAATAGTACGTTAATCCATAAGCTACACAGTCTTCTCCCAGCAGACCCCAAACTCCAGAACTGGCTCAGAAGCTCTGAATTTGCTGCATCTGTTTCTAGGAATTTCTGTCTAACAATAGTGGACTTGTTGGAGCCTGCTCTGCCCGTTCCAGCATGAAATGCCGCTTTTCTCCCCCCCATCTGTTCAGCATTAGCATTTGGGCACCTGTACATGGTGTTTCTGGGGGCAAAGGCAGGTGTCCGTCCCGCTAATGATGCACATCTCTGTTCTCCTAACACAGGGGTGGGCTAGAGCCACCAAATCCTCTCCTCCGTGTCCGTGCTGAGAGCGGCTCTCTGGAGCCAAGATCTGGTTTGGGCCAAGCCCCAGTTTAAGCTAGAGGAAATGCTGCATTTGGACTTTTCCCCAGGCTGAATTCTTGGCACAAGCAAATCATCTCTTGGAAAAAAAAAAAAAAGTCTTGAAAGAATGTCTCCATCTTTTTCTCCAAATCATCCATCCATCTATCTGTTTGTCTGTCTAGAGATGATAGCTTGATAGCTATCTAAATGCCAAACCTGATGTTTTGGAGAGCTTGGAATCCATCTCTGCACTGCACTGATTTTAATTCTGCAAGTCTTAATACTTGATTGACAAATACAGCTAAACAATCCATCACAGTTGCCTTATCTGAAAAACGTAACCTTTTTTCTGTTTATGGAACATGCACATGTGGAACATGTTTTTCTTTTACTGCCTATTTATTCCAGTTTGCTCAGTGCACTTTTATTTTTTTATTCTGTACTGGTTTTGCTGGCTCTTCCCACCTTCGCGTGACACACCCTTCACCTTTGAACATTCAAGGCCAGGCTGGATGGGGCTCTGAGCAACCTGATCTAGTCAGGGAGGTCCCTGCTTCTTGCAGGGGGGTTGGACTAGATGACCTTTGAAGGTCCCTTCCAACTCTAACCACTCTATGATTCTATGATTCTATGATTCCTGAAAAATACGGGTTGCTTGCAAACAAGCTGTGACTGTATGCGAAAGCAGGTTTGAGAAAAGAGATCTTGGAAATATCCCAGCTGAAGGAAAGGTTGCGCTTGCTGCCTTATCTCCCTGAACATCAGCGACAGCACGTGGAGCTGGGCGCTAACCACGCTGAGATCTTCCTCTGAAGCCTGCGTTGAGCGGTGGCACAGGGGACGGAGAAACTGAACGCTTACTCCGTTCTCCTCAGGAGGGATTGTGGCTTTTTATATTTTTGCCAGTGGACAGTCTGGGTTTGGTCTACGACTGGAGCTTCCAGGTGCTGCCGAAGTGACAGTAATAATTATTAAGCTTGTCTTCTAGCCTTTTAAGATAAATGTGAATCTTCTGTTGTTTCAAGCAACTTGGTGGGCTGCCAGCACAGCAAGAATATCTGACAAAAAATGATGCTGAGGTATGCTCGCCACGGTGGATGTTAGCGATAGCAGTGTTGGCAATTATTAAATTACAGTTATTGCTATAATGATAGTAAAAGTAATGTTTGTTAATTGCTAAGGCAAATTAACAGCTTTTGCAATTTCCCATTTGGGGAGAAGCTTAACAGACTGGTGATGCTGAAAGAGTTAATGGCACCGCAGGGAGCTGAGCTGGGAAGGATCCATGCGATTTCACTCTGCTGCAACCCTGTTTTCATCCCAGCCCCACCCAGAACAACTCCTCTGCTCTTTAGAGAAGAGCTTCAGCTCTGCTTGCAAATGGGAAATATGAAAATAAATAACTGCATAAATGAGTGAGTTTGGCAGGAGGAAAATTCCTCCCCTCCCAGCTTCCCAGAACTTCCTTCCCGTCCATCCCGCTGGCGAGGCAGAGCGGCCCGGGCCCTGCCTGGCAGAGGAATGCCTCCCAGGCTGCTCGCTCCCGCGGGGAAGGGGGGAACGTGGCACCATTCCTCTCCGAGAGCAGGGGAGGCTTTCCCAGTGCGACCCTGGATCACAGAGCCATAAAGGTCACCGAGAGAATATGCTGGGATCCTTCTCTTCAGCTCTTGTAATGGTATTAGCAATGACTGTTTCTTACTCAATCATACTCCCAAAGGATTTTCAATAAACTTTTTATGTGCCATAACTGTTACATTAAATAAAGCTGAAAGTATTGAGTAAACTGACTGTAAATCACTTTAGATGCCTTGGAATTACATTAAGTGTGAGAATTATGGATCTTTTGCTGCTTGCAGAAACAGAGAGACGACAGAGCCAGAAATTTTTATGCTGCCAACCCTTCTGAAGGTTTTTTTAATTATTTTTTACACCATACAACAGGCTTCTCCTATAAATGGCTTGTTCAGAGACATGTTGGGATCGAGTACCATCCCTGTGGTCTGGGATCCTATGGTGCTGGTGGATATTTTCCCTTCCTATCAAGCTGTGTTGGTTTTCTCAGTCTGGAAATTGTAATTAAATGCCGGGGTAGGATGACTCTTAGCAGAGCTGCGCAGGCTGCGAGTTTTATTGCATGAACAGTGATTTTCTGTTGGTAGCCTGACAGCCAATACTTCATCAATACAAATATATATTTTGATATAAATAAATGCTGAGGAAAGATGTTCTGTCTCTACTCTTTAGGCACCCCAGAGTTAACTCTAATGTGTGTTACATTTAATACCCTACAGAGAGACACGCAATTTAATAAAAGCAGCCACAAGTGCCCTGCACTACCAATAGATGAACTTCTCTCTTCTTTTTCCCATATTTCTTCCCTCACATGATGTCCCTCTTAAGTTTCACTGTCCATGACTGGGACCTAAACCAAGCTCTGGAACAGGCGCCAGATGCTTTGGAGCAAAGGCAGGAGCGGAAGAGGCAGGACGGTCAGCCAGGTCTCAGCAGCTTCTCCATGGCTGGACCTGGATCCTTCCTGCTGGGTACGTCCTGCCTTCGAGAGACACTGGCTGTGGTCTCTGAAGACCGCCCCGCCGTCCCTCCAGGTCAGGAAGACTTCTCCACTGTTGTGTTGGTTGGTATGATATTGCGTTTACGGATAGGGACCATGGGAACGCTCCAGAATTCTGCAGATCTTCCACATTTTAAACCAAGCTTTACTTTCCCCCACCGACAGTTGCGCCCATTGCTAGGGCTGGTGGTGCAGATGGAAATAGGAACCCAGGGGCTCAGCCTAGCCAAGCAAAAGGTGCTTTGCCTAGCTGGAGACCCTGGTACGCAACGTAAGAGCAGGTTTGCGCTTGAGGGCCTGAATCCGAGATATCCCAGTGCACCAGGAATGAGTGGGCTGCGACTCCTCCTGTAACCTGCTCTTCATATCCGGCAGGGCTCGAGACGTTCCCCTCTCAAGCTCAGAGCAATCAGGCAAGGCTCCCTTGTCCATTCCCGCTCTCCTCCCATCTCCCAAAGCCTGTGGCAGTGACGGACCCAGCTTACCCCCAGCCGGCCCCAGCGAATGGCCCTTGTTACGCATGGGACGCGGGAAGCGGAGGGCAATGGCACGGAGAGATTTTGGATTTCACTGTTATCACCTCTGCTGCATGAGGCGTCTGCCTCTGCGGCCGAAGCGAGGTGGACAGCGGCCAGGCCGGCAGCACGGAGCGGGCGAGGGCGAGGGGAGGGATGCACGCCGGGCTGGAAACGCTGCTCGCGCTCCTAGCAGACGCATGGCGAATCGGAGACTCCTGCACGCCAACATCCTGATGAGGAAAGAGTTAGAGAAAGGCTCCCGGTGGGAAAACCTCCTGGTTTGCTGATCTTGTAAATCAGCTGAATTCAGCATGTCACAAGCACGTCTTACAACCCACCAGACAATGCCCAGATTTTTGTAGTGCAAAAGCATATTAACCTTTGTGTACTCTTGCCGGGTTTCGACAAAAGATGTCTGTTAGGAACTGCAGGGCTCGTTGTAATTGCTTGCCATGTGGGTAAATGATCCGGAGCTGTGTGAAGATAAGAAGAAATTGCTGAAGGCGAATCACCTGGGTTTTATTATGCTTGCCCTAAAAATAATTAGCATGGCCTATGAAATCATACTGTGAGGGGGTTTGTTCTAGCAGGAAGCTGTAACCTATATATTGCAGCTTGCTTTTTAGAGAGCTGATCTTTGTAGTTGTGTTGATGTGTCTTTTTTTTTTTTTTTTCCTTTATTTTTTTTTCTTTTTTAACTACAGTGAAAGACAAATGAACAAGCTCACACTGCTCTGAATAGCAACAAGGTGACTGGTTGCCAGCCTGTAAAATCTGGTATTGTCCCTCCTGGAGTCAGAGCTTGACCTTAAGAAAATTCCTGCCAGTTTCTCCGAGGGAACAGGTCCCTGTGCTGCCGCAGAAGCCTGTTTGCCACAGGTAATGATTTTTACTTGGGATTATGGGTTGTGTGTTTGCCACCAGGCGTAAAAACTCACCACCTCTTCTGAGATGAAACAGCTTTGCACAGGAGCAGAACGGTGGGTTTTTCCATTTGCTGTGTCTGTCTGGGACCACAAAAATACCAAGGTCAGAACAGAAAGCAGGAAATAGAACAGCAACTGTGCATAAAATTACAGGCTTGCTGTTTTAAGTGCTAGCTCCCCACAATTTAGTGTGGATTGCAGGTGATCAGAGCCTCCGAGAAGCATTTGTGCACATACAGTGTTGGCAACTCCAAGCTTTGAAAGCCCTGAGTCAGCTTTCTTAAAATCATGTGTTTTGACGTAAACAATGAGATACTATGGAAATAGCGATGTGGGGCTGCGTTTGCTTGACGCCTTTAGGGATTTTTCAGTCTTTGTTGTGCCAGCACTCAGTGTGTTTTTACCTGAGCACAGCGGAGGTGTCTGGCCCAGGTGAGAGGCTGCGGAGACCCTCGTGTGTCTGGTGTTCCCCGGGCTCTCCTTGCAGCCCCTGTGGCTTCCTTGCGTCGTTCTCCAGAGAGAAAACCTCTCCCACCCTGGGCAGCATGTACCTGAGAAGCAGGTACCCGAACTGACATCCGGGCTGGGCGGTGAGCATCTCCTAGAGTGGCGTGCATCCAGGCAAACTACAGAAAACCAGGATAAAACCCTCTGTGTGAGTCCATTCCAGAGTGATAAGTGGGGCTTCTGGTGGCGAGTGGCTCGAGGACGAGCATCGCCCTGTCCGCCTGCCTGTGTCCCATCAGTACTCATTACTCGTCCTCTCGATTCCTATGCAATTGTATTTCTCCAGCCCAACTTCCTTTCCTAGTGTTTCCTGTAATCCTTGCATAATCCTGGGAAGATGCTTTTTCATGGCTCAGCTGATAACTTCTGGAGTTTTGCTATGTGTTTTCTTGATGGAGAAGAGGAAGGGCTGCTGCCTAGAAAAGCTGATTGACGTTTGTTCTGGTATCTCCCTTCATGCAGGCCGAATGTTTAAGTGTAGACCTTTCGTGTACTTCAGCTGCGTTCCCAGCCAAAAAGTAATAACGCTCAGAGCATCTCCCAGATCCTGGGAACTGCAATGTTTTATTTCTTTGTGGTAACGGTGCACGGATACTAACGCTGGTCTTCTCTTTTGTAATGCCGTTGAAAGCTGGATGGCCCAAATACTGTTCCTCCCTTGATTCTTCATAACATTTAAGGTGAAGGGAATTAAAAACCACATTGATGTGTTCTTTCAGTGGCTCTCCACAAAAGCATTTAGTGGTTTCTACACTGGGTGGTTAATACACTGTGCAATGTGACAACCATTTTTTGCTTTGTTTTATTTACTTTTGTTTGGTGGTGGCAGTAAGTACCTAGCTGGCTGTCAAGGAGCAGGAACTCCTTGCTGGGGGTACCGTTCATCCCCACAGCAAAAGCAAACACGAGGTTTGGGGATCTCCGTACTGATTCTGGAGGGCTCAAGTACGAGTTGTGTTAATTTTACTTGATGTTAGTTAGTTAACTCCTCTGTGAGGACTCCAGTGCCCCGTTATGGAAGCTTCTGACGAGCAGGGTACACTTATCCGCTGCCAGCACTCAACGTGAAGGGGTATAACCTCACTTTTCATCACTGGCTGGGAGAATTTGCATTCTCTCTCATTTGTTACCGTTGAATTTGGGGGAGCTGTGTGCAGTTCCTGGTCTGGGCCTTCACCTGTGGCCCACAGTAGGTCCAGGTCGGGTGGCTGCTGGCCGTTGGGAAGCGTTGGTGGGCCGCGTGCAGGTGCAGGAAGGCTGGCCTCCCGCCCCGCGGTGTGGGGACCTGTCCCGTGCTGGGACCACGGGACTGCGAGTGGGATGTTTTTAGGTGTTTTTGCTGAGCCAGGACAGGAGTTTGTAACTTCAGTGCTAGCTGCAGCCTGGTTGCCTCACCCCTTGAGCTGCTGGGTTGTTGGTGCTGGGAAGTTCTACATGTCTGGCCGTTTGTAAGCCTTTTGAGTCCTGCTTTAAGTGTCAGTTCTGACCACCCATCCTTGTTACTCCCCCAACCAACCCCACTGTGGACCAGCACTGAGTGAGCGAGGTTCCTCTCCGGGCTCTGTTCCTGCTGGCAGTACTGTGGCTTGAGGATGGGCTACGCAAAGGAAACCAAATCCATCATTTCTTCTCCAAAACAAAGTCAAATCCTATTGATCTGGGTGTTCTTTGTGGATTTAATTTGTAGTTAAACTGAAGCTAGTGTTCTGAGCCTGCAGCAACCAGTAAGCACACTTTCCTTTGAAATGGCTGCTCCTCCGTCTGCCCCGTCGGGATGTTTCCCGTGTAGCGGGCGTGAAAATCTACCTGAATGTTAACGAATCCATCTCACAGGAGCAGTGTCAACTGCAGACCGCTGCTTCCTAGGAATCCTTCTGTTTGCTTTGTCCAGCCGCTTTCTGAGCTTCCCTGTAAAGGTCATGGAGAGTCATAAAAAGCCCTTCTCCCCATTATTGCACGCTTAAAACAATAGAGTCCTTTCTGCATTCACTTCGGCTGGGTTTATGAGACTGAGGGGTGAATTCCTGTAGCAATTAGTCATTACAGCAGTGTTCACTCGAGAAACAGAAATATGCTACTCTATAATTTGGTTTGCATTTAAAATAAAACACAAAAAGCCTACTGAACGTGCCGAATAAAGCAGCAGCAACCCACGAGGTACGAAGATGAGCTGTTGTTTTACACTTGCTTAATCCCAGGGTAACCTGAAATAATGCCTCTGCCTGGGGCGAGGGCAGGACATGCGCTTCTCAGCAAATTTTGTGGGGCAGCAGAGGCTGCAATAAACACCTGATATAATGATTTGACCTTAAACCTCCACTTCTGAATTCTACAAAATCAGGGCAGAACCTCTCAGGGATCCCAGCTTTCCTGAAGGTCACTGGTGTGTCCCATGCATTAAAAGATCGCAGTGGTGAGAGCAGCCCGCATCCTGAGATGAGTCCAACCAAACTGCTGCTCCCTGCAAGTTTGAGGTCCGTAAAGGGCCAGCAACCTGAAACAAAAATGGGACTGAATCTAGACCCAAACTCCCCAGCTCAGGTTCCTTGCTACAAGAACAGGAGAAAGAAAAACAGAAATCTCTTCTGCTGGGCTTTTGACAATCGGTTCTTAGGCGTTTTGCAGTGGAAGCTCAGTATTGTTACTCTCTTCCTCACTGGGATGAAGTAAGGAGCTTGCCTAGTCCAACATCCCCTCCTCCATCCGGTGCCAGCCCGCGTGCCAGCTGTGGTTCTGCACAGCTGGATTGCTGGTGAGATGCCGCCGCGTGGTGAGGAAATGCTCGGTGCCGCTAACTGGAGTCAGGTTTACTCTGAGGCGTTCTGGAGATGTGACTTTGGACATGGAGACAGGGAGGTTGATTGGGAGCTGGTGGACTTTCTCTGATGTGGGTTCCCCTGTGCGATTCAGTGCCTCTCTGAGCTCCAAAGTTTCAGAAACAATGCGAGCCTAGAAACTAGCAGGGGAATCCCTTTCTCTGCTGATTATGTCTTTTTCTGCAGTAAAACATGGGAAGAAAGGCTGTGAATTGTGTAAACCATAACAGTGCGTGGTCCTTCTAGCCCTCAGTGACTTGGAGGCACTAGAGACAATGTGTTGTAGCCTCCTGGTAGTTTCCACTCATGGGTTTGTATTATTAAACACCAGGATAAACACTCATTTCAAACCCACATCATTTGTCAGCCCTTGAGTTACGGCTGCTTTGGTAACTTAGACACCCTCTCCTTCTGCCAAGTTCCCATGCTCTTTGTTTTGAATCTGTATAATTTTATGTGTTTGGACTTAGTAACTTCTGCTGTTTCTCCCAGGTTTCTCCTGTGCTAGAACCTGCCAGACCCCTTCTGGGGAGGAACAAAGGCGGAGGCACTTCCAAGCAGGATGAAAAGCGAGGTGGGGAGGACTGTGTTCCTGAGAAACACACTGTTGTTTTTTTAAGGAATTGGAAAGTTGTGCAGAAATAGAATCAACTTTGCTGTTGACTTTGGTCATGTATCTTGAAAATGTCTCTTTCCCGTGAAATCCCAGTGGCTCTCTGGAGTTTGGCACCCACAGGCCATGTTTACAAAGCAGCTGTGGACCTGAGAGGTGACGGGATGCTAGAGGGCTATACAAAAGCTCCACAACACGTTATGCATCCGATTTCCGTTTAAAAACAGTTCATACTGGGTGCCTCCATCACCTAGATGCTTTTTTGAAAATCCACCTACAAGTCTATAAGCCGCTTGAATGCCAGTGTCTATCTAGACTACTTTTGTATGCATGAGTTTGGCAACGCCATTTAAACAAGTTCATTGTATAAGTAGAAGAAAAAAAAAAAGAGTTCCCAAAGACTTTAACATTCTGTCAGTGCTCCAGGCAGGTCTGCAGGGTCCCCGGTAGATACTGAGCTAGCATAAATCAGCATAGTTCAGCAGCCCCTACCTGGAGCTCTGCTGGTTTATTCCAGAGGAGACCTAGAATGTAACGCTAATAATGCTCTCGCGCTTAGCACAGGGGCTGGAAGGGCTGGGTGAGGAGTGATTTTCCTGATGTCCTTTGAGACTGGTGTGGTTTGTCTCACAAGTGGAATGAGTTTGGCATGTCTTAACTACCACTCATCAACTCCTAAACATGTGGCGGAAAGGTCATGGACATGTGGAGATAACAAGGGATCCTGTGAATTAGGAGTAAGAAATAACAGCATTTAGGGCTGGCTGGAGATTTAAATGTTTCAAAATCAGACTTGGGGAAATGTAGAAGTGATATTTCCTTTTGACCTTTTAGAAACACTCTGAAAGACTCCAGACTGCGCAGAGGCTGGAAGTAAGGGCCTCAGGGGATCCTTGTGCTGACAAACCCCGGGCTAGGGCTGTCCTCTTGCCGAGAGACCTCGGAGCCGGGCAGTCGGGGCTCCGGGGGCAGCCGAGCCGGGCTGGAGGGCTGGCAGGCTCTGCCCGATCCCTGGCCACTGCTGTGTCAGCACGGCACTGAAACCAGCCTGGGCCAGGGAGCCCTGCGGCGTGCCAGGCTGGCGTTTCGCCGCAGGGGAGCGTTGCCTGGGAGAATTTCAAGCTGGTTTCATTGCAGAGCTGCACAGCGAAGGTGGTGATGCATAACGGATGGCAGAGCAGCGGGACAGGGCTGGCATGCTGGGGCAAAACTTGGAGGTAACCTGGTCTGGGGGAATTTTTTCTTGGGAGAGCTGGAGAAATGCTTCTCTTGCTGAGGACCTATTTGCAGCATCTCCCAGGCAATCTGAGCGCAGTAGTCATCACTGTACCCTTTTGTTTCCTTTTCCGCTCTCTGGGGTTCCCAGCCGGAATTGGGGAGCTGATGTGATGGGCCTGCCCACGCAGGACCCAAGAACAAGGCAAGGAGGTCACAGGCAGGCACCACAGGAGCCTAGGGTGTTTGGGAAAAAGGCATCTAAGCCGTCACCCTGAGAGGGAGGACAAGTCTTCCCCTCTCTCTTCATCTCTGTTTGTTCCTTTGTAGGCTGGACTGTAATGTTGTTGTGGCTGGAGGATCACCAAGTACTTCAGTTTTCTCAAAATGTCAACGTAAGCTCCACTTGCATGGTGGCAGGTGGGGTTACTGGTACCAAGTAACAAGCCAAGTCAGCCAGCAAAGAGCTTTCCATCACCAGTCCGTCCCCTTGGAGCCCAGCCTGGGCACAGGAGGTGGGACTGGGTGTTTCTTTGCTGCCTGACGTTATTGCAGCCGTGCTGGAGTCCTGCTTTTAAGAAACACTCCCAAAAGCTGAGTGCTAAGTAAGAAGGCCAGCTGGAATTAGGTTTACCAAATAACCCAGTCCTTAAAACGAGCTCAGGCTATGGGGGATGTCTTCAGAGATTGAGCGCTTCTAGCAGGAGACGTTGGAAGTCCTGGATCCTCTGGAAAGCTGATGCTGTCACTCTGGAGCAGCTCGCGTGCGAGGGACCGCGGCGAAAAAGGCTGCCTGAAAACCACAGGAAGGGTGGGGGAAACCTTTGCTTGTGGGTTCAGAGTGGTCTAAACCAGCTAGTTCTTGGGGTACCGCAACTGAAGGAAAATGGTCTCGTTGATTTTTCTGGTGATTAGGGGCTTTGGATGTTTCACCGACTGGAACCAGGCAACCTTCCACAGCAGAGCTGATGGGGCTTGGAATGACCTGGCTGTAGCCCCTGCTTGGGGCAAGCAGCACATCCAGAGCCTCCACTGTTTGTTACTACTGTTTATTTACCTATTTGCTGGGAAAACACTGAGGACAGATGGATAATGGAAAGGTTAAGTGGCAAATTGCTGTGCTTCTGCCTGGTCAGAGAACATGGGGCACAGCCTTTCTCACCTGTAATATTTGTCCTAATGGGCAAGAAAAATTATTTTGCCTTCCACTAAAGAGCAATTTTCTGATCAGCTCTCATTTTGAAGCATGCAGGGAAGAGAGAGCAAAAGGAGAGAAATATATATTTATATATGTATAAAAAAAGAAGAAAGGGAGGAAGAAAGAAAGAAACACTTATGCTTTAATGGAAGCTCATTTTTGTAAAGTACCCTTGTGGCCCCGTGGGCCCAGAGAATTAAACGCTGTCATTCATAGCCTGAAAGCGGAGCCATCCAGTTTGCAGACACCTGTCATAATTAAACTAATGGCTCTGAAAATGTGCCTTGATATTAAATCTATCTTCCGCCGAGGAGCAGGGCTGATTAAAACCGCTGTTTGACAGTTAATGATGAACCTCTCGCTTGCTGAGCTCCGTAACTGGAACAGACCGGTTCATCCTCCCTCCCCTTGGCGAGCCCTTTCCCGCATCCCTCCCCGCTGCCGTCCACCCTGAACCGCGCGCCTTCTCCCCAGGTCCTGTCCCACAGAGGGTGGGAGATGGAATTGGGGAGTCCCTGGGAGGCGGTGTTTGCCACGGTCCTGGGCTGCGACTCCAGCGTGCGGTTGCTGGTAGGGGAGAAGGCATCCGCGCAAGTACCGAGTTTGCAAGGGGCTGACTTGCTGCAGTGCTTGTGGAGCTGCCGTGACGGGGAAAACGCTGGATCCCACTTTTCTGCCCAGAAAGCGTGCCCCATCTGGGGCTGTGTATCTGGGAGAGCTCTTTTTCCAGTGCTGGTACGAGGTAGTTGGCATCAAAATACGAATCTTTCTTGCTCCAGGGTTCGTCAGCTGCTCCTGCTTGTTCCCCTGAAGATGTCAGAACCGATGACTTCTGACATCACAGCTTGTTGCCAGGGCAATGGGTTCGCTGTTGTAAAACCACGATAATGATTAAACAGAGAAAGAAGAGTCCTTAAGGAACAAAATCAGTGCTTACTTGGAAATGTGTCCAATAACTGTTGGTACTTCTAAGTACATATCTTCAAATAGTCTGGTCCAGTCACACCTCTGAATCCCATCAAGCTGGTTGTCTCCCTCTCTTTTCCGCTTGCTGCTGACCCCATCAAGGACAAAGTAGACAAGCCGTGAGGATTCTGGTCCCACTTGCCCCACGGGCGGGCGGTTTTGACACTCAAACCGCAGCAGTGATCGGAGCGTGGGATGCCCGGATAGGCACAGTAATCCCCGAATGAAGGCAGAGCTAATCAGACACAGCCCCAGTAATTAGTGTGCCACCAGCTCTGCGAAGTTCAGATAAGCATCAGCAGTTCCAAGTAGCATTTGTTGTTATTTGCTGGGTCTCTGAGTCTCTAGGTACTTTAATTCCCCAGCTCTACAGTGGAGATAACAAAGCTTCCTTGTCTGTTTTGTTTTAAGTGACGATGAGCTCCGCGGGGCGTGGGCCGTCTCCCTCCGAACGCGCGCACGGTGCCCAGCGCGGGGACCTGGGTTTGGGGCGTCGCTGTGTTCCCGCTGTACAGACAACTCGTCGTGCTCACGAGTGAGGATGCTGCTGGAACGGTGGGGGGATCCTGTGGGAAACACGCAGAGAGGAAAGGACCCACTTGTTGGAGCCGCGCGGTGCGAGCAGCCTGCTCTCCGCCCAGCCGCACTCCTCGCCGCTGATCATTAGCTTTCCTACCCGGCTCTAATGCCATCCGCTGCCACAGCAGTAATTACCAGGAGATTAGGCAGCATTAAGCACTCTTTAATTTGACACATTGCAATGATCTCCATTCAGCCTTTCTGCTCGAATAACTCTCCATAAATATTTTGTGAGGCTACCAAAATAAACAGCGGCTGGGCTGTTTGCGCAGCGGAGATCTTCGGAGCTTTTTGAGAGCCTAGGTGGCAGCGGGGGCATGGAAGGGGACTGGGTGGTCAGTTGGGTGTGCAAAAGCATGGAGGAGTGGGAAAATATCTTTCTATAGCGAAAGTAAAAATAATAACCAGAATATATGTCTTGCACCAATGGCAATTTAATAGGAAACATTTTTTAAACAACAACCCAGTAAAGAGAGATGAGTATTTATGTAAGAAGGGGCTGCATTAGAAGAAATAATAATTACACAGGAGTTGTGTTCTTTTTTTTTTTCTTTTTTTTTGGTGTGCTATTAGCCTAGACATTATTCATTAAGTAATGCAATGGAAAACCACTGTTAATACAGCAATAAATCCCACGGGGCCCCGTTGCTTCTGAGATAGGATCATTTGGTAATTACAGTGCATTAGAAGTTCAATATTCTTTCATTTTTTTCCCGGCGGCTCCTCGCCTGGGTGAGTGGTGGGCTGTGAAGGTGTGTGCCGGGAGGATTTACTGTAAACACACCGCGCTGCACGGTGCTGCTGGCGCTGGCTCACCGGAGAGCTGTGCCGCGAGGGCAAAGCGAACGGAGCGGTGGTGGGAGCTCGGGGAGAGCAGGGTCCCTGCACCGCCCGGGGTGCCGGCGTCTCTCTGCTGACGGGAGAAGGAGCCCAGGAGTGCGATGCCTTTGGGGGCTCCTCGGTTGTCTGTAGGTGACGGGGTGAAGTTGGGCTCTCGGGCTTTTCTCCCGCTCTGCGGGCAGCGTCTTGTCTTACCGCACGAGCAGCAGAGGACCGAGGGCTTGCAGGCGCCTGGGTGCGAAGGAGAGATGGCTTGGCCGGAGCGAGGATGAGCCAGGGACAGGGAAGGAGAGAGTTCTTGGTGGGTTATTAACAAAAATAATGGCTGCTTTCAGGAGCATATTGCAGAGGCCCATGACCAGAGCCAGGAAGGCACTGCCCATCTCCGCTTGCCCAAGCGCCGAGCTGGGGGCCTGGGGAGCAGCCGCGTGTTTGTCGTGGGGTAACGCTGCCGTGGAGGAAACCCCCCGTCCTCTGCGAGGCCGCTGCTGTTAAACAACAGGGAAATCTACTGGCTGCCGTAGCAGAGCATCTTCCCTGCGCGCTAAGTAAACCGTCTCCATTTGCAGTGTCGATACCGGCTCCGTCGGCCCGGTTCCCGAAGCAGCCCTGGCTGGCTCGTGGCCGCGAGCTCCTGCGCGAGGAGGGCTGTCAATAGACCTGTCAATAAGATGCTGGGGACTATTGATTGGCATAGGCATTTAGGGGTCACCGGTCGATAGGAACTCTCATCAAGACATGTAGGAAATGAGCGCTTTCAAATACAGGCAGCAAAGTGAGACTCCCCGAGGGGGAATGATACAACTCAATTTTCCTTATCCTGTTGCTTTGTCAATTTGCCCAAGTCTGGAGAAGGCGGTGGCCACAGGAGCAAGGGGAGAGGGAACAACGCATCTGAGTATTTGGCTGAAAACATCTCAGAGGCTGAAAAACAGCCAGCCACAGCCCAACCGCAGCCTCGTGCCGGGCTCGGTGCGGGGAGAAGAGCGGGCTGGGCGCGAGCTGCTCCGCCGGGGTGCTCAGCTGGGGTGCGGGGCCGGATCCGCGCTCTGCGAGACGCAGTTTCTGTATGGCCTGCCTTGGTTACGATCGCCCTGAGTGGGCTGCGAGGGCTGAACAGCCCGCGTATCGCTCGGCGCAGGGTCCTGGGTGAAGACCTTGCGCTGCGCAAGCACACACATACGCGGTGTGCACGTCACTTGTTAAATATAGCGAGCTGGTGGGGAGGGCGTTGAGAATCCCAGGGTTTCTCTGGGCCCTCAAGCAGGTGAAGTCTCTGTGCCGACCCTGAGAGCCTTCCTCGTGTTCCTCCTGCTCCGTCGTGCTTTGGCTTTGAAGGGCCCGCATCTGTGCTGCGCGTACGCCGTGTCTGCGGCTGTTGCTCGGTTTCTGAGGCTACAGTCAGCCGGCTGCTGACAGCAGGAGCCAGGCAGAGCTGGGAGCGGTGGGCAGCAGGAGCTTGTAAGAGTCTTTCTGTGCTCTGAGGCCTATAATTCAGATTTTGTTCACAATTTCTTGCAAAGTTTTATTCTGAAACAGAAGACAAGCCGGTGCATGTTTCTGTCCTGAAGCGTAGAGAAGGGTAGAGACCCACCCCGCAGCCAGCGCAGCAGCTGCTGCTAGATCCGCCGTTTGCTCCGAGGCCTTTTCATCCCTGGGCTTTGGTGCAGCTCAGTCAGGGAACGGGCTGCAGCCTCGCCAGGCAGGGCCAAGCCACGCGAGGACTCGTCCAGGAGCCGGCCGTGCCGCAGCCGAGGCTTTGCCGCTGCTGAGGAGCTGCGTCGGGGTGGCTGCTCTGCTTGCAGCCCGCTGGCTCGGAGCCCTGTCCCCGGGGTTGTCACAGGCCTGTCGTGTCTTGTTTGCAACCTGTGTTCTTGTGGGAGCAGGCAGAAGTTGCAGTGTTGAAGAGGACAGGTCTGATGGAGTTGCCATTTTGAATGGGGCAGGGTGAGTTTGTTTGTTTCCATTTCTGCACTTTGTTGTCTCCTTTCGAGGCAGGTACGGAGCACGGAACAAGAGAGCTTCCTCCTTTGAAGCAGTGACAGTAGATGAAAGTAGAAAGGTACAGCCTGAGCTGAGGGAGCGAAAGCCCCTGAGATGGGCCTCCCTCAGCCAGGTCCTTGGGTGCCTGGGCTGGGAGGAGCAGAGGCGTCACCGGGAACCTCCTCGGTGTGGTGTCGGGGAGTCCCTGAAGGCCCTGTCTGGTGCCGTGGTGACGCCATGCCATCGTGGTGCAGTACTTGTGTTTTCCATCTTGCATGACGTGTCCTTGCTGTATTCCAGCTTCCAGCACGTAAATGCTGTGGCTACTCACCATTACTCCCAGTAGCTCAGTGGTCTGATTGTTTTCCTTAAGTGCCACTGGATTGCATGCATTGCAAAAAAATCCTTCTCTGTACCTTGCCACTCGGCGTTGTTTTTCATCTTGTGGTCCGGATGGTTGCCCAGCTCCGCGTACCTCTCCGACCTGCTTAATTGTGATACTTTTCCAGGTTTTGGGGTTTTATTTTTTCCTGCTCTCAATTGCTCAGGGCCAGTGCTTGGAATTAAACTCACTCTCTACGTGATGCAAATCAGATAAGAGAAACCAAATGAGCTCGGTGTGTTCATCTGCAGAACCCCATTCTGCTGAAACTCGTTCTGTTTCAGTCTGATCTTAGACAGATGTAAATCAAGAGGAGCTTATTTTAAACCGATGTCAGCAGGAAAAAGCTCAGCAGAAATAACAAAAACACCATGCCTTGTGTGTTTATCACTCTTCAAGGTAAGATAAACTTTTAGCCTGGTTGTGATTGATGCTCTTGACTTTCCCTGGAGGGTTTCTCCAGCATTCTGTAGGCTGTGGTGCACTCCCGGTTTCCCATTCACACCAGGAATTGGCGTGTGTAAGGCTAGGAAGAAGGGATGTGAGGCATACCAGAAATTTAAGGAAAGATGCATACAAAGCATAAAGAAATGCAACTTTGAGGAGATTTCAGAACTGTGGCTCAGCACTGAGCGAATGCATTTCATCCAAGGACGGTTTGCCCCCTTTGGCGTGGAGGGCTGGCTGCTGGCCCTGCCCGTGGGGTCTGTGCTCGGCGGCTCAGCACGACGTGGGTGAGTTCCTGAGTCCCGGAGATGGGCCTTCACTGCTGGAAATGTTGGACTGTCCTGCTTTAGGAAGACCGGCTCACGGGCTAACTCTAAAAAGGGAAATTGGGGAGTAGAGCCTCAGGTTATGGAGCAACAAAAATAAAAACTGCAGCAAGAATCAACCCGTCTCCCGCATGGTGAGCTCCCGTGGCCGCTTTGGCAGAGGGGCTGGGGGAGGTGAGGCCTTAGGCACATCGGTGGTGTGGAGGTGTGGTCACGGCAGTGATTCCACAGCACGAGTAGCACCAGCACAAAAAAAGAAAAAAAAATGGCAAGTAAATAAAAAGAAGCCCATTTGCAAATATTGTAAGGAATGCATGTTCTCATACGTGCTGCTATTAAGTCCGTTCGTATCATATCAGCAAACATCATGTCAGCTTGGAGAGGTTCCTACTTATTTCTTTTTCCCCGTGAAATGTTTTTCAATGCCTGAGCGAATCAAAATGAATGTAAATGAGGTTTATTAAGTCAGCCCCACACGGTGCTGCATTGTCAGTGTTTGTAGGCTGTGACAGGTTAGTTATTGCGGCTTGAAGGGAATGTCACCAGCACAGCAGTCTGCAGAAGTAACTTTTTAAAAGAATAATAATAATAATAACAACATCTCAGGACTTTCTGAGGTTTTTTGAGAAGCCGTTTCCCAGGAGGGTGGTGTGTCTAGAGGGCATCTCCAGGCGGCCTCCCGAGCCCGCAGAGGTGACGAGTGCCCAGTCTGTGCCGGGGCCGGACGCGGGCTGCGGAGTTATTTTCTCTCCTCTCCTGGTTTGCGTACACTACCAGTCACCATGACATCTGGAAGATATCTGTTTGTAAATGTAACCCCGTGGAGCTGTCTCAGGAGTCTTGCTGGTCTTCAGTGAGCCAGTCTCATTATTTTTAGTAAATTACTTTGGCCTTGGCTATGCTACAAAAAATAACTAGTGAGGGTAGCGTTAATTTAGTTATCTAGTTAGATTTAAACTAACAGAGACACCCATCCAAGGCTCTGAGTGTCTTAACATTGTTAACTGTACAATGAATGCCACTCAATTACAAACCCTGCTTCATTAACATCCTCATTTCCATAGGCACTCAGCCAACAAGCCACCACCCTGCTGTCACCTAGAAAGCTCCCTCTCCAGCCTTTCTGAACGCTCTCCAGTCTTCTGCAGCGGATTTGGCAAGCCATCCAATCCAGGTTGTTTCTGCCCAAGTGGGAAACAGATTTTGGGAGCATGGAGACCTCCAGGGAATTGCCCAGGGATGCGCCCGTTGCGAGCGATGGCACAGACGGGATCAAGCAGGGGTGTTCATGATGGTGCAGAGAGGTGGCACCCACAGGAAGGCTGGTCCCAGGTCATCCTGGGGGGGTCCTTTGGTGGGACCCAGGATCTCTGGGTTGTCCACTACTGCTCTTATCTCCTGACCTCCAGCATGGGCTGGAGGACTTCAGTAATCTTGACTCCTAGAAATCTGAAAATGGCCTTCTTTAGAAACATGCACTCTTTTACATCTGCAGCTGAGTTTGCAGGCAGTCAGAGGTCCTTTCTGGGTGAACGGTTCCTTACGCTGTCTGTTCCCCTTACCCCTGTTAACGGAATTCCCCACAGCTGGATTCTCCTCCAGTTTATTCTGCAAGAAGATTCTTTCCTTTGGATCAGCAGGGAGGGTGGGATGTTTTACCCAGCTTTTAAAACCTGTAGGTGAAACCCGTGAGTCAGTATAGACATGTGCAATCACACTCGTTCCTTAGCTGTCTCCGCTAACTGAAAAATAGTAATGAAAATTAAGACAGCTTTGTTCTTGAGGCCAGCAGACACTGCAACGCTCCTCTGTGAGAGTTTACAGCGGCTCTGGCCTAGAATTGAGCTAATGAAACACCCACACCACTTCCTATGCTCTGGCTAGGTTAGTGTTAGATCAGAAATGTTCTGAGGGTGTCACATAAGCTAGACAAAATTATTTGTTCCCTAAAGGTATTGATCTGTGCAAGGTGCCTTGCAGTCCATCTGCAGAGAAGGGAGTTGCAGCCTGACAGAAACCTGCTCTGGTTTTGCATATTTATTTCTCCTTTAAATCATTTCCGAACCACTAAACCATTTTACAAGGACGAAGGAAAACATCAATTACAATTATAGTGAAAAACTCTTTCAAGGCAGACAAAGTGTTGCCATCCACTTGTAGTTTTTCACAGGGTGCTTCATGATATTATGGTCTGTTTCCTCCTCACCCATCATCTCCTTCCCCTTCCCACCGTGTCTCCAAGATTTTGGTGTTTCCTGGCAGCAGGAGGCTGAACCCTCCTGCCCCGTCCCAAATGCGCACGGTGACGCTTTGGTCGCTGCCCCCGTACCCGCCGAGGCTGGCTCTTGGGCAGGGATACAAAGGCAGCTCCTGCTCTTGGGAACGCCGTTGGGGAGCGTACGCAGGGATTGGGGCATCTCACAACAGAGCTTCTTCCTGGGAGCAGCCAAGCTCCGCCCGGCTGACACAAGGGACGTGGCTGGCGGTGAGGATTTCCCAGGATTTGTGGGCTCGCTGTGGTCTCCAGCCCCCGTTGCTCGGTCCCAACGCTCGTGTTTCCCGCTGGGCAGAGGGACGAGGGAAAGGCCGCTGATGTGAAGCGCTACGCCGGCGGCTCAGCGCTGCTGGCCTCAGGGCCCAGTCCAGCTCTGCTGGGAGCCCTGGCTGGTTGCTGGTGTTTGTACCCAGGGGCTGCCGAGCTCCGCCGCTGAACAGCGGGGTGTCACACCTCAGCTGGGCTCAAAGCAGAACAGAAAACTGATCTTTTCTGGAAAATTCATAAATGGTTTGCACAGATATGAGTATCTGTCTCTCTGCTTGTCTATCCTGTATTACTTAGAAAGAAAAATCCAACATGTTTCTTTTTTTCCCCTGTATTAAAATGGACAGCAGCTAGAACTTGTATAGAATATAATGAAATCAATAATTTAGCATAGCCTAAAAACTGGAACTAAATGAAGGAAAATGACTCAAAGTAAAAAGTTTTACGACTGTGTGAAATATTTTATCACTATGCAAGAATAAATGAAAAACTGAGATGATGTCACTTCCAGCTCTTGTCAAAAAAAAAAAAAAAAAGCCGAAATAAGCATCCTCCAGTCCTGTTCAGGCTGGAGGTTTTGTTCCTTAACGGGCATTTGCGAATTGTCTCAGCTTCCAGCATCCCTGAGATAGGAGGCAAGGGTGCCTGGAAGTGCGGGATGTGGGAGACGGGTGTTCAGGGTCTGCCTGACATGTGAGGCAAGCGTTCGTCTCGGCCTTTCAGGGCGGGAGGTGGAAGGGGGTTGGGGTTCGTCACTCTGGAACGTGACCGGCTTTCCACGCGTGGCTCCGAGCGGGAGAGACCCAGCGCTGGCCGTTGGCGAGCGGAGCCAGCGCTTACAGCGTACATCCACCATGGCGCTCGGTGGGCCGCCGTCCCGACAGAGCAAATTAAATTAGCTACTAATTGGTTAATTGGTGAGGGGTTCTGTAAAGCAGCTAGGAGCAAATTAAGCAGGAATGAGAGAAGTGCACACTTGTGAGCCGTGATTGCTTTCTCCGAGGGCAGCCAGTCAGTAACGTCGCGGGCTGGAAGGCAAACAGGGAGGAGAACGGCTCTTGCCCGTGCCGAGGGCTCGTCCCGCGTGCCCGTGGGGCACGTGGCACTGCCCCCTGGGCTGAGGGCGCCGCGACTTGCGGTGAAATGTACGGGTAGCCAGGGGGTCTCGAGCACGCTGGCGTGTTGGGGAATCTCTGTGCTTTGATGGCAAACCAGATTGTAGCCATTAATCTAGGTCTGGTGCCCGGCGGGCACGAGCGTGTGGGAGCACGTGTCCTCCCACGTGTGCGTGTGCATCTCGGGGGCCTCGCGGGTGAGCCAGGCTGCGAACACCCAGGGTTTGTGTTTGGAAGCGCTCGTGTCCTCGCCCAGCCCTGGTGCGATGCACGAGCCGTGTCCATCCCATTCGGTGCCCACGCTCGCGCTGGGGCGGTGAGCAGGGCAGAGGGGTGACCGGAGCGGGGCCTCCCACGTCGCCCACTCCATCCCCAGTGCTCTCGCGCTTGCTCATGCGTGGCAGCATCCCCAGATGGTGCCCCCAGATGGAGCTCTAGTCAGCAAGCTTCTGCCTCCAAAAGATGAAGAATTACTGTTCATCTTCCCTGTCAAAAACAGAAAGGGTTGGGGGGGGGGGGGAAAGAGCCTTTCAGAAGTAAACATGGGGGCTTCTCTTGCAGAGAAACAGCCCTGCCCCGAGCGAGCGGCGCTGCCCGGGCCGGGGGCGAGGCCGGCAGAGCGGCCGCAGGTGTCTGAGGGCACAGCGGGGCTTGGATTTTCCAGCTTTGTGCCTTCGCCTTTAAATTCCAGCCAGATGCCACATTAACTCGCATGACTTCTTGTCTGTAACAGCACATAATGCAGCACGAGTGATGTAACTCAACGCGATGCCAAAATTTACAGGAGAAGACACTGCTTTCTGGGGTCAGGCTGGTATCTGATTTAAGCTGGCAGCAGGAGCAGCAGTGTTTCTGCGAGCCTACACTGTGGCTCTCCGGCAAATCGCATTACTCTGAAAGGCTTTGGCGGGACCCCGTCCAGACAGCTCTTCAAAACCGGGGACGTCAATTAGGCTGGAGTGCATCAAACCCACGCAGGGCTTGTTGGGATCCAACTCAGACAAACTCCTGAAAGCACTTTCAATAAGAGCTTTTTTGGGTGAGTTTTTTCTTTCTTTTAAATGAGCAGAAGGATTCTAGATAAACTCGATAAGGGCTGGAATCAAAACAGGATGCTGGAGCCAAAACTGGAGTGACAGCTATTCCGGGTAGCGAAAACGATGACAGATTCCCAGCAGACAGAAGCGAACACGATAAAACAAGCAGGGCTCTCATCCTTCCATGTGCATTGCCGTCGCGCGTACAGGTCCCGTCTCAGGCGAGGGCTGTGGCTGTGTCCGGCGCTGGGAAATTCGCGCCAAGGGCCGGCCCTGGAGGGAGCACGGGGCTCGGCGTCTCGCTAGAGAAGGGCTGGGGAGAGGCAGGCTGACCTGCCACGCAACTGGAGGGCTTAGAGTCAGTCCAGGTTCTGCACCAGGTTGGTGGTTCTGGTGCAAAATGACTCCTGAGATGGCATGGGGAAAGTAGTCAAGCCAAAAAAAAGTCTAGTTTTGGAGAACAAGATCAAGAGTCCCTAAGCAGAGAGAAAAATGTCTTGACCAGCAAATGGGGGAAACTGAGGCACTGAGAGAGTAAAAGCCATTCTGATTTAGCCCCGCTTAGCTGGGTTTTCCCAGCCTTCAGGAGAGGAGGTGGGGGTCCAGTTTGGCAAAGCCTTTAGGTTGGCTTACAGGGCAGCCCAGTCAGGAGCCAAAAATTGCTGTGCGGAAGGAAAGCCCGGCTGGCTCTGTACGTGCTGCGGTTCGAGCTTCGGTCGGCCGCTGCAGTCGGTCGCGGACGCTCCGTCTGAGGCACCTATAGCTCTTGGAGCCGTTTGCAAAATGTTACCTTTAAATAAGCGCTTATTTTTAAGCAGTGGTTAAAGTCTCACCGAAGAGTTTAAAATAATAATTTATAGCAATAATGTGCTGGGACGTGAAATAAAGCTGCTGATGGTGACATAAATAATGTATAGAATAATAAAAACCGCTGCTGTTGTTGAAATCATGTGGTCAGCACGCAGCGTGGAGCGCGCCGCAGCCGGAGCTGATGGCTTTCGGCGTGGTGGGGGAGGCAGGAAGGAGCCGGGAGCCTCGTGGAGGCTTTCCAATCGCTCCAGCCACCCTCTCTAATTCTTTTCTTAAAGTATAAAATCATTCTTCCCCTGATCTCACTTGTGGTCAGAGCTCGGTGCAGGCCCATCCGTCACGGCGGTGATTTGGTTCAGCAGGTGTTGGTTGGGCAATCGTTCATTTCGGGCTAATCTGCTGGCGGCTGTCAGGGGTTATGGAGTATTTATTGAGTTTGTGTCAGGTCCGGGTGACCAATAGCCGGCAGCCGCTGGATGCCCGTTGACACTGATGATATTGCTGAATTAAACTGGGTGATGTATACAGAACTTGCTTAGAGCTAGTAATGAAGCTGGGAACCATCTGAAACACAATACAGAGGGCCCCAGCGCTCGGGGCTTTGCTCTCTACCTTTTAAATAAAAAATTATTATTATTTTCTTTGAACGCCAAAGGAGAAGCCATGAATCGAGCTCCCCTGAAATATTTAGAGAGAAAAATAGAGTAGCCCACTGGAAATGAAAATCATCTTTATATTCTGCAGATTTACTGCCTGCTAGTTGGCCAGTGACTGAGGAATTTCTCAGCTGCTCTTTAGAAAGGCGTCATGGGGGAAAGAGAAGTAGGGAAGATGATGAACTGATTATTGATTACGCTTCAAGGACCTGCTCCTTTAAAAGGCTTTGCTGAGCACCTTCAAATCCCATTGACTTCATCTCGGCACAGGACAGGGTCTGGATGTGTTTGTGTCGGGGCTGATCTGTCACGCGTGATGCTCCATGGACGACGCTCCGTGGAGCCTGCATCTCCCTGGGAGACAAAGTCCTGGGAGAGAAACTGCGGCGTGAGGAACGAGGCAGGATGTGCCCGGGGCGTGCTGGCGCAGCGGCATTGCTCCGCTCCGCAGCTGGGAAGGCAGCAAATGCCGGGGCGAAGCCGCGGGTGCAGCAGCCCGGGGTGCCTGGGAGCAGCATGCGCCGGGCACCGCCAGCTCCAGCAGTGCAGGAGGTCGGGATGGGCATGGGGCAGCTCACGGGCAGAGGGACCCTCGTGCCCAATGCTCCCTGCACCTCCTCTTAGCACCGGGTGCCAGGGGAAAGTGATCTTTGAAAGATGGGGGTTGGCCATCCCAGACAACAGCTCCTGGCTGGAGGCAGAGGAGGAAGCAGAGGGCTGCGGCGCGGTCACTCGCTGGCAGGGGCTAGGAATAGGTTTGGGATGGCTGTGTCAGGCCGGCCGAGGGTCCCACCAGACTGGCAAAGCCCACAGCAGGTCTGGAGGGTGTCCTGTCTCTGAACCGTGGAGGCTGAGCACCTCTGAGCAACCACGGCTTTCCGTGAGGCAACCCTTCTGCTCTGGGGATGCAGACAAGTTCCAGGTTGGTGATTACACCACGTTGCTACTGAATTATTCTGCACAGAGCATCAGAGTTAATTTGGGGGACAATCAGCTTGTCTGAGGCTGTCACTGCTGCCGGCTGAAACCCGCAGCGCCGGAGAAGGAGCAATCAGAGCTGTGACCTTGGCGGGGACCGGGGTTAGATTACAGGCATGATTAAATGCCGAGGAGAAGGCTCCGGAGCTGCTATTTGAATACCTGTTTACATGTAGGATAATAGATGGCCACCCGCTGCCTGCGAGGCTGTAATTCACTCTGGGGACTCGGGACGCGGATGACACCATAAACCACGCGAGGCAGAGTGCAGGATGCGCGCGAGGCAGCGCCGGGGCCCTGCGCATGATTTACAGCCACGCGCTCACTCTACGGCTATCTCATCTATTGTCTTTTTATTGCAGACACTGCACAGAGAAATTATTGTTGTAAAAATTTGTTTAAAGGAGCTCTGTAAACTCGCTTTGATCTGACAATTTCACCTTAAAATCCTCCTGTTTCTGTGGCTGGAGGAGAGGATGTTTGGCATCTAAATTATCCGTTGGTACAACTCCATCTCCTGCGCTATCAGGAGAGGGTTGTCACGTAGGATTTTATTTCGGGTGGAATGAAGTGGGGGACAGAGCTGGGTAACCCCAGCAGCGCAGCACGCGGGGGTACCGTTACCGTTGTGCCTGACCCAAACAGGGCAGGCCAGCTCCCTCGAGCCCTTGGACCTGCACAGGCAGGCTCCGAGTCCCCCCAAAACCTCCCTGCAGGCTCTGCACGCCCCGACCCCTCGCTGCCCGCTGGCACTGCTGCTGGCCCCCGCGGAGCCGGTGGGGCATAAACAGTGATGGGGAGAAGGGTTTGGGAAGGAAGCAGCCGTGAGCTGGGCTGTAGAACAGGTCACCTCTTTTTTTCCTCTATCAAAAGAATAGGTGCTAATGACTTCTCTGAGCTTCTGCTCCCCCTGATGAATAATCCTTTTGCAATCTCTTCTGAAAAGCGTGGGTTAGGGTTAGGGCTGAAAGCTCCATTTGGTTAAGAGAGTCAGGTGCAAATTGGGAGGCATTTGGTGCCTGGTCTTGCTGCTTTCTGTAACAGGGCCGAGATGAAAATATTTCAACTACTATTTGCTCTTCTGTAGTGTCTTTCATCAAGGGACTGCCAGGAGCCCTCCAGGCACCCGTCCGGGCGCGGGGCAGCTCCGAGCCCAGGCGGCACCGTCAGCCCGGCCGTGGGAGCGGGGCTCGGGCAACTGGAGTTCAATTACTTTGTGCTACAGACTCGCTTGTGACCTTGGACAGGGTGCTTCATCTCGGCTCACAGTGGTAAACAGGAGATAATATTTCTCTATTTCCTGCAGTGCAATGTGAGAATAAATCAAGTGCAAACGGGAGGCTGTTCGGAGAGGCCTGGGAGCCAGTGCCCTCCTGAGGTTTGTCGCCAGACCCGCTCTCGCTGCACACCTCCTCCCCTGCGCAGCCCGCTTTCCTGCTCCGTGCTGCTCGTTGGCATCCAGCTTCCCTCTGAAGGGGCCATTGTGCTTTTGTCAAAGTCCTGCCAATCTCAAACTGCTTTTTATGCAGGTTTCTCCAGGACCCTGCAGCAAATCCTCAGTGGCGTTTTATACAAATGGTCAGTGCCTGTCTCCCACCTTGCAATTTGCCGTCCATTGTTATGTGATTGGCGTCCAGACCTGCAAACTCCTGATTACCTGAATGTTTTCCCCTTGCTGAAAACCATGAGGGTACTCCTAAGCTTGTGACTAATTGTCCAAAGCCACCTGACACAGGGATAATCCATAAATGCTTCATCTGTCCATGTCTGTGTGGCAGGCAAGGAAAAAAGCAGTTTAGAAAGATCAATCATCTAGAATCATCAGGAAGAGGAATTGGCACCCAGGTCTCTGCCCATCCTCAGCTGAGAAAATGATGGTTCTGAGAGATTAAGGCTTGAGAAGGGCTTTTCTGTGCCTCCATAGCTTTTTGATCCTAAGATAGATTACTCGGAGAGCGCTAACTGCTCCCTGCTTGTGCTAAACAAAGATAATAGCATTTGGAGTCACCTCCACATAATGATGCAGCCACCAAATAAATTATCCTTCTCCTTTCCCAGCGCCAGAGCAGGGCACCCTGATGGCTGAGGGGGGGCTGTGACTGGTGCCCTGCTCCCTTGGGACTGCCCTAAAAAAACCAAGTTCCTAAACAGCTGAAAAAACATAAAATGCTCCATATACTCTCTATAAACAAGCAGTTAGAGAAATCCAGGCTGGAAAACGCTTGGTGGAATAAGGTCAGGCTTCTCATATGAATCAAATTAGTGGCCGCTCAGCTCGCACCGCAGTACACTCGGCGGAGGGGACGGGGAAATGCAGCTATTTCCAAGGTTACGCTTTGGTGTCCTCTGAGCTGCTCTCTGCCAGGGGACCCTGGCCACTCCGAGCCGCTTTAGGGGGGATATCGGCTGTCCCCTCTCCAACAGCTCTCCAGAGCTGATAGAGAGAATCCCAGTTTGTGAAGAAGAGGGAAATAATGTTACAGACCAGCGTCGGCTCCCTCAGGTACCCTTTCTATTCATGGGTGAGGGAAAGCTCCTTGGAAATAGCAAGGAAGAGGTGGAGGAGAGTAAACCCTGAAGGAATTAGATGGGAACTGCAGGAGGAAATTACCTGGAGTGGCTCCCATTGTTCTGGTTAAAAGCATGGCACGGGAAGCTCGCCGCAGGATTGCGGTGGCGGGGTCCAGGCAAACGCGCTCACGCACCTGAGCGCCCGGGGACTGGTCTGAGGCTCGAGAGGCAACCTGTGCGGCAAGAGCCGGGCTGCTGCGTCCCAGGCGGGCGCTGTGGGTCCGCCTGCTCACCATGACACCCCCCAAAAGCAGTTTTGTGTCTTGCAAACCTTCCCCAGCCTGGCCGTGCCCTTGGAGGGAGCAGGGAGGCGGGGGTCGGTGCTGCCGTGCCCCGTGGTTGTGTTTCGGAGACGTCCCGTGCCAGGCACTAAACACAGCCGGGGCGCCTGGCTGCCGTCCTCTCCGCTTGGTTTCAGGAGGGCCTGGTGTTCGTGTCTCGCAGTAAAAGCGAGATTGAGCGTTGCTCTGAATGCAGGGAGAGTTTCTTGAAACTGAAGCGTTCAATTTTACTCCACTGAGCATCCAGTATAATCCATTGAAAGGGCACTGTCCTTCAGGCCTTTCAGCTGGGCTGACAGCTGCCCACTGATTAATTGACAGGTTAAAAAGATTGATTCCACATGTCAGAGCTGTAACCCTGCCAGAACAATACGGCTGTCAATTGGGCTGTAAAACAGACGCGTACGTTAACAGCCCTGACAGCGGCAGCGCACGAACACATGCACCTGCCTTTATGGAGAGCCCGAGCGCACAGCCGGGCGAAGATTAATCATCCTGAAAGCGGTGTGGTAGGACCAAATAAATGTTTCCGCAGTGGAAAAGTGGTGCAGCGCCGGCTTGGCATGGAGTCCCGCTGCAGATGGTGCCCGGCGGGCGGCCGCGGAGGGCGCGGAGACCTCCGGGGCGGGGGCTTGCTGCTGTCTTCGATGCTTGACTTACTGTCTCGGCCACGTGTGCTCCCTTTCTCAACAGACTCAAAGACTCGCGCAGACGCTGCATAAACACCCGCCGTGCGCGGCACGCCGCGGTGTTCAGCGTTACGTGGCCTCCCCTGTACGCGCGCAGACCCCTGCCGCGGCAGCGCCCTGCCCTCTCTGCCCCTCACACTTTCGCCGCTCAGGTGCCCATATTTCGGCGCAGGTAACCCCGAGCCCCCTGAGCTCTCCAGGCTGGCCCAAGCAGATGGCACGGTTCAAGGCCGTGAGCGTGTTTCGACATCAGAACGAGCGTCGCCCGGGCTGGGAGCGTGCTCCGGAGATCAGTGTGGGCACTAGAAAGCAAACCGCTGAAGTAAATCGCTCCTTTCTTCCTCGCCTACTTTCCTTATCAGCAAAATGTAACTCATTAATATCTATCACGCAGGGCTGTTTCCAAAGATCCTCAGCTGGAGCACGCTTCAGTAATCTAAAAGACTATTTATTTTTCTGACATCCTTTGAAGCTGGGCACATTGCAGCGAGTTAGAGGCGCTTGCAGTCGCTCGGGAGGTGTGGGCTGGGGCTGGGCGATGGCGAGCGCCGGTGGCCGTTCTCCGTCGGGTGGTGGGTGACCCCAGCCCAGAGCGCCTCGGGACGGAAAGCGTGCTGACGCTGGCCCGTGCGCTCCCCACCCAGCGCTCTGAGGAATGAAAAAACCCTCTGCAATCTGCAGAGATAAGGAGAGGTTGAGTCACAAGTGAGCCCGGCTTTGCCAGAAGACGTTTCAAAGCTTTTATGGTGAGATTCAATACAGATATACAGAGATCAATTATCTTAAAAGCAGCAAGGAGGTTCAGCAAATATTTCCAGCTTTAAACAGGTTTATTTCCATCTGCACTTATCTGTGCTATTTAAACTCCATTGCTTGCAGTTAATCTTTTGTAATGCAGCATAAGAGGGCTTATTTACTTTCTAATGACATCAATTGGCCATAAATATTAGACATCTAAGGTTCGCTGGAGCTGTAGGGACAGTTTTCCATTCCTACTTGACATTTGACTATTTGCAGTGCTTCCTTTCTGTTTGTTCTTGTGTGACTCACTTATCGGCTGTCATAGGCCCGTGTTCGATTTATTTAAATTGAATGAATAAGTACATTAGGCAAAGCTGTCAGGAGAGGAGAGAATGGGAACTCGCGGGGATGAGTGATAAGTCAACAAGCTGCAAGGGAGATTCTGAGCGGAGCGGCACAAATCAAAGTGCTAAATAGGAGGCACGGAGACAGCACGGTGACACGATGCTGGTGTGAGCGAAACTGTAGATCTCGGGGCAAACAGGACCTACCAGCCATAATCTACGGGCACAGCGAGACATTTGTTCCGCGCGCCGTGGCTCGGAGTAGGCGCGGCCCTAAGCCAAAGCCTGGGAGCGTTTTAGCGATACCGATAGTTCTAAGAGTTATTACGGGATCAGAGACTCCAGACTATTATCTGCCACCAAGGTGGGAGCTGTGCAAATACCCAGACATCTCTGTACTTGGAAGACAGTTTTTCTTTTTAATTTCCTTCATTGCGTGGTACTTAGCTGGACTAATTAGTCGTGGAAAGCTCATATCGCAGCCCTTCTGGAACGGTTTGCGTTGAGTATATTGGTGATGGTCTGAGAGGGGGAAGATACCTCGAGTTACTGTGTCATTTTTAGGTGGTGGAAGCAATTTGCTGTGTGTGAGAGTGACAAAGTTTAAAGACCCCTTTTTCAGGGCACCCACTCTGACTAGCAGGTCACCGGTGCTGGTGCCGAGGCCGGGCTGAGCAGACCCTCGTGGACCCTGGGGGGGGCTGGCTGCCAGCCCCTTCGCCGGGCTGTGCGGGGGGCAGTCTGCTGGGACGCTGACGGTTTATCTCAGGGAAGGGCTTGGAGAGCCCCATTCCTGGTCTTGCTTTGGTGTTGCTCTCCTCCAACAACACGCTTTTGTTTTTCACCTCCTAACCTTTGAACTCCCCCAAAACCTTAATTGGCTGAGCACAGTAAATCAGAGCTGACAGTAGTTGAATAGCAGCTGATTAAAATCATTTGTTTGCAACTCAACCAGCTGCAGACTCTTGCCTACATGATTTTTGTGGCATTCCCTGCATTGCTCTCCCTCTCTCTCCCTTTCTTTTAAAGGAATTGAATCACATTTTTCTAATTCTTTGAAAGTGAGGTCCTCTTCTCGCCCATCTTCCCTTCCCCACAGAACACCAGCCTCCATTTTATGAGCCCAGCCTTGTTTATCTCCACGGCTGCTTGCGAGATTCCCGCGAAGCAGTGGAGCGCTCTCCATTTTCGGCGCGCAGGCCACATCTGGTTTAGTTTTGTTTGTGTTTGTTTTGCTTGTTTTTTCCCAAAAGAAAAGCTGGGAGGGAAAAGCATTTAAAGTCGTAATTCCACAGAGCCTGCCGGCTCATCGCACCCCTGGCCAGACCCGGAGTGAAATAGAAAATGCTGTTAAGGAAGCAATGACCACTGTGAAGGGGCAAGTTTGGGAGAACCGAAATGCGTTACCTGTCCCGTGAGAGCCTGAGAGGGGTGGGCATCCCTGGGTGGACGCTGCACGTCCCAGGGTCTCAGATCTGCGCGGGAGAGCCGGGGGGTGCCGGGAGACGCAGCTCTGGAGAGAAGGAAGAGCTCGGAGCCCCACTCCAAGAGGCGAAGGGTCTTTGAAGTGACGTGGCGGGGGACCTCCGTTTGGCGGCCGAGGCCGGGGTGATGGGATGTGGTCAGTCCTTCCCCGGTGCGGTTGCGATGTGCTCTCCTCCGCGTTAGGCCACAAGCCATCCCCTGAAAAATGCGTCCTGGCTGAGAGCGCCGTTCCCCATCTCAGGCATCTGCAGCCATATGCAGCAAATTAAAACCAAATGCAAAGCATAAATCTCCTTGCCATTCCTAGGAAAGGTTTCACATGACAACCACATTCCTGTGACACTTTCCATCTTATGTTTTACCGCACGGACTTAACAGCTGTTTCCAAAACAAACCCTGGTGATGAACAGACAAAATCTTGGCTATCTGGACAAACTGGTCGTTACCGCGCCAGGGCTGCGCGTGAGCGGACGATCTGCATCGGCTGGGCTTCCACTGCGACTGGCAGCGCACGGCGTGCACGCAGAGAGCTCACACGCAGACCTGGGGCCTCGCTAGGGCTGTGCCATCATTTTGGTTTTCTCTTCTTGTTTTGTTTTTTTTTATTTCCCCTGTATAAATACATTATGAAGCCATGTAGTGTATGGTTTTAAAGAGGTAACTTGTCTTACAGGGTAGGCCGTATTCTACCTTAAACTTTTCGGAGCTGAGAGAGAAATTTGGGTCACTACTTAATTAAGACTTCTGAAGCTTCATTATTACTGTTGTCATTTTTGCTGTACTTGGAGCTGGCAAGCCCCCGGCAGCGGGAATTGTACAAGCACATACCAAAAACGGCCCAGTCCTTGATGAGTTTACAGTCTCGAGTAATCTGGTCCCGTCCAAAATGAGCGTTTATACCAACGAATCCGTTTTCAGTAGGCTTACACACCTTGGAGCAGATGTGCACGCATCCTTCTGCAGATCCCGCGGCTCTTACGGCTCCTCCGTGTAGGAATAACGCCGCACCACGCCAAACGTGTCGTCCGTGTCGTCCCACGCGTGCCACAGCAGGGTTTGCTCACAAGCACCCCTGGGTGCCACCTCCTGAGCTCGCACATCACCTTTCCCAGCGCACGGACGAGCGTCCCCAGCGCTGAAAGTGATTACTTCTCCGAGAGGATGTTTACCTTCCACAGCCGCCTTTTCCTTACATTTAAACAGAAATGTTTCCTTTTCTAAACAGTTTACATTTCTGGTTCCAGAGGCATCCAGAAAGCCTCCAGTATCTGTCTCACTTTAAATGCGTTTCTGTGCCAGTGCAGACGGTCCCTCCCGCCCGCACGCGTACCCCACACAACTGCACCGGAGTTATTCTTTTTTTTTTTTTTGCTAGATTTACAAAATATGACCATCAAGCATCCTTTGGATTTATCTAGGTTAATCAGAATCTAACCTCGTGCTCACGCAGCGCAGACAATCTCGGTGATAAACGGGCCGCGCGCACCGCGGGATTGTCTGTCCAGGCGTGACAAATCGGTGCCACGTTGGGAGGAGGAGGAGAGGGGAGGAAGGAAATGTAATTTCAAGGATACACTTCTGTGTAATGCTGGGCAGCACTTCTCCCTTTTTTTATTGCCTTTGGGATCATCTTACAACATTCTCTGCCCGAAGCCCTCAGAGCGCTTTGCAGATATTACCTGATTACGATCTGCAGAGGTAGGAATGCTTTTCCCAAGGTCAATCGCCACTCACGGCAGGTTTGTGTGATCGCCGCCATTTCCCCACTGCAGGGCCGTTCAGCGTGGGAAAGGCTCCTCGCCTTTTCCTGGGGGAAGCGAGGCGATGCTCTCATCACGTCTGGACCTTCTCTGCGGAGGGGACGGGAGGCAGCGGCTGACGGGCTCTCTGGGAACCCCCCCAAAGAGCGGGGTGCCCACCCTTGGCACTGCCGAAGGCGAGGGGAGGTCTGCTGCCGAGTCAGGATTTTTATCTCGCGTCTCTATTGCCCGTTTTGTCCTGTCTGTTCCTTCCGCCCCTGTTCACACCTCTCTGTTCCACACAATTCCCATTTCCTCGCTGCTGTCAGCAGCCAGCAGCCCTGCGCTTTGTTAGACAGCAACACGGAAACCTCGTTACAAGGAGGTACCTGGAGTACTTTTCTGTTGAAACCAGTGATTCAACAGCATGAAAATGCTCCACGCTAACCTGCAGGCTTTGTTTAACTTTTTGTTGAAAACTGTGAAAATGGTTTGCTTTTTAAATCCCTAAATCTTTCATTTTGACTTTACCATTCCGTATTAAGGCCATATTATGATTGATACATCAGAAAAGGATTAATTCTTTCAGTTATGATGTAGTAACAGAGACTGGCTTTTGCTCTACATTTGGGACAATTATTCCTATTTGAAACCTCAGAACTTCTCATACAATGGAAACTCCATTTTTTAGCCAGCTGTAACAGTAACACCACTGCACCAATATTAATCTTGAAAGGAGGCTAGAAAAAAATCAAATAACTTGCATCTAAGATTTAAAGAACAATGTCATCCCTAAACCACCTTTCTTCTTTCAAGTTTTCAAGGCCGAAAGCTGACACTGAAGGGAGAAAATTTCGACTCATAGCAGACAAGTTGTACAACTTGCCAAATCATCCAGGGCCCAGTAAAGTTCAGCCTTTTTCTGCTGGAAAATAATGATGGAAAATTCATTTAAGTATCGTGTATAGCTTTGCTGGGGTGGAGGAGGGAAGGGGCAAATTTAATTCAGACCCAGAACTCCCCTCAAACGGATGCTGAATGTAAACTTTAGCTGCATTTCTGTCAGACTTAATGGATTTCACTTATGGGAACCATAATAAACAGCTCATTATGGAGTCAGCTGCGGGAGCGTTCTGAGCCCAGTAGGGTCATTTGTTTTCCAAGGCAGATTTAGTCTAAAGGGGGTGGACAGAATAATCCAGTGTTTGAAGTGTCTGTATCGATACTTGAGGAGCAGTGACAAAATGGTATTTTGGGTCTGAGCAAAGGCCGCTGTTGGACTGAGGCACGGCGTGGAGCTCCAGAGACTGGTCGGGCTGCAGTGGGTTCTGCTGGACACAGGGAAGCCAGTTCTCTCAAAACAGGTTTCAAGAAAATGATTGTCATTAAAAATCCCAGCTCCCGGAGTCCTGCTATTTCATAAAAACCTGACTTCTTGTCTCTGTGTGTGAGGAAGTTTCCATCCTTCACGCTTGAAGGGAAATGATGAGTCCCAACAGCCAAAGAAAGCTCCGGCAGAAAGACACTTCTCTCTGTTTCCCGCGGTTTTGAGCCGGTACCCAGTCTGGGGGCGGAGGGATGCCTCGCGGGGCAAAGGGAGCCGGATTTGCCAGCCTCCCCTCCCCGCCGCAGGGCTGCTGCCAGGGTTCGCAGTGACGGTTTACTCGCAGTAAATCAGGAAAAAGCAGAGGAGCGATGCTGATACCCTCTCTGTTGTTCGTGGGTACGCTGAGCCGTGAGAGCCCGTGTGCCCCCACCAGCGCGGGGCAAAAGCCGTTTCCCTGTCCGGGGGGAGCTGCGGGGCACGGCCAGCTGTGCCGGGAAGAGGAGAGCAACCCCACGGGCCTGCACGCTGATGAACTTCTTGAAAGACTGAATTTATAAGTCAATAAACATCTGCGGAGTAGAGGGTTGGGATCCAAGTGCACCCTCTGGAGCAGATCTTCCCCTGCTCCACATCTGGCGGGGGGCTGGGAGGGGAGCCGGCATCTGCGGCCGAGGCCGCGGCTGGCTTTGTACCGCCATAAATCTCCTCCTCCCCCGCGCCATTAATCTGAGCCATCCCCTCACCGGGACGAAGCCAGAGGACAGCGGTTTCAAACAGTATGACTGTCAAATCGCTCAGCACGCAATAAATCACGCGCAGCATCTTCCCTTTCATGTCTGCTCCGGCTGGGGGACTTGCAGACACTTCTTAAACGCTTCCATACCCGCCGAGAGGCTTGCCGGCGCGCTCCGCCCGGGCCTTTTTGCCTCTGCAGAGCAGAAGGTAAATCAGCCGTGGAGGGAGCGAGGGGCGATGGCCTGTGAGCGCGGAAGAGGCTCGGAGAGGCGTCTGCGAGTGCTCGGCTTCGCTCGTCGCGGGGTGGTTTGTGCGCGGGCAGGGCGTGCGCGTCGCCTCTCGCTCCTTCGCGCAGGCGCAGAGTAAACTCAGGCGCTAACGCCTCCTGTTAGCACGCGTGGGCACAAGCGTGTGTGCACACACACGTGTGCTCATGTGCCTGCACCTATTCTTGAAAGCAAAAAGCTTTTTTTTTTTTTTTTTTTTCTTTTGTAAGAAAAAAAGACACTGCTTTGAGGAGCGGAGATGTGGGTTACAGAGGATACTTGGGCCAAAGTGTGTGGTTGCTGGGCTGAACCACAAAATACACTGTTTTCTTTTCATCCTCAATGATATTTTGAATTTGGAGAGATGGAGAGAAACCCCTGCCCTCCATTTTAGTGAAAGAAGAGCCGATTCGTGTGTCAGATCTGCTAGGCTTCACCCAGAAGCGTCTCTTATTTGCTGATGCTAGGCTCCTGCGGTGGGTTCTTAGCCACATCTAGAGGTGGTAAAGGACACGGTGGTAGAGGTGCAGAGGAATGTTTCTTCAATCTTTTCCTGTTAGTAGTGCTAAGAAAAATAAAAATCTCTGTAAATTCAGTCTAGAAATGGCTAATAACTCTGTAATAAACCCCACAACTGCAACCTGTAAGTGCTGCTGCAGTTGTGGTGGTTGTCGTGAACACTTTTGAAGCCTCTGTTTTCCTTGCTGGAAAAATGATCCATGCTGTGTAATGTCCCTTAAAACTTCCCAGTTCTAGGACATGACAAAAGAATTGAGTGCTCGGGGAAAAATAATTAGCTGCAATAAGAATAGCCAGTCTTCGTTATAGATTAGTTTATTTTTGAGTTTTATTCCTGAAGATGCTATTGATATTAGAGCAGGTTTTCTGAGGCCTCGTAGTTTCTCATCCCTTAATTATTATACCACTCGTTAAACCGATGAATGCTATTAATCAAAGCTAACTGGGTGTTGGGAGAGATACAGGTGACAGTGTTGTTCCAGCCTTTCCACGCGTGTTTGCGTGGCTGACCTGTGGCCACGTGCTTGTAGGGTCTTTCCTAAGCCTGCAAGAGGAGAAATACGCCAAGCTCAACAGGGCAACTTCCACTCATCCGGTGGGAGCAGGCTCCCCTGTGCCAGGAGAAGGGGTGAAGGACATTTTCGCTGCCCACGATGGCCCCTGCTGCCTCTGCCTGCCTAGACCTGTGGCTGGTGTACATCAGTTCGACAGCGTTCGCTCCCTTTGAGAAATATTTTGGGTAATGACACTTTGCTGCGAGACTCAAAGCAATAAGTCTCTCAGCTCCCTTCTAAAATGGCTGGTTACTATTTGTGTTAAACAGATAAAAATGAAGCAGTGTTGACAAGAGCATCCTGGTGACTTGGTGACAGAGGCAGGAGCAGAGCTGGGCTCCTGAGCTGGTGGCTTTGACCACGAGTGTCCCACCTCCCGCGCTGTTTGAGGAGCACAGGGGCGATCATCCCACCCTGGAGAGGCCGGTGCTCCCGTACCCACCTGGGTCGCGGCAGGACGCGGGCGCTGGCTCGCAGGGCTGCCTGCCCGCAGCTCACGGCTCCTCAGTGCGGGACACCCAGGGCTGGGCACCTCCGGAAAACCAGCATCTCGCTGGGGGCTGCCGGGCAGGGAGCCCAAGCCCGCTAGTGGCTGGAGGAAGGAAGAGGCTGAGAGCAAAAGGAAGGCTGCCGCGCTCCGCTCTACTGCCAAAGCGGCGGCGAGCGCCCGGCTGGCTGTGATGTGAGCGCCGGGGTCTGGTGTCGGAGGGCTCTCTCGGGCGGAATGTATTTACCTTCTTTGGAGCCGCTGTAACTCACCGCCCTGCAAAGCTCTCTGCCAATACAGCATTTGCTGATGTATAGCTACAGCCATTTTCGCTGTTTCCCTTACTCTGTCTCCATATAGAATAATATGCGATTAATTGATTTTCTGTCGCTCTTTTACTACGGAAAATTAATTTTGGAGCAACCTTGTTTTCTCAGGGTATGAATTCTCTACATGCAGAGTAATTCCACTCCTACATTATTCATGAGAGAAAATAGTGATGGAGTGCGTAACTGGGGCAGCCCCAAGGCCACAAACTGATAGTCTGTGTTACTGATACAACAATATTCCACCGATGCTTCTAAATAATTCACGGCTACAACTCAATTTGGCACCAGGCACGCGGCTGGGATGCGACTGGTGCGGAGGGGAGGAGAGGCACCTTGGCAGGGCGCTGGGCTTCCCAGTGAGAGCGCAGGATGGGGACCACTGGCGAGAGCCCCATGCTGCCAGGCAGCCAGAGCATCGCCCGTGCCCGGCCAGCGCGCGGGGACGTGAGCCGCCGCGCGGAGAGGGGACCCAGCTGCTTTCTGTCGCTGGAGAGCCGTCTCCGGCTCTGACTCCAGGGCATCCCCGCAGCCCTCGGCAGAGCTGCCGCAGCCCCTCCCGGGGCCAGGCGGGTTTACTCACGAAGGACCTGCTGCGGGGTGTCAGAGCGGGCACGTTAAACAGCGAGGGAGGGCAGGAGCGGCACGTCGCCGTAAAGGAACGGTTGGGCAAGGGTTTCTCCCAGGGGAAGCCTGGTGTCTCCAGGGGTGTGTTGGGAGCTTCTTTGTGTGAATTATTTAAAACTACGCGGTGCCAAACACAGGCCATGCGGGTGGAAGGGGTAAGGGTGGCTGAGGGGCGGTGTGGGGCAGACCCTGAGCATCCCTGCCCGTAGCTTCTCTGGAGCTGCTCGGGTGGCAAAGCCATGGCCGGGGCTCCAGGGCCCAGTTCTGGGCTGCGGAGAGGGTTAACGGCCTGGAGAGCACTTTTCATCGGAGTGGAAAATGGCAGGGGCCTTCCCTTCCCTCCCTCCCCGCCTCTGGCAGCGCCTGTGCCGAGCAGGTCCAGATGAGGACGGAGTGAGGGAGAGCCTTGTCCTGGCACCAGCCTGCTTCTAGATTAATGACTTGCGATGAGATGCCTAAGTCACATATTGGGATTTTTCAACATTGAACCGTACCTGGCACCCCGCAGCCATTTATCACAGGGCTGCAGATGGAAGGCAGCGGCAGCAGGACTTGCGGAGGGCCAAGAAACACAGCTTCCCCGCCAGCCTGCTGGGGGCCGGGGGGTTTGGTGTGTGTGCTTGTGTGGGGTTTTTTTTTTTTTAATCTAAAATGATAAATCTGATTTCTTCAGGATATTGGAACAGCTGCAGCTGACCTGGCTATTTATCTGACAGATCTTCAGGGTGTACGATAACAGCTCTTAGAGGATGGATGTGGTGTTATAAGCTGTCCAGGCACAGAGCATGATTAATGGGATTCACGGAGATAAACAGATGGGGGTGAGAGCTCATGATCTAAGAAAATCCTCTCCCTGGACTGGGAAGCCGTTGGTGAGCTGGAACAGGCCCAGGAGCCAAGGCTGGCCTGGAGATGGATGCTCTGTGGGTGCCAAGCCACCCACCTTGGCCTCCCCACCCGCTCCCACCCCGTGGCCGACCAGAGCCTGGGCACGCCAACGCGGGTCTCGCACCTTGTCCCGCGCGGCGCGGAGGATGTGCGTTCCTAATCGCGCAGCTGCTCTGCGCAGCGTGAGATGGGGGCCGCTGTCCTGCAGCATCACACAGCCTTTGACAGCCGCCACGCTCAGACGCTGCCACGCTGGATCCGCGGCACGCCGGTTTGCTCTCGTAGGAGCGGTGTGCTGCTGCTCCTCCTTTGGCCCCAGAGTCCACGCTGTCCCCCTCCCCACAGCTCCCACTGACCTGAAGGCACTTTTTTCCAGAGCTCCCCATGTGAGCACTCCTCAGACAGCAGCCCACATCTTCAGGAAAATCTAGTTTGGTAAAAGTTGAAAAATCAATCTCTCCTCTATGAGCTGGCAGAGAGACTTGCAAGGAAATGACGTGTCCAGCCAAGACGACATTCACTTCCTTGTCTCTTGTTTTCTGATGTGGGCTTAAAAGCCTCCTTTCTCCCCAGCCTCTCTGTTCTGGCGGTCCCTGCAGACCCGTGGTGGGATTCCTGGTACTCGCTTGTTCCCGGGGCGTTCCAGAGGGCGTGCAGCTGGGAAGCAGGAGCAGAGTGTCCTGCTTCCTTGGGAATATCAAAGGGAGTTGCTGGATCGCTCTGATGGGGGAGCACCATGTAAAGGGAGGGAGAGAAAGGGATCAAAACAGTGTCAGTGCGGAAATTCTCGCTGAAAGGGATGAATCAAATAAACACTGAGATTAATTAATCACTAATGGCATGGACTAAAGGTGACCCTCCAGCACTTACAGACTGAAGACAGCAGGGTCAGGATTGAAGAGCATTAATCTTACATTAGCAGAGCTCCATCCTTGCCAGAAGGGAGAAAGAAATCCCTTTGGTTCATGCAGAGGAAGCTGAAGCTTATTGCTTCCTGCCAGGTCCACGGCTGCATTTTTATGAAACACCTGCAATGAAAAAAAAAAAAAAAAAAAGGAACATAAACCTGAGAAAATTAAACAGCCGTCCCAGAGGAGGGCTGCAGCCCCGCGCCCAGGCACAGCTCTCGCGCCGCTCCCCCGGCCGGCAGCCTTGGGCCAGGGGCCGACGGCCACGCTCCGTGCGGCGGAGCCCGGCGAGGTTTTGCCGTTGGTTATTAATAACGCCGGATCAATTACAGCCGGCAACTGGGAAAACAGATTTTGAAATCCTTCCTCTTTACTGCCGAAGCCCGTGTGCGTGTGTAACGTTGGCAATACAAGCCACCAGAGATGAGCTGTAAAAGGGGCTTTCTTTTGCCTCCAAACCCTGCTCTGTGCTTGCTCTGCAGCGTGCTCCAGATGCAGCGGCAACAGCGCAAGGCCTGTAACCTCTTTCCAAATGGTAATAAATCCCACCAGACCCTAACGCACTTGTAATTTACAACTCCGCTAAAATGAACGTTATTTCAAGCTAAGCGTATTCTCCGAGGTGCAGGAGGAATGTGGCAGCTTTCCTGCTGACAGCGGAGTTTCTTTTTTAAATGTCATGCATTCACTTTCATTACTTCCAAATAATTGCCCAGAAGATCAGCAGCCGGACGAATGAGAGCATTTTACACTGCCGTTAGTCGATTCTGTCATTGTAAAAAGCAGCTGCAGGGACCTGCTCTCGGTCACGGCACGAAACCGCTGTCTGTTCCGCTCCTAAACCCGCTGAACGGAGCCGGCGGGCTTCAGGAGCAGACCCGCTGCCCTGCTCTTCCCTGGGTAGGGTAGGGAAAAACCGTCGAAATCCGTGAGGATGGGGCAGGCGCTACCTGCTGCTGTCACGGCACAGAAAGTCATCTTTGTTCACCTGAGGTTTTTTTCAAAGCAAGGAAACGCTCTTCGTGCCGTTTGAGGGTGTTTGCTGTGTTGCTGGGGATTATCCGTGAACCGTCCTTCAGAGGCAGCGAGGGATTGCGGCTTCAGCTTGGGCAAGAAAATCCTCATTTTAGCCCGGGGCTGAGCCGGGATGCTGAAGGCCACCGAGCCGCCGCAGGGCACCACGGCAGCAGGGCAGTCCTTTCTGCGGGCTCACCTCAGAAGGGATTGATGGGGAAGCGGGATGAGGGGGACCCCCAGCACCACAGCCGCCCCCTCCCTCCTCCTCCTCCTCCTCCTCCTCTTCCTCCTTTCCCTGTGTTTCTCGCAGGAACTGTCCAGAAATGTCTGCTGGTGGAGGCAGCCCCACGCTTCTGCAGATCAGGTCCAAGACAAACTCCAGATCCTGACTGTGAAAGCTCTGTGGCCTGTAATGAAAGCCCTCAAGGAAAACTGTAAATGTAGGAGCTGTTGGCAAAACTCGGATCTGGCCTTGGGCTGGAACTCCCTCTCCCACAGTGGGAGGTTTGATCCCGGGTATTGGCGCAGGCCTACATTTCAGTCGATCTTAAACAGCTGGAAAACAAGGTCTTTTTAATCTAGACATGGTTTTCTTCCTCCACTGGAAACAGAAAAAGCAAGAGAGGGGGGAGACAAAAAGAAAGAGCTGTAAAAAAACCCCTGGATGATGAGAAGTGCGAAGGAGAAGTGGCGAGGAGCAAACAGCCAGGGCCGCTGCTCATTATTCTGCAGCTTCTCGTCCAAGGCTCAGATCATCAGTACAAAATGATGTGCTTTTTCGGAAAAGAACTTCTGATTGACTTTTTGGCCGGCGCCGATGGCTGTGTGAGCAGTCCTGAGCCTGAAAACCCTCGGCTGGTGTTGCACGCCCAACGCGGGCAGGGCAGGGCTCCCTCGCGGCCACTGGTTGGCTCGTTTCTGGTTCAGGAGGTTGGTTGCTTTTACAAGAACATAGATTCTTGTTGGAAAGCCGTGTTTCTGCTGGAAAATAAGCTGGTTTGGATGAAAACACAAGCATTTTAATTGGTGAAGGAAAATGTTTTGAGTTTCGTTACTCTGGGTTTCTGAAGGGAGAGGGAGGGGAAGGAATTCCTCTGGTTTTAAGTTGCTTCTCTAAAACTCCAAAAATACCAGCGGAGCGTTTTCCAGATTATGAGAAAACACTGGTTTGTCGCCTTGAGAAACTGGCCCTGGGGCAACCCGTTCTACCTTGTACTTTGTAGTGTGTTGAGCCGTGCTCAGCTCACGCAGAGCTCTTGTCAGCTGCATGGCTGGGGTTGACAGGGGGTCCGTACCTGGGGCAGTGTCGTCCCGGACACCTTCTGCCTCCTCGTTCTGCGCCCCTCGTGACCCACTGCGCTTACAGCAGGGTTCAGTTTGAAACTGTGGGAGACCATGGGATAATCCATCGCTCCTCGTTGCTGCTGTGGGACCACCGGCCCCAACAGTTTAGATCCAGGGCTCGTCTGAGACACCCTAATGGGGTGAGGAACATTGTGTCATCGACCCCCATGCGTGAGGGGTCCCAGTGTCCCGCTGCAGAGCCCACGAACGCTGGCAGGGAGGGCAGAAGCAGACCCCTGTTTCCTGGGACCCCCCTGGGGCTGCTGCTGCGGAACGGTGTGGGTTGTGTCTCAGCAAGGGTGTAAAGCAGCGGGGGCACGAGGGCTGGGCTGGGCTGTCCCCTCCTCGCGTCTGTGGGAGTCCCGGGAGCCCAGGGGAGCGGGGCAGGCGAAGCCCGGGCAGAGCATCCCGTGCCGCGGGGCCGGCGAAGCACTGTGCTTCAGCGCCTCGTGTCCTCCATGTAAACGCAATTTCCCTGGATGTCAGAGGAAAGCATTACAGATAACGCACTGTGTGTGTCTCTGACCCAGTAAGTGCTGAAATCACAGATCTCATTATTCTGACATGATAGAATTTTTTTTCCCCTCCCCGCTGCAACCCTGCTGCTGTTGTTTTCCAGACTGCAGACATAATTGCCGAAGGTGCAAAGCCTCCGCAGACAAATGCGTCTTGCCTGCTTCCCTAAATCTAGCAAAACGCCGGTTCTGTGTGTACATAGGAAAACACTTTCAGCTCACGATCGTAAGCAGCACGTGTTTCCTAGGGTGCCAGTCACGGTCGCGCTCACCTTTAGGGACGTGCGAGACGGCGAGCGAGGAGACGCGCTGAGCTCCCAGGCTTCGAGGTGCCACTTGCCAGCCGGCACGTGCCGTCGGGGGCGACACAGCTGAGGAGAGCGGCCCTGGATATCTGCTGCGCTTGGCCTCCAGCGCAGGGATCACAGGGGACTGACTGCGTTTGGGTCGGACGGCCAGGGACCCTCTCTCTGGCTGGTAGGAGCCTGTTGCAGCCGTCCATGGGCTTTGGGGCTCCTTACAAGACAAGGGACACGTGGGGACGCAGAGAGCAGCAGCGACGAGGGCAGCACCAGAGTGGCTGCATCTCTGCGGGGCCGCATCTTAGCTACCAGCTCTGTTAACAAACGGCATGGGTCAGCTTGGGCACCGTCGTGGGCAGGGTCCGTTTGCAGGGTCTGCGCGGGCATCTCCGCTCGGCGCCCCCGGGGTGCAGCTCCCCGCGCGGATCGCTGCCGCCCAGACTGGCACAAGTCCTGCTGGGACACAGGGATCCGCAGGGGACACCACCGCTTCTGGAAACCTTTCCACTCAGGTGTTGAAGAAAGGCCTTTTTTATTA
>WHYT01015835.1:311540-340904 GCA_009806455.1 Tetrax tetrax
TTATGAGAAAACACTGGTTTGTCGCCTTGAGAAACTGGCCCTGGGGCAACCCGTTCTACCTTGTACTTTGTAGTGTGTTGAGCCGTGCTCAGCTCACGCAGAGCTCTTGTCAGCTGCATGGCTGGGCTTGACAGGGGGTCCGTACCTGGGGCAGTGTCATCCCGGACACCTTCTGCCTCCTCGTTCTGCGCCCCTCGTGACCCACTGCGCTTACAGCAGGGTTCAGTTTGAAACTGTGGGAGACCATGGGATAATCCATCGCTCCTCGTTGCTGCTGTGGGACCACCGGCCCCAACAGTTTAGATCCAGGCCTCGTCTGAGACACCCTAATGGGGTGAGGAACATTGTGTCATTGATCCCCATGCGGGAGGGGTCCCAGTGTCCCGCTGCAGAGCCCACAAACGCTGGCAGGGAGGGCAGAAGCAGACCCCTGTTTCCTGGGACCCCCCTGGGGCTGCTGCTGCGGAACGGTGTGGGTTGTGTCTCAGCAAGGGTGTAAAGCAGCGGGGGCACGAGGGCTGGGCTGGGCTGTCCCCTCCTCGTGTCTGTGGGAGCCCAGGGGAGCGGGGCAGGCGAAGCCCGGGCAGAGCATCCCGTGCCGCGGGGCCGGCGAAGCACTGTGCTTCAGCGCCTCGTGTCCTCCATGTAAACGCAATTTCCCTGGATGTCAGAGGAAAGCATTACAGATAACGCACTGTGTGTGTCTCTGACCCAGTAAGTGCTGAAATCACAGATCTCATTATTCTGACATGATAGAATTTTTTTTCCCCTCCCCGCTGCAACCCTGCTGCTGTTGTTTTCCAGACTGCAGACATAATTGCCGAAGGTGCAAAGCCTCCGCAGACAAATGCGTCTTGCCTGCTTCCCTAAATCTAGCAAAACGCCGGTTCTGTGTGTGCATGGGAAAACACTTTCAGCTCACGATCGTAAGCAGCACGTGTTTCCTAGGGTGCCAGTCACGGTCGCGCTCACCTTTAGGGACGTGCGAGACGGCGAGCGAGGAGACGCGCTGAGCTCCCAGATGATTCCCCGACTCGAGGCTTCGAGGTGCCACTTGCCAGCCGGCACGTGCCGTCGGGGGCGACACAGCTGAGGAGAGCGGCCCTGGATATCTGCTGCGCTTGGCCTCCAGCGCAGGGATCACAGGGGACCGACCGCGTTTGGGTCGGACGGCCAGGGACCCTCTCTCTGGCTGGTAGGAGCCTGTTGCAGCCGTCCATGGGCTTTGGGGCTCCTTACAAGACAAGGGACACGTGGGGACGCAGAGAGCAGCAGCGACGAGGCCAGCACCAGAGTGGCTGCATCTCTGCAGGGCCGCATCTTAGCTACCAGCTCTGTTAACAAACGGCACGGGTCAGCTTGGGCACCGTCGTGGGCAGGGTCTGTTTGCAGGGTCTGCGCGGGCATCTCCGCTCGGCGCCCCCGGGGTGCAGCTCCCCGCGCGGATCGCTGCCGCCCAGACTGGCACAAGTCCTGCTGGGACACAGGGATCCGCAGGGGACACCACCGCTTCTGGAAACCTTTCCACTCAGGTGTTGAAGAAAGGCCTTTTTTATTACAGTAGGTTTGGTTAACTAGAAGAAAGAGTCCCTCTAATCTCCACCTTTGCAGTGTTTTTTCTAGAGTTTTCCTTTTGGGTGGGTCAGATGCAAAGACCTGTTTGTAGCCTGGGCCTGGGAGAGGTAAAGGCGCTCTTCTTGCAGGAGGAAGGAGTAGGCTGCTTTTCATGGTCACCCTGCGCCGGGCTGTCTTGCCCAAACTTTTATTTTCATCTTTCTGCTTGTTTGCGTATTTCAACTTATTTCAAGTTACGTTAGCAAACATTTTTTAATCAACTGTACGAATCCAGCTTGTCGGCAGCAACCGTAACTGTTTTTAGTGGCAGCATCGCTGGTTCAGCCGTGCAGTTACGCAGCGATTTAGCCCGGCCTCAAACAGAGGGCGCAGGGAGGAAGACTGCCAGAGTTTGCTGTTCGGGAGCAGAAAGCGAGGACGAGCACCGTGAGGACCTCGGGCTGCGGCGAGCAGCCTGCTCGGGGGCAGAAATGCCGTTTCGGGGATGTGCCAGGTGCGAGGTCCCAGCTGCGGCTGTCTCGTGTGCTCCCAGGCTCGGGGACTCTCACAGCACCTGCGTAGCGCAGAGCTCAGCAGATGGTAGGAGAGAGGAGAAGGGTGAACGTTAGCTTGGATTTTGAGTGGTTTTGTGGTGCCGCTGCGTTCGTACCCCTTTCCTGCTACTTTTCTTCGGGTATTTGTGAAGTGGCCTGTCAGTCCTGGCAGGAACGCGGGTGAGTGGATGGTGGGCAGTGCTGTCACAAGTGACCGTTTCACGGGAACGGAGGAGGTGACGCTGCCTGTTACTGCACGGTGTGACAGTACCCACGTTTCCTTCCTGTGAGCCACGGGCTCCGGTCATCGCTCGCCTGCCTCCGCCCTCGCCTCCGAGAGATGCCCCGTCACGCTGGGAGGATGATCCTTTTGTCTCGCTCTGTTTGCTCCTGGGGAAGGCTTTTCCTGTACGTTATCCCTGCATCTCACTGAGGTGTGATGGCCTCTGACAGTCCCACCCAAACACAGACCGTGCTCTGCCTGCTAAACCCCGCCAGGCTTGCGCAGGGCCCGGACGTCAGCGCAGCTTCCCAGAAGGAATTTCTCTCTGGCTCCCCGGGAGGTTTTGGCAGCCTAGTCTCTGTCCAAACAATCGTTATTAAAGCCGTGTTCAAACACGCTGGTGTTTGCGGAGCTGTGCGGTGGGGGGTCGGAGGCAGCGGAAGCCGAGGTGCGGGCGGCAGGATGTGCTGGGGAGGGTCTGCAGTCGGGGTTTCTCTCTTTACCCGAGTGCTGATGAGCAGTGCTGGCTCTCCGGCACGCTCAGGAACTCCTAAGTTGTACCATGCCCTGGTATTTCCATTCCCATTGGGAAAGTCAGTGCCTCCATCTATCTGCCAGCACGGATCTAGCGGGGTCTTGATAGACCCCAAACCCTGGGCACAGCCTTTCCCTGGCCTGACTTCTGAGTAGTGTTATGATGCTGTAGCTGGGAAACTGAGGCACGGGGAGACCTAGGACCCAGGTCTTTCAATATTCCGGCACTGAGCTGCTGCTCCAAGCTGGTTTGGATGGAGATGGAGCGTCAGAGTGCTAGTACGTGTGGGTGCAGCTGCTCAGGGGGTCTGTCCTGGGCTGTCCAGCCCCCAGGTGCCCTCCTCCTGTTGAGATGCTCTCGCTGTGGCGCAGGTTGGGTGTCTGGGAGGACCTCGCTCGCCCTGTTTGGAGGAGCCCACTCCGTGCCCGTGAGGGATCTGTCCTGGCCGGGCCCTGGCAGAGGTGTCTCTGCAAAGCTGCGACGTCAGCTCTCCCTGGTTAGGAAAAACGCAGAGTGCAGACGTTAAGGTTTGTGGCAGGAGCCCCTGCACAGCCGCAGAGGGAAGAAGCTGCCGGTCTCTCCTTCGCCCGTCCCCAGCACCCACCCTGCACCCGTTTTGGCCTCCCCAGCACCCAGCACGGGGCGTGGGTGGGAAAGCTCTCCCGGAGAAAGGCGCTTTGCAGGTTGACCCGTTACCGTGCACAATGGAAATCTGGCGGCTGCATCCGCTGCTTAAGAGCCTTCCCCTTGTGCAATAACCTCTCGTTATTTTTTAATGTTGTTGTAACTTTATGGCTTAATCAGTATTTGCAATTTGTTAGTAGTCCAGGCTGCAATAAAATTGTTTTCCAGGTACTGAAACATCCTATCAAGGTTTGTAAAGCAGTGGTTCTTAGTTTATCACGCTCATAAAAAGCACTGGCAACTTGACAGATATAATAACTTTTTTTATCAAGTGTCTAATTTGAGAGGAAATTAAGCCATACATTACACGCCGATCCGAGCTGGAATTGGAAAGGGACCCAGCCACCCCTCTCCCCACCCCGGCGAGTTTCCTTTCGCATCCCAGCTCCTCTGTTTGGAAAAGGCCGTTTAAAGCTGGCCCTGCTCTGCGGTATCCTCGGATGGCGTGTGTGTATTTTTACAGGGCACTGCACACTTAATAAAAAATTATTTATGTGGCCTGCATTGATGTCACAGCGGTGAAACAATACCTTTCCTTGGCTGCAGCAGGGCGGTGATTTATACGCGTGCCTGGAAAAGCTTCCTCGAAATGCAGTGCAGATGCTCCAGGCCACGGTAACAGTCACTATATCCAGTTTACTTACGGGCCAAGATTTTTAAATCAGGCAGGTGATTCTGGGTGCTTCCATGTACAGCATCCATCTCAGGGCACCCGGGGGGCTGGGACTTCGCCGCCGCGAGAAGAGCTGCTCCTTTCCAGGCCTTTGAGTATCTGCCCTTTTGTCCTCAGAATTTGGGTCAGCCTAACGTACCGCCCCGCCGATCCCGAACACGTGGCTCAGAAGAGCGCCGGTGCGTTGAGTGGTGTCTGCTTTGTATTTGCCCCAAAAGCCCCTCCTCTGCGAGGCTCGCCGGGCTCCTGGCCTGCGTTCTGGTTGTACCTCAGACGTACCCCCGTCCTGCCGGCCCTTGTCCCGCTGCGCTCGCCCCGCGACGGCCGCGGAGGCAGAGAGCACAGGCTGTCCTCGGGCAGTCGTCGTGAGGATAATTCTTTGGATGTTTAACTCCAGTACTGATTTTCCCCCGTTCCCATGGTACCAAAATGCCAATACACCATTGAGCGACTCGCACGGATCACCCTAAAATCAACGCCCAGCTCTCCCATTGTCTCCTCCTCATCCTCCAAGCGTTTCCACGCTTGCTGAGGCCGGGATGGATTTGTGCTGCAGGCCTGGAGTACAAGTCAGGCGCTGACTACGAGCTGCACGTTGTATTTGTTTAAATTTTCATGCTAGCGAATGTCTGTGACACAGGAGACAGGTTTATGGAGAGCGAAAAAAAAAAATGTTGACAAATGGCCCAGTAATCAACTGGAACACGCAATAAATCATTGGAGTGCCAATAACACTTCCAGGACGAGTTGCGAAAGGTCGTTACGATGCCACCGTGCATCACGCAGCGCCAAACAAAGCAAACAGAACATGTTGGGAATAGGATTATGGGAGAAGCATCTGTCAGCTCTAATTAAGAATTAACTGTGGATCTTATATAAAAAGATGTGTGGTTTATTCCTATCTCCCTCCTTTTCCCACTTAGTTCTCCATTTTTCCCTCTCCAAAATAAAACTCAATTACTTTAAAAAAAAAACCCAAACCATTCTGTCATGTAATCTATTCAGCAGCAGCACAAATAACCCGATGTGACAACGAGTGACGGCGGGAGGGGAGCGCCGGGGTTCTCCCTGGCTCCGCAGCCTCTGCTCTGAGGGGACGCGGGGTCTCAGTGTTGCTCAGAGGCGTCCCCCGCCTGTGTCACCGGTCCCTGGGGTTTGTCCCCTCCGGCTGTTCGTCCCGTTACTGGCACCGGGTCCCACCCGAGGGCGACGGGAGGGCCGGCACCTCGCTTGCTGCGAATGACCCTCCCTGCACACGCGTCTCGTAAGTCCCCCCGGCACCTCCTTCCTTTCACCTCGCCTCCCTCTCCGCCTCGGGGCTCCCTCTGTCCCCCCATTAATCTGCGTTTTATCGCGTGGGCGCCTGTCCCGGGGCTCCTCTGCGAGGGCCATGCAAGCAGCATGCTTTTCTTTAGCATTATTATTTTTCCCTTTCTTCTCTACTGTATTTCCAGGCCTCTTTTCTGCTTAAGTTTGCATTTCTTCTTGTTCTTTCCTTTTTTTTTTTTCTTCTTTTCCTTTCTGCTGACTGAGACAAGACCGTGTCCTACTTCAGCATCCCAGGATTTGTTACGACTTCAAGGCGCAGGTTTATGGCCGCGGTTGTCCCGTTTATGGTACAGTTCTTCTTATGGGTTCTAATAAACTTTGTCGCTCCAGGCTGCTCTTAAATCCTGATATGAAAGATAGAGAAGAAGCATTATTTAGTCCAACTAAATATAAGATGCTTCACCCTTGAAGGCTGAGGATAATGTTTCTCTCACAGGTGTGGAAAGAGCCATAATTCCTGCGCACGGCAAGCGCAGCTGCGGGGAAAAATAATCAATTTTCCCCGAGGAAATAAGTGTGGATGGGATGGGGAGGAACCATCCCAGCTGGGACGGGCGCAGCTTCGAGGGAACCTTTACCTCAGGGAAATGACGTTAAAAAGCAGCAGAAGTTGCAATGAACCGAAAGGCGTGTGTTGGGTAGGAAATGCGGGAAACTGCTCGTTGCAGAGGGGGAAATTAAACCTGTCCCCGGGCAGGAGGAGGCACGGGGCAGTGTCCCAGGCTCCGGTCCCCCCGGAGCTCGGGACGTTGCCGGGCGCTAGCGGAGGCGGCAGGGACCTGCCTGCGTGACCGAGCACCGTCTGGAAGCAGCCCTCCTGGCTCAAAGAAGGGTTGGGGAGTTTTCAGCAAAAAATTTAGAGGACGAGCTCAATGGCAAAGCAAATAAACAGGTGAAGGGCGGCAGGGCGGCGAGCGGTGCAGTTCGGTGGGAGCAGGAGGGTGTCTGTGGCGTCGCTCTTGCCTGCTGTACAACCCTGGGCGAGAGGGTCTGTGCCGGGGGTCTGGCCCAGCGCGGGAGCAGGGATGGGAGCCCAGGTCTGCACGGTCTGGCTGGGCTCAGGGAGCAGAGGTTTGGCTCCGGCGTTGGCACCGAGCCGGCTGAGCGTCGGAGCCAAGCCCGGCGCGTGGCCGCGGTGCCCGTACCTGTGCGCGTGGCCGTGGGGGCGGGGGTCTGCGTGCGCAGAGACAGCAAACGCGCGGATTTGCTGCAGGGAAAAGCCTTTTGGACTCTCCCCCTTCCCTCGGTTTTACCAAACCCTGTCTGGTTTCCCTCTTGTCTCCGGGAAGCAGAAAGGAGGTCTAAATACGTGTAAAGGGATAAACAATTCGCTTGGGTTTTTTTCCCCCCCCAATGTGTATTTTTCCTCTAAGATTTCTGCAGGGTACCGGGAAAGTCCAAGGGTGGCTGTCGGGGCCTGGGATCCCCCCTTCCCAGCGGCGCTTGCCACCAGCAGGATCAGCTGGTCCCGTTTTTTTTCAGAAGTTGCCATACAGCAACCAATTATTTTGTTATGAAAAAACATCAGACAACAGAATTGAGTTGTGTTTAGTGCACTGCCCTCCAAACCGGTCAGCTAATTACCGTTTCTCTGCGAACAGCGTTTCCCATTCAATTTCTGGTTTTGTTCTTAGGTGAAATGACAGGTTGTTTGGAGAGGATAGAGCAGCAAATGGATGGAAGCTGCAAATGAACTTTCAATTAAACAGGACCCCTCTAAAGGCAGTGCTATTTATGGTTATGGTGTGGCGAGAGGAGGGCGAAATGGATTTAAAGATGTAACCTTGCAACCACAGAGGGTTCATTAAAATTAAAATCCTGTGTAAAGTGCAGGAGCTGCCCTGTCAACGGGCGTAGCTGTCTGGTTCTGCGCTCTCCGCGGCGGCAGCGGAGTCGCTGGCGGGGGAAGGTGCCTCTTATTAAAATCCTTGGGTCAGAGCTGCAAGGGAAAAATCCAACCCGCGCTGGCGGTTTATTGTCTCTCCTTGCAAAGCTCCGCGAGGACCTCGGTGTTGCTCTTCCTTCACGTTCCAAGCAGACGTGTGTGTACGTATGCGTATGATTACACGCGTGCACTCTGCGTGTGCTGGATGAGAGCAGCCTAAGGGGGGAGCTTTCTGGGAGGTTTTTGGGACCGCTGAGGATTTCTGAGGGGGGATGTGCAGAGGGAGAATCACAGCAATGCCGTAGCGTGTCTTGGGTCTTGCTCGTGGTTTTGCAGCAAGGCACAGCTCAGCGCTGAGGCTCGGCTGGGGAGGGAGGCAGGAGGGGAACCTCAGCCTGCGACCCGGCTGTCGGCCCCGAGCTCGGAACCGGCCCGGCTCTGGGCCCTGGCACCACGCACCGCTCAGAGCATCACTCAAGCCTCAGCAGCCTTTTTTTTTCCTTTTTTTTTTAATATATCGTCTGTTATTGCAGTTATTCTTACTTGTGAATGAGTGATTCGGTGTCACTTTTGGCTCGGATGCGCCCGGCCGGTTTGGTCCCTCCCGCGGGAAGCACCCGGCAAAGCCGGCAGCGCTTACCCAAACACGGAGACTCTCCGTGAGGTCATGGCAACAACGAGTCACCCTCGAACCAACAGACTTCACCAGCAAACTGCCAGGAAAGTTTCCTTTCCCGTCGCTGATCCCTTGAACTGGTTACTCATGTTTTCTGTGGTTCCCGCAGGCCGCCAGCGTGGTCAGCCCCCCGTCCCAGCCTCTGACAGACCCGCTCCCTCACAGCAAGCGCGAGAAGGCAGCGCTGTCACTGAACTACCTGTTTGCTTGTGCTCACACGTGTAAGTAATTGTGTTTGAAGTCGTTGAAAAGGCCACAGTGCAAGCCATCATCTTGTTTGCTTATTGAGATTTATGCAAAAATTTTTTCCCTAAGCTCTGGGTGTCCTTGGCACCCACTAAACCACGTCACAGATCGCACCCGAAGTGCTGCTGCGGGGTGTGACGGAGTGGAGGGTGCCAGGGCACGGGGAGCCCACGGGCACCCTCCCAAAACGTGCCCTGCCAGCAGCCTCTTTGCGCTCACACCGGGCGGGCTCCTCCTCAGCAGATGTTCCAGGCTCAGCACTCAGCCTGACACGGAGGAACTTCCAAAACAAACCATCTGGAAAAGCAAAACCAGCAAACTATTTGCAAGCTATTTTCCTCCTCCGCCGCGCCCCCCCGCGCGCCGTCCCTGATCTCAAAGTCACCGGGAAGGGTTGGAGCGGACAGAGCGCCAAAGCCGGGAGCGGAAGGAGCGCGTCGGTGAAGCAACGTTCCCAGCGAGGCTGCAGCTGTTCCTGGAAAAGACGGCGAGGCGACGCGGCTGGCTCGGCGCGGCCCGGGGCCCACGAGGCACGGGCAGCTGTTTGGGCAGTGGATCCAGCAAGCTTTTTCCAGTGGGATCAGCAGGAGCCAGGAGCACACGCTGGGGCTGGAGCTTCGCTCTCTTTGCTTTTTATCCCAGGTTCTCCCTACCTTAAAGAGGAGAGGGCTGCTTTAGGCTCCAAACGGGAACAGCGTGTGTTGTCTGCCCATTCATAACGCCGCGACAGTGGCAGCTGAGATGCCGGTGCCCTCCGGCAGGTCCCGCGGTGCTGCCGTGTCTCTGGTTTCCCATTAGCTATCTGCAGCTCTTCCCACTGGTGTGCCGGGAGCCAAAACACAGTCACGCATTTTTCTTCCTCCTGTTTCCAGAAACATGAGAGAAATCCCTCCCTGCTGCTGCAGGAGGGGACACGAGGACAGTTTCTCGGAGAGGAGGGTCTGGGCTTCGTCTCCTGCATCCAGTGCCAGCCTTGAGTGGTGGCCAGGGGCCCCCACCAAAGGGCTGACGGCCACTTGTGAGAAGGATCTGTCCCTTCTCATCCCTTCAGAGACCTGGCCAAGCCCTGCGCCAAGGGCAGCGTGCACCTCGGTGTCCCCCCTGACAAGGGAGGGGGACGCCGTGGGCGTGACAGCCGCGTTCTCGCTCAATGTTGGAGCGGTAAATCGCAGCAGGACCGAGATGGGACCTGCTCCTCACGCCTTTTGTAGCATCCACGAGATCAGCAGCGTTTGTTCTGCCCCTTGGCAGGTTTTAAATTCACAGCGCTTACGCCAGCGGCTGAATCTCGCCGCTAATGGTAAGAGCGGGGCGGTTAACAGCGATAAAAGTGCGTTTGTTTCTGTGAGCCTTTCTGTTCCCTCCGGTGGGCACGCGAGCGCCCGTTACCGAGCAGGCTGTGATCCCAGCCTTGCGGCACTGTTAGATTTTTCTGCTTGAGGGAGGAGGATGTACGGCAAGGACTGAGGTAGGAGGTGTGTGCTGCGCCGGGAGCACGGCATGGCTCTGTCTGCGAAGGGCACGCTTCTGTGTCAAAACCGCCATGGGAAAGACGTGCGTGAATCACGATGCGTGTGTGGGCACGTGTTCGCAGCCAGTGTTGGGGTGTACATGTCCCACATAGGTGCATCCCCTCCCTTTAACTTTTTCGGGATCTCTCTGGTTCTCCAGGGTCTCCCATTCCCCGTCTTCCTGGAGAGCTTTCTGCACAGCCTAGGAAATGGGGTGATGAAAGCCGAGTCATACATTCCTACTGCATGTTTCCAGAGAAGCGAGTGTGACTGTCAGGTTTACAAAAGATTGTTTATGTTCAGTGGCGTGAAATGGGGAGCGAGTGCGCGGAGCCGAGCGAGAGAAAGAGTGCCCTGCCCGGGCTGACAGCGCCGCATTCATCCTCCACGCTACGGCAGACAAAGCGCTGGTGCTGCCTGACAGGGGCCATAAATCACCGCTGGGAGATGCTGTACCTACAGCTTATACCATTCCGGATGACAAACACACAATAATCCACACAGCGCAGCACTTTTTCTCCCCTCTCTCCCTCACTCGCTGGTGCTCAAGTGACGACAAGAGGCGGCCAGGAGACCTGCAAAGCCTGGGGAAGGAGCTGGGGCGGTCGCTGGTGCGGGTACCGTCAAGCCGACGGCTGTGGAGGGGCCAAGAGGCACAGGGTTCCGGCGAGGGGATGCCGAGCAGGGGGGAATCCAGGGCTCCAGTTAGAAAGCCAACAGTTTTTACTTGCCGCTGCCCAAGCGGGACGGAGCTGGCGCAGCTGCGAGGTGGGACGGGGCTGAGGAGGCAGTGGCAGCGCCCAGGGCTCTGCGGCAGCCCGCCGGGACGGTGCGGGCAGGGCACGTGGAGCCACGCGCTCAGGCAACCCGGAAAAATGGTACTGGGCGGTGTGCTGCGTACGCAGGGCCTGCGTGCGCTCGGAGGGCTGGGCCTGCTGGCCCAGCTCATGCTGGGCCTTTTTTGGAGCCCTGGCCCTGATTCTCCCCGTGGAAGCTCTCCGGCCCGTTTTCCCCAGGTGGCAGATGAAGGTATTGGCCTTTGCCCACCTCACCTGAACAGCTTTCCCCCGTTCCTTTTTGATGTGAAAGTGGAAGCGTGATGCTGGAAGAAGGAGGCAAGGAAAGGCAGGGAGGCAGATGTGCTGCCGCCATCCTGGGCTGTCGTTTGCAAGGGAAGGGAAAGAGCTCTGTCTGGTCAGACAGCCCTTAAATCAGTGAATCCTCATTAACAAAGGATCTAACGCGTCAAAGTGGCTGCGGATGTATTTCTATCACCTCCTTCCATGGGGGCTGCTGGGGATTTAGGGTTGGGGTTTTTCTCCCTTTCCTTTTCCGACAGCTTTATCTTTCCCCCACACGTTTTTCTTGTCCCTTTCTCGGGGAGAAGGACTGGTAGGGAAGCTTTCCTTGGGAATACGGCCACTCAGTTGACAACTGTCTGCCTCACCCCCGACCCAGAGGAATATGTGGGGGAGCTGGGGAAGGGGGGCTACCGCAGTGAGGTGCGGGTCTGATTTGGAGCGGGAGGAAAGCACCGAAAGGTGAGCAGCCATGCCTGCAGAATTTGGTGAAATCCTGCCGGTCGGGGTTATGCTCTGCAAATACCCCCAGCAGGAACCAAGGTCGTACGGGGATCTTGGCTTTCGTTTGGAAAGCAAACTCTGAGAGCCTGACAGCGCGGCTGGATGACACCTTAAATCTGGAAGTGCATAAAAAGAAACCTGTTTTGTTTTGGTTTAATATCCGAAACCTCGTGGTTCGGGGGCCGGGAGAGCGGGATGCTGAATTGCCGTACAAATACAAAGGGCCGTGTCGCTTCAGAATTGCTCCGCTGTTCTCAGCGGGCTTGCTCTCAGGAAGAGCGGGGTTGGACGTGATATAGGAACACAGAAATAGTAATAATAGTAATGAATCCTCGTTCAGCCACTCCTCCCTGCTGCAAGCATGGAGGCGTAGAATCCAAGGTGCAAAACGCAGGGCCCTGTGTCGTGGGGCGAAGGAAGCTCAGGAGGCTGCTGGGGTGAAAAATCCCCAACCCAACCCAACCCAACCCAACCCAAGGCAGCTTTGCCCCCGCCGCGCAGCCGTGCTCACGGCACACCAGCAAACAGGAGATGGAAGGGCCATAAAATGGAGCCGGCATCTGAAGCCGCAGCGGCGCGTATATCCTGGTGCGCCGGCAGGCCCCGCTTCTCCCGCAGCCTAAACTTCTGATGAACCAACGTGCTCCAGAGCGCATTTATATGCAAAGGCGTATAATATGTCCCCTGTATCTAATTATCTGTCAACCTGAGGCAGTTTGTTTTCCAAATCGGCCTCTCGGCTGTGACTTTATGAGGTCGTAAAGAAAACGGTGCCACTCTTGCGCTGGAGCGCCGGGAGAGCCTGGATCAACAAATTACCAACTTTAATGGTGTCTCCTCGCGCCAGCTCACGCCCTCCGGCGCGCCCCGGCCGGACGGGGCAGTTTTGGGCAGGGGCAGGACCGACCCCCGCGGGGTGCCCTCGCTGCCCGTGACAGAGCGGTTGCGAAGTTTGGCAGGAGCCAGCGGTGAACCCCGGCCCCTTGGCTGTGGGAGCAACACCACCGCCAGCGAAAGCCGAGCGGCGGATTCCTCTGCCCACACCGCTCCTGTGATTGATGATAGAAAGGAATTAAAAAGAAGGAGGGAAAAAAAAAAAGAGCACAAGAGAGGGGAGGGGAGCGGGTCAACAGCTGAGTGCAAGGCAAGTCGCTAGACAGGGAGTAATTAAGATACTTGGGTAAATATGATTAATAAGCTCAAACTGGCAGGGTGTGCAGTAAACAAGGGCTAACCAGATGGTACCCTTTCCTTCTGACAATGCGGCACGCTTTGTGAAAATAGAAAGGAAGGCTCTGGATCCTCCCAGCGCTCCGCTCGGCGAGGAGGGAGGATGCAGCACGGGGCCAGGGCAGTGAATCACCTATAGGAATGGGAGACATTTCCCCTGCGTCCCGTCCCCGTCAGGGAGGGGAAAACACGTGGATGTTCTCGCCGTACGGGGTGGCGCCCGCCGCCGTGCCGTGCGCGGGGCCCGATCCCGCGCCGCGCTCACACGTGGGCTGAGTTTGGCGGGGATGGCAGCAGCGGGAGAGCCCTTGCGTGGTGCCCTGGCGTCTGATCTCCAGCCGTAACAATTCCATCGGGAAAGTCCTGCCCGGAGCTCGTCTGCGCTGCCGGAACGAGAGCCCGTGCTCCTCCCTTCCAGCCGCTGCAGGTGACTGGTTCCCAGCACGAGCCGGTGGGAGATTTCCCCACAAAACACTTCTCTGTCAGAAGATGCCATTTCACCAAAGGTGAAACATTTGCGGAAACACACTCATTTTGATGAAATTGCATTTGGAAAGAAAAATCAAAGGAGAAAATCATTTCGATAAGGCCAAAGCATTTCAGTTTGACCTTTTAGGAATTAAATGGCATAGGAGTTTTTTCCATTTCAAAACGCATTTTGTTTCGACTTACTATATATATGTGTGTCTGTAAGAACTATTGAAATCAGAACTAAATGTTGTGATTATCCCAGCTGTGATGATCTGTTTCCCCAGTGCAAGATTGCAAGAAATGAAGCCCAGATATCCTGCTTTGAAACAGGGATGGGAAAGCTGAGATATTTTTAAAGACTGGCTCCGGCACCGGGTCCGGGCACTCGGGCAGTGCTGTCCCCAGCCAGGTGAGGGGACGGCGTGCGCTGTCCTTGCCCTCCTCCTCCTCGCAGGGTGGCCAGGGCAGAAGGGACGCTCGCACCTCTCATCGCCCCGTGGCGCGTACCACCCTGGCTGAGCGCAGGCTCCGGGCGCGGTGAAACGTCCCAGAGTCCGTAAGGATGTCTGCACGCGCTGTGATGCCCTGGGCATTCCCTCACCCGCGCTCGCACACTTCAGAGCCACACGACAAAGCGTTCAGGATCTCAGAGCTGTCTGTTTCATTTGACTATTTCCCGTCCAGCACTTTGAAAATAAAAAAAAAAAAAATTGCCAAGTAGCCCCAAGTATTAATAACAGATTAAAGCAGCGCTAAGCTTTCGGCTTCCTCGGGACAAGGGCTGTCTCTTTTCCCAGCTGGAAAGTTCCCGTGCTAATGAGAACAGTGAATGTTTTCTCTTTGCAGGGAGACAGGCAGAACAACGGGCGCAGGAGGACATCTCTGAATCGCAAAGTTGTCACCCGAGGAGCGGCGTGCCGCTAGTTCCTGCTCAGCGCTGGTTTTTTCCCCCAGCCATTTTCCCTGCAGGTAAGTTGTCTCATTATTGCAGTCAGCTTCTCCTGGGCAGGGAGGCCGCTCCTCGACCGTGCCACAAACCCAGAGCATCGCTTCTGGCCTCGCAGGGACCCACCCTCCCTTTCCCAGGAGCAACGCTGCTGGGCTGGCACCGTGCTTGGCAGGGGCTGTCCCTGCACGTACCATGTGTAACGCAGCGGTGCCGGGGCTGGCGAGGGCCTGGGGATGCTTCCCGGTGGGAAAAACGAAGTGAGGCTTTGTTGGGAGGCTTCAGGGTGCAGCGAGGCTGCGGGAGTAGCCAGTGGCTCGGAGGAGGTGGGGTAGAGATTAAAGATAAAGAAGAAATTTCAGCTTTTTGGCAGGGCACATATTTTTCCAATATAAAAGTAAATGGGGAACCCCTTAAATAAATTGACTCTATAAAAACGTCCTTTTGTATTACAGCCTCACCTTTTCAGGGGAAAACACCAAGGTTTATTTTCATGGCTCCCAAATAAAAATATCATTGCTGCTTCGTAATTTCGCAGAGCCAACAAGCAGTCCGTGGCTGGTTAGAATACACAGGCCGCCCTCAGTCCCCGCCGGCCGTGCGGTGCAGGAGCAGCTGCCACGTAATTACAAGTCCTCGTCACAAGTGCGGAGAAACAAGTTGTGGCATTTAGGAAAGGTCTGCAAAACTAGGTGTCAGACCTTAACTAATAGTGATTGTCCTTCCATTCTGCTGTAATTTACATTTAATTCACACATTTCATTTCCATTTAAAATATGATTACAGTGTTTTGAAGCACATCTCACCTGTCCCCTCCGATTACGGCAGGGGGAAAATAACGCGAAGCAGCAGCAGCAGCGAGGCTGCCGGCCCCGGGTCCCAGCTGCGGGATGCTAAACGCACGGCACTGCTCTCCGAGCTGGAGACAGGGACCGAGGGCTTCCCAAACCAGCACCCGGGCAGGGACAGGGGGACACAGACACACAGCCCTGCCCCACTTCCCGCTGCCTCGCCGTGATTCTTGCCGCAGGCTTTTTAGTGCTGGCAAGCACGGAAAATCAGAAGTGCCAACAGAGAGAAGTAGGCTGTGGTTTTCCATATTTTTTTTCATGGAATACATACTCGTGTGGCATACAGGTGTGCAAGTTTGTAAGGAAAAGCAGCATCTGGGCGTCTGGTACAGCCCGCTGCGGAACAGGGCCGCGGCCCATCCTCGGAGAGCGTAAGCGGGGCTGGGAAACGCCGCTGGAGCCTGTCCTTTCTGCGTAGCTGTGTGCATCCAGGCCTGCCCAGTGGAAGCTGGGCTGGAGAGCCTGGTCCTGTCGTATTGCATCCGGGAAGTTTCTGTAGAAATAAGACCTTGAGTGTGGAGCTGAAGCTGGCTGGGAATTAATACGCCACCATTCATGTCCTGGCGTTTGCTCTTCGTAAGTCCAAGCCAATTTACACCACTCAGTTTCGTTTTGGGTACCACTGCCCTTTCACCTCTCTCGCTATCGCCTGGCTCCCCCTGCTCAGGGCTCTCAAGGAATTTTTTTCCATGAAGCTTGTTTCCCACAGATTTTTAAAAAAGGAGGATGTAGGGGAAGGAGTAATGAAACCAAGTGTCTGTGTTTCGCTCACACTTTGTTTGCACCTCAGCATCACCTGCGGCGACAGCTCGGCGCGGCGCAAGGCTGCCGCAGTGGTGCTGCAACAGAAACGAAGAACCCTGCCTGAAACGACGGCAGCTCCTCACCACCCAGCAAACCCTCGAAGCGTTGTGCTTGCGCCATCAATGCCTCCATTTCAGCGTCTGGGGCACGGTTTCCCTCCTCCTCCTCCCTTCAGGAGAGGCAACAGCCCGGCTGCACCTGCCCGGTGGGTTCCTCACGCAGAGGACACTGCGCTGCTGCTCGCTCCCCCGAGGAACAAATCAGGTGGGAGTCACAGTTTTCTGGACGTCGAAGTCCCTCCCGCAGATCAGACGTTCCCAGCGCCTGCGCAAGCACAGCACAAAGTGCCAACGATGCTGCCCAGCACCGGGAACTGCCAAAACCACCTCCAGTGCCGCCCCTCGCCCTCGGGACTCAGCAAAGGAAGTTTGCCTCCTCCTGCAGAGGTCTTTCAGAAGATTATTTTTTTTTTTTTAAACACAAAAACTCTTGCCTAGAAAATAAATCAGGCTCGCCCTCCCCACCGCGTCCTCACCCCACGTCTCCCCCGTGCTGCGCCCGCCCCCAGAGCACCAAAAAGGCACAGACGCGCTGATTAATATCTGCTACGTGGAGGGGAGAACAACAACCCCGTAAACAGTATTATTAACCCATGGGCTGGCAATAAATCAGCGTGAGAAGGTGACCTCAGCAATGCTGGAGTAATCCTGTGTGTCAGGGTAAATTTATGAGGCCAATTTTATTGGCCTGTGTGACCCAGGCTCCTTGGAGATGTCTCAGTAACAAATCCAATCCGTATCATTTATTAGCTCTGTGCGGTGTCAGCTCTCAGCGTCGGAGGGATCCCATTAAAACCTATTGCTCCCTCTGCAAAAGATGGGCGCAAATAAGCTGTTGGATAATTGTCGGCTGCGAGGAGCCCTCGATGAAGAAATTGCTGGCTGTAGAGTTGCTCTCAGCTCCGTAAAGCTTGCCGGCGCTGGAAGCGCTGCCGTTTGGTTTTGCGCCGTCTGCCCCTTGCCCGCGCCGGGCTGACTGCCGCTCACCAGAGCAGCGGGCAGGGTTTGCCCGTGGGGACAGAGGTGCCGGACCCTGGGGAGGTCCCAGCTGAGTCCCCCGGGACCCTCAAGTGCTGGACGAGGACCTGGCCCCGGGGCTGCTGCCCTGCGGGGCCGTGGGGTCGCTGCGGGATGCGACGGCGTGGGGATCTGGGGAACGCGTCTCAGTTGACGACGAGGGGATTTTGAAGCTGTTAGTGGCTGGCACACCTCCTCTGAGGCAGGGAACCGCTCACGGGAGGGGAGCCATCCTCCGGCTGGGCCCCGAGGACGGCGCAGGTGGAAAGCTCCGTTTCGGAAGCTGCTCACGGCGATGTGCGTTGTGACGGGAGCCGTCGTGCCTCCGCGCCGGCACCGCCCGGGGCTGATCCCTGCTGGCTAACCAGAGCCTGGCGCAGGCGGTTTGAGTCTGTTTGACTGTCCCTGTCATCGTAAGGTTTACGGATGGTTAATTTATTCTTTATAGCACAGTCATTGATGGCTGTTAAATCACAAATGAGAGCCAATAAAGGGTGAATTGCAGCTGAAATTACACTGTTTATATGACAGCAGAGTGCTGGCTAAAAGATTCATATGCCGCTGATGAAGTACGTTATAAATTTTAATTACCATAGTTTGTACAAATGACATGTTTGAAATGCTATTGAGTAATGTGACCCTGATAATGAAACTATAAAATAAATCATTAACTTTCTGAATGAGCTTTTTTATTTCCATGCTACATGAAGTAAACTTTCCAATTTATTCCATTGCAGCCGCCTTCTGAAAAAAAGTGGGGAGAGAAGAGTCCCCAGCCACCCGCTCTGCTCTGAGGGACACCGACAGGCAAACCGGAGGAGGGATGAGCGGGACCGTGTCGGACGGGATGTGGGAAGACTGGCCAAAACCAGCCAGAGCCCCCAGACTGCTCGTGGTTTCGCCCTGGTTCATACAGGATGATGCTTGCTCCTGCAGCCACAACCGGCTTAGCAGAGATAAGAGCAGAGCTTGAGAACTAGCTCCGAAAAGCCGTAAAAATCACAAGCACAGAAGAGAGAAAATCTCCGTTAAAGTCAGAGCGTAATTACAACTCACTGCTTGGCCAGGGGCTTTGCAGCCTGAGGGGCTGGAGATGGCCCTCCCCTCCCCCGGGAGCACCCTGGATCTGCTGGAGCTCTGAAGCAAGAGCGAAGGTGTCTGAGCCCCCGACTATTCGACACAGAAGCAGAAATAATTCCCCAGATGGGGGTGAGGAGAGGAGTTTTGGCCCAAGAAGGGATTTCTCGGGAGCCTGCCTGGGGAAGGAAGTGCTGACCGGGCAGTTATCGACCCAGCATCCTTCATCTCGCTCTGCTCGCTGGAGAAGAGGGGCTGCTTCTTAAACCCTTCTGGAAAGACACCGATGCCAGGTTGTTACCTTATTATCTTGCCATACATTGTTTTTTTAAGGGATACAGGACACAAAACAAGATGGGAATGTGCCAGAGCTGCGTTCTCATCCCTCTGCAGTGGGGTGCCCCAGACACCAAGGCACTGTGCTCCCTGCCCCCGGGTGCCCACGCTCACCTGTCCCCCAGGGCGGGAGCAGAGGGCTCCCACCAGCCTGGAAAAAAACCACCAGGATTCCAAATCCAAATCCACCAATCTGGAAAAGCCACTAGGCCTGGGACTTGCTGGCTGAGCTCAACAGCATCGCTGGCTTCTTCCTCGTCTCCTTAATTATCCCGCGTTCTTTGCACGCCTCGGGTTGAGTATGGACCTTTCCTCTTCCACAGCTTTTTCCCGCTGTAAATAAGCAACGTAGCCGTTTCACAGGGCAAACGAAAGGCAGAAAGAGGAGTATCCACATAAGCAGCGGGGAAGGGAAAGGGAAAGGGGACCTGTGACGTTTTCAGGCTGTGGGGATGCAGCAGGAGGGTGCAGTGTCGAGTACGGCGCAGCAGTCGGGTCTGAAGAGATGAGCTAATTGATGACCCGTGATTGTGTTTGTGGTTCTTTGTGTGCAGGTAGAGACAAGTCTCGTTCTTCGGGCCGTTGGCTGCTCGTCCTGGGGGCCCCGTGTGCGAGGGAGTCTCATCCACAGAAACGCTGGCAGATTCCTGGCTGGGTGCATCACCTCTTGTCCTCTTCCCGCGGGCAGCCTCTCTCCACATCTCTGCCCAGAGCGGCTCCTCGCCAGGTACCGCGTGCGCTGAATTCAAATCCCGCCGGGGTGAAGCCAGGCAAAGCGTGTTTGCCAAACGGGCGGCCAGCACGGGTGCCCACCGCCAGCACGGGTCCGGCCGAGCCCGGTGCTCCCTGAGGCACAACCGCCGTTGCGAAGGCCGTGGCCGCCCCACCGCCGCTCACTGCAGGTATCGCTGGGCCTCTCTTTTCCTCCCCAAAAGTGTTCAGAGTTGGAGGGCTTTTAACGCCCGCTTTGGTCTTACCAACCAGACTGAAAATATTTCCAAGCAGGCTGCTCATGCCACACTACTTACCATTAAAAGAAAGGACCACATTATTGCTGTTATAAACCATTGATTAAGGTTTATAATAGCAATAATCCCCTCGAAATTCATTGTTACTGCAGTTAATGACCAGTTTATTAGAGCGTTAACCATCCTTGGCAATGGGCTGAGTCGTTTAATGCTGGTAACGACCAATTTCTCAAGGGTTATTGCTTAAATAACAATCCTTTGTTAGATATATGTTCAACCACCAGATACTGCTCCAGCTGGAACCTTCTCCTGTGAAATAATTGTTAATTATTTCCTCCAAGTTTGCCACCATGTCTCAAACTTTTAGATGGAAAGGGTTGCTGCGGGTGCGAAGCGTCGGAGATGCTGAGAGCTGAGGCCGGGCAAAGGCAGGGGAAGCAGACAGAGATGCGTGAGCCCGCACTCAGAGGGGCGTGGGTGTAGGAGTTGTGCTTTATGAGGTTTTTTCCTCATTTGTGACTGTCCCAGCCCTGGGCACGTCCGCCCCAGCCTCCCACGCTGCTTTGCAGAAGCACCAGCTCAAGTTGGAAGCAGCAAAGCTTCCAGGGATGAGTCGTGGGCTCCCGGACGCCCCCAAGAAGGGTGAGCTGCACCAGAGCTCTCCCTCCCTTCTCTTACATTAACGCGATCAGAACGGTCCGTCGCGCTAACGATGTCCTATCACGTCACGTTAGCGTCATCCTTCTGCCGGCATTCATTCTGCCTGACACGACGTGAGCGGTGCGGGTACGATTACTCTTTAATTGTGTCGTATTAGCAAAAATAAATAGTGATCTAGTGCAAGGCAAATCCCCAGGCACGAGGCCAGGCTCTTGTTGCCCAGAAGCCGCGCGCTTCAGGATGAGTGTGTTTGTTGGGCAAAGGCAGGAGATGAGCAGGAGGGGGATCTCTGCCGTATTTGCTGTTTCCCTCCCTCCTTTTGCTCTTTGTTCCTAAGTTTTTTGGGGTCTTTGAGTTGTCACTGGGAAAAAAAGGAAAGGAAAAGGGAGAGAACTCAAAAATCTGGGAGAAGTTTGAGTCTTGGTTTGGGCAGCGAGATGCTGATCTCCTCCCGCGACACTTCAGGCTCCTCCAGTCCCTGAGGAGGCAGGAATCTGCCTACAATAAATTATGAAGTGGGAAATACAAGACCTAAAAACTTTGAATTTTTCCCCCACTGTAGGAAGGACTTACCATTTTCTATCTCCACTGCCAGCCACAACTGCTGCTGGTGAAACGGGCCCTGGCTGGGAGAAGCAAGAGGCGGCCTCGCCTCGCCGCCCGCTTTGCCGCAGCCCCGGTCCAGCCCGGCCGGGTCTGTCTGCAGTCCCCGTCACAACTGCTGCGGGGATTTGTGCGAGCATCCGTGTTATTTTAGAGATAATGTGAGCAGAGCGGAGCATGTCACAGGATAATGGTCTCCTGCTGCTCGGCCGTTCTTGGCATTTATCAAAAAATGACACCAGAGGGAATATGCTCAAGGGAACCGAGGTGTCGATTCGGTGACTGCTATTTCGTGATAAAAGTTAACAGAAATAAAAATGAATCAGTCACAAAACAGCTTATTTATAGCCGTGCCCGGCCCAGGAGGGAATCCCTGGGAAAGGCAGGGCGGTGGTGCTCACCGCGTGCACCCGTGCCGGGAGCCGCGGCCCCGCTGCTGGCCTGATCCTGGCAGGTAGGGCACTGCTCCTTCCCCACCGCCCCCAAAATACCCTGTGGGCCACGGCGGGGCTGGTGCGCGTGCAGGGTGGGAGGGAAGGGCTGGGGGATAAAGCCATCCGAAGTTGCTCAAATCCAATAGGATTTTCCAGCTCCCAGGACAGACTTTGAGTGAGCGCAGGACAGCAGAGTGGGGGTGATGTCCCGTGCTCCTCTTCCTCCCCGGTCCGGGCCGCTCTGCCCCTGAGCCGCCTGACAGGGCAGGGGTGCGTCATGGCACCCCCCAGCCAAACCAAATCCGGGCAGCAGCCCTGGCTGTCACACATCTCCCTGCGCCCCTGAGTCTGAGCGAACGCAAACCCAAACCGGTTTGCGCGTACAAAACAAAACCCTTCCGGGTGCTTTGCCTAAACACAAATATTTTGAGCCAAATGTTGCAGTGTGCCCGTGTTTATAACCGCCGTGGGGGTGGGCTCTGCACCCTGCGCTGGGCTCGCCTGCCCTGACCGAAATCCCAGACCCCAGGGATGCAGACCCCAGCAATGTGCAGTCTTGGGTCCGGTGTTGCATTAAATATCCTGGCTCTAACCATCTCATGGTGGATGTTGCGCCGAGTCCACCATGCTGCTGCTGAAGGTGGGGAAATTGGGAGGGGTGTGGGTTTCCACCCCAGCCCATCAAAGGCACCCTGAAGCTGGAGGCTTCCACTGCATCACGGTGAACAAATTAATCGGCTAATTGTTGCCGGGGCCAAGTTCTGGGGTGTTTCCAGCGGGACGGTCTGTTTTTGTTATCTCAGCTGTGAGCAGGGAGGAGGAGGAGGAGGGCAGGAGGAGGACGCGGCAGCACCTGGGCTGGTCGGCCCTCCGTGTAATGGGAAGCGAGAGGGGCCGCGGGGGACGCGGCGCTCTTTTCCACCTACATGTTATTCCAGCCATAAATCCCGGTGACAAGCTTGAACTTTTCTCAATTGACATGTTTACAAGGGAAGTCCGCATTTGACGGGAAAATTAAGCATATCAATCACTTAACGAGCTCGTTAATGAATGGCTCTCAGATCTCTCTGGTGCTGTGCCTGGTAGCACAATTTATTGATCAAGCGTGCTTTCGGCCGCGGCCAGATGTTGCTGTGCCTTGATCCTCGACGCCAGCACGGCCCTGGCTGGGGTTTAGCAAGAGGTCATTTTCTGCAGCAGACCCCGCGGTCCCTTTTCTGCCTCCTGTTTGCTCTCTCCTCCTCTCCCTCTTCCCCCAGCAGAACAAAGAGAGCAGATGCGGGCTCGGGGCCCCTCACACCCACTCAGACATATGGAAGCGATCTCCTCTGTCTTTGTAATTACACAGGAGCTTGCTTTTCAATGGCTGCGGGTTTTATTGCGCAGAAACCAACCTATTCCTACATAAAACATTTTTACGGCTTCTCCTCCAAGGGCTCCTTGGCCAGGACCCATCAGGTGTGAGCGTGTGGGACCCCGGCAGCCGGCGGGAGCCGTCCGGCGAAGCGGGGACCCCAGGGTCCCGCGGATTGAGCGCGCAGCAGCCCGGGACAGCACGGGAGGCAGATGGAGACAGGCTAAGGTGAGGCGTGGCGGGGGAGAGATGGGAACCACGTCCCCCAGTAAATACGAATAGCTTTTGAAAGGCAGCAGAGAACACAAAATGATGAGACCCGTAAGTAAAGCCTGGCTGCGTTTGCCTTCCCAGCCCTGGATGTGCCCCAAATCCCCCTGAGGTTGTGTTTGCGAAAGTCCCATTGGTCTGCCCGTCTCACGAGCTTGCAGTGGGCTGGAGGATCTCACATCTATTTCTCCGTTGCTGACCGTGGTGATGGGATGGAGGGATGCTTACAGCTGTTTCTCCAGGGGTGACGCGGGCCCACAGTCCCCACGTTTCATCTCTGCAGGGAGTTTGTGTCTCCTGTGTCCCCAGCTTTGGATGTACTGTCAGCTTGTTTTCCAGAGGGCTTGGTAAAACAAGGCAGGAGTTACTCTGCAATCTAATGGAGTAAAAAAAATATCATATAGTGCATCGTGAATAGTCCAAAATGCAAGGATGACAATTTAAGTGTTTAAAATGTACTCAAGGTAATTCCAAACAAATTTTAAAGCCATTTCAGCCTATAAAACCCCTCAGCTAAATCACTGGTTATATGGTGGCAGTGCTTATGTGCAAAATATCCCCAGCGTGAAAGCGAAAGTTTAAAAAATTGCCGGTTAATCCTTATAAATTACGTATTACTGTTGCGAAGCTGAGGCTGGAGGAGCCTTCCGAGGAGAGGCCGTGCTGTGTGGTCAGTTCTTCCCCGGCTGGTGAGGAGCCCCTGGGGGCTGGCTGTGATTTGTTGGGCCCTCTGAAGGCGTTGATGCTCTTCCAAAGCGTTGCATCAGCGCTGATGTCATGGCAGAGCTCCGGCTTCATCCTTCCCGCTCCTCCCAGAGCCTCCCCCTCCTCCCCGTGATTTTAAGGAAGCCGGAATGGCGGGCTGTCCCCGCTGCCCGTTACCCCACCTGCTGCAATCCCAGCAGGAGCGGGGGGAATTGCGCCCCAGGGAAAGCCGCAGCTGCGGGGAGCGACGGGCTCAGGTCTGCGGTGCTGCATCCCGGCGAGGCGCGAGGGGAGCTCCCGCAGCCGCCGCCTCGCTGGTTGTTGTCTGGCGAAATGTGATTTATCCTGGGCCGTCGCCGCAGCCATCGTTGCTGGCGTCGCTCGGCTGCGTTGCAGCAATGCAGGTCCTTTCGCGGGGTGTCCGTGTTTCGTGCCCTGCCGATGGATTAAACCCGCTGGGAAGCTGTGAAGCACACGCGTAGAAAACAAAAGTTTATTCCCCTCCCCGCACTTCTGGGCTCCTAACTTTTCTCCTGTGTGTTTGTGCCCTGATTTGAGACAGCGACGCAATCTCGCTCGCTCTCTCTTCTCTCGCGCTTTTCCTTTCACCAAACAGATGTAACTATTTATTCCTTCTGTCCCAGTTTTCCTGTAATTTCATAAAGTGCAAATTTGCTGTCCTGCTCCCAAATGCCGAGTCGGTGGTTTGTCATAACAGTCATCAGTAACTGTCGCTTTCTGCCTGGGGCTTAATTAACCCACTCTCTCATTAGCATGTCCATGCAGTTGTAAGGAATGAAAGCCTGATTATTTTCTACAACAGTCGCAGCCAATTACTGCACCGAAATGGAACCACATTAATCAAATCTTTAGTACAGTGGCAAATTCAGAGATATCAGATTGCAAAAGACTGCAAACCTAATATGTCACTGTCAGAGGAGCTGCGCAGGCATTTAGCGAATTGCATTAAATAGATGGCTTCGCTGAAACCGCATGAATTTAATATGTGATGGGATCTGGAAGCTATTAGCGTGACATGGCAAAGTACGGGGAGCTTGGCAGCTCTGGACTTTATCCATGAACTCAGGAAACTCATGTAAAAACTCGTGTGTGTGTGCAGCAAAGCGTCTCGCCTGCATGAGGAGAAGGCACGGGCGTGAAAGTGCAAGAAAAATGGTGAATAGTCCCCGGCCGGTCTGCAGTGACCGTTGGTGCCGGTTTACCCTGGAGCAGAGCTCGGGGATGGGGAGGGTCTGCGGTGGGGCCGGAGACCAGCCGCTCGCCAGCCTGGGCTCGAAGCCGGTGCTTTCAAAAGTGCTGGGAGGCGGCGGGCACGGCCCTGCTGCTGGGATGGACGCCGAACGGGGGAATCCCTGCGCAGAAGCAGTCCATGCGGAAATGACCACGCACCGCTGGTTGTACGGCGTGATCCCCAGCACTTCACGGACACCCCGAGCCGCGGCGTGGGGTGGGTGAGAGGAGCGGGGCACGGGGGCCGGGGGAGATGCTGGAGGGGGAGTCCTTTCCCCAGGAACCTCACTGATCTCCTGCTGCCGGCTGCTTTCTCGGCAGCGCTGGGCAATGTCCGCCCGGCAAGGCCTGCTCGTTCCAGCCGGACGTGCCCCGTGCTGCGCTCCCGCTCGCGTCGCCTTGGCCGCGTTTGTCTCCTCCCTGGCAGAGGCGTCAGACCGTCTTGGGCTGGTGGCTTGGGCTCCTTCTGCCTTACCCCACTGGCTGCAGAAGCTCGCGGTGGAAATTCCTCCTCTTCCTCTTTCCTGGCAACATCTTGGGGTGTCTTTGCTTCAAAGCTGCGCAGCTGAGGGTGCCAGTGCCGTTACAACAGCAACGAGCCGGCCCCGGCTCAGGTGTGAGCTCAGAGGCATTTTCCATGTCTGCTCAGAGGCGTTTTCCGCCTCTGCTCTGAGCGAGCCTGTAAATTAATGGACTTTCCTCTGGTTTCGGCACATTCCCCAGCACCCGGAGACGCCCCGTTTTGCAGGTCTCGAGAAACAACAGTGAAGGTATGCAGGAGTGATGAGTGGATGGGCACACCTCAGACCATCCTCTGGCTGCAGTTTTGGGGGACAGCCTGCCCTCCAGCCCTGTGTGCGCCTCCTTGGCCCGAGCTCCCTCCTTTTCGCACCGCGCCGGCTCGCCCGGGCAGCGCCGGAGCAGAGACAGCTGGTGGGACAGCAGCTCCCCCGGCAGCGAGCGCGGTGCCGGCCGGGCCCCGGAGCAGGTGGCTGCAGACCGGCCACCATGGGAAAGGCCAGAGCCTGGGGAGGTTTTTTCCCAAGGGCTCCGTTTGTAAATCTTTCCGTGTTCCTAAGCAGCGGCTGTGGGGAAATTCACGCTGGGTCCAGGTTGCTGCAAGGCTTGACGGGAAACCGAGATTTATGCCCTGTTTTAGTCTGCTTAATCCTTCCTTCGCTGGGCTCAAATCACAGCGGCCTTCCACGCGTTCACGGGCTGCACCTAGACAGCGTTAAACATCCCCGGCAGCCTGAAAACAAGACAAATCCCACGACCAGACTTGCCAGCGCCATCCGCCGGCGCGTGCCCCCCGTGCCCGCGCAGCGCCGCGAGCCGCTGTGCGCGGGGGCCGGCGGCCGAGGCTGCCAGCGATGACTGATGAGCCTCAGCAGCCAGGGTCTGCTCTTACACAAACTGCCTTCATCAGCAGCTTGCTGCTGCCATCCGTTAATCTTCCTGCGAAAGGTACGCTCCGGCTGCATTCGCACGCTTCCTCTCCCGGTAACCTAATCTACCGTCTAGTTTATGCATACATGCTCCGAGGGGTTTTTTAGATATATATATTTTTTTTTCTAAGCAATCAATCTGTGCGGCTGGGAGCTGCAACTGAATTTAAATACCAGGGTTTTCATTATCTCCAATGCAGGAAAAAGAAAGAGGGGAGAGGGACGTTGGAAATAGAGGGAAATAAATTCCAGTCTCTTTAACGATATATTTGAAGGTGTGCGTTTTTCTGCAGCCATATAGTGCATTACACAAAATCTTTTCCTGCAGTAGGAGTATGTTCAAGAAGTAGATTGCGGAGTCCCTTTGGCCACGTTTTTGCACTCCTTCCCACCGTCTCGGGATGCGTTGAGCAGCCTGGAACTGGTTTTGCGCTGGATTTGCACTGCGCCGCCTTCCAAAGTCCTGCCGGAGAGCCCGGGGTCCTGTTCTGCCGGGTGGATACGCACGCAGACTGAAAGGTCTCCGCAGCTGGAGGCAGACTGGGAACACGGGGAGGGTCAGAGGGGAGCAGGAAGGGGCAGTTACTGGCCCGGGGTAGGGCAGAGGCAGGAGCAGAGCCGGGAGCTGCCACCGCCCCGGGCCGAACTCTGGACCGTATCCCCAAATCCACGCGATGCAGAGAAGCATCGCTTTGCTGGAATTGAAGAAGCCTGCCCAGGTGACAGGTGACACTCCTCCAGGATCTGGTAGCTCCATTTCAATGGGCTTGAGACAGGCCATGCTCTCTCCTAAAATTTCAGTTAGAGAAAGAATTAAATGATCCCAGAGCTGGGTTGGCTGAGACCCCTGTGCTGTAAGAGCAGCCCTCCAGTGCGGGGATTAATTAGCAAATCCCTTTTGCAATAAATCACCTGGTCACTCTTCCTGGGTGCTCTCCAGGACGGAGCTGCCCTGGGCGGTGAGGGGGGTCCCTCTTCCCACCGGGACCACGGCTTTGGCTCAGCGACGGCTGCGGGCTGAACCGCAGACCTCACACCCGGCTGCAGGCAGCGGCCGCCCGGCCCGGTGCCGCTGGCGAGGGACCCTGGGGCGGTCAGAGGGCTCGGGCTCCCGCTGTGTAGGAGATGGGGCTCCCACTGAAAATGGAGCCCAAAAAATATGTCTTTGTGCCACGCAGCCCTCAGCCCCAGCCCTGCACATGCCCTTCTGCAGCCCCGTCGCTCCCCGCCTGTCAGCTGCTCCGAATGTGGTAAGGGCAGCGGGGCCAGCGGTGAAAGCCATTCCCCACAAAAATAACCTGCCACAGATCTCCTCCGGCGTAAGTGGCACCGCGCTGTGCCTCTCCGCGGCGTCTGGTTTCCCGTCCCACCTGTGGAGCCGTGCCTGGCCGGTGACCCTCACTCCTCCGGGGACACAAACCCCCCCGTGCCGCTGCTGCGCCTGCTTCGTGCCCCCGCCAGCACCCACGTGAAAAATCACTGCCTCCCCCCAAAGCCCGGTCGGGGTGGAAGGGCGCCGTTCGTCTTGCATTCGCTGGTTTTTGCTGTGGTCACTGAGAACGGGAAAGCGGGGCACCCATGCCTCTGTGCGTCGGAGGGGTCTCCTCCTGGGGGGCTCAGCACCCACCGGGGCTTAGCACTCTGTCTCGCTTGCTAATGCGTCCACGGGCTGAGCAAGCATCTCCCCGTCTCCCACCAAACTCTTGGTTTAGCAATATTGAGTTTTGAGCCACAGTTTTTCTCTTGCAATACAGTTGGTGGGATGCTGGGTTTGGAGAAGATTATTTGGGCTTTAAAGGATTTGGGATTTGCTCTACATTTGTGCGGTGTCTATCACAGCGAGCCCTCGGTGACGCCGGGGAGCGAGAGCTGATGGCCCGGATCAGGGAGGTGAAAGGTTCTCGCAGGGGGTCACAGCACCTACAGATGCCCCAATTTTTAGATTTCTGATCCTTGAGTAAACAGTGCGCGAGTAGTATCTTTCCGTACCCCCAAAGCAGCATCTGCTGCACTTGTCCGGTTTTGAACGTTCACGGGGGGACAGGCAGCCGCGGCGGCCAGCCAGCGTCCCGCGCGAACCCAGCGCCTGCCAGCGTCCTCCGAGCGCCCACGCTGCGAATCCCGGGAGGACGGGGGACAGCACCCTGCTTTCGCCTCCCCCTGCTTACGTGGCCCTTTTGTTGGGGGGAGAAGAAATTAAATTGCACCTAAAAATTGTCCCTAATTTGTCCTTTCTGCGCAGTTTCCCCTCCCTGAAGGACTGGTCAGCGCTGGGATGGAGAGGAAGGTGCCCGAATGGGGGCCGTGTGCGGGGTGCTGCCTTTTCCAGCCCCTCGACCCCGAGCTCTGGGCAGCCCCCAGAGTTTTAACGTGACATAAGCTTCCCGCGGGCTGCGGTGGGAGCCAGGGCAGAAACCCTCTCGTTCTCCGGAGCCTGGTCCCAGGGCGGACGGCTCTGCGGGTGAGGCTTTGCGCGCCCAGCCCGCACGCAGGCTCCCCGGCCTCTTCGCACCAGAGGTTGCTTTTCCTTCCTCTTTTCCCTTTTTTCTATTTTTTTTTTCTCCTCCCAGGGAGAATTGTACAGAGACTGATGGTTTTATTTTACATGAATCACTGATGATCTAACAAATTAATTACCTGCTCGCTCCCTCCTCCTGCGCGAGGTGACGGGAGGCTGGGTGGGGGCAGCTCGCCGCCCCCCGCTCTGTGCCATCACAGCTCGTGCTTTAAAGACCAGAGACAAATGTCACAATTGCCACTTTGGGTTAAAATCAGATTTAAATGTCTCTTACTAAACACAGAGGCACACAAACTCGATATGTCATTTTTAATGGTTCAGAACAAAGCCTAGAAAAATAGCGTCCCGGCACACAGGGGTTTTACAACCTTTGATATATAGCTTTCATTATTAGCAATAATTTCTGTAAGTGCATCCGGATTCACAGGAACACATATTGAATAATAATTCTAATTTCTTTGATTTGCTCCCCGGTCCCCGCGGGTCCCAGCCCCGGCAGAGCCTTCGCCCAAGGGGGCTGGCGCGGGCTGCCCTTCATCCTCCTCCTCTGCCTCTCACTGCCTTTGGTGGCCTTTTTTCTTCCTCCACTTTTTGGGTTTTTGGCCAACACCCAGTTCTCCCTCCCCGGCTCTTTTGTCGTGATATTAAAATCTAATTACCCAGACAACTCTCTCCACCTAAGTCATCGTCAGCCCCAATTATTTCCCCGCCGTGCGCGGCCCCCCGTGTGTGCACACACCGGCACGCACGCGGCGCGGTGAACAATAAAAAGGCGTGCGCTAACCTCCGCCTTTTTTCACAGTCAGGCTTCAAGTTCACATGTGAATTTATGCCAGTTTTGACATTAGCAGGAAAAATTAACAGTCTCACAAGGAAAAAAAAAAAAAAAAAAAAAGGAAAATTGGAAAA
>WHYT01015835.1:341567-357855 GCA_009806455.1 Tetrax tetrax
AAAGCCAGGAGGAGCGCTGATTTATAGAATGGGCTCTGTTGTGTGTATATATACGCACTCACACGTATGGATTTGCCCATTCCAGCTGCCCCTGCAAGGGACAAGGCTCTGTTTCGCTTCACTGGCGTCTGGACCCCTCGGTTCTGGGCGCCCTCGCCCACCGCCGCCCCGTCGTTTCTCCAACCACTCGGTAGACACAGACACAGGCTCTCCTCATCCAGCTGCAGCTACTCCGCTCCCGGTCGCCTGCTTGCTGGTTTGGCAGGACGCCCCGTGGCCATCAGCCCCATCCTGCTCGGGGTCCCCCAGCTTGTCCCATCCCTCCCGTGTCCCCTCCCGAGGCCTCGGGGCTCCGCACGCGGCTCGGCTGGCACCAGGCTCCCGCTGTCCGGGGGGGAGCCCTGCAGAGCCGATGCCACCAGCGTCCTGCGGGCCCTTGGAGCACGAGGAATGAAGTGACGTGAGCTCCCTGGTTTCCTTCTGGTGAGACAGAGCCACGAGTGCTTGCAGTCTGTGGGCAGGGCAGAGATGAGGAGGGAAGGAGAAGAGGGACAACGGGAGGTTGTCCTTCCCCAGGGAATCCCCCGGAGCCCGTGTGACAGTGAGGTGTTGCATGAATCGCGTCAGATGTGGTAAGACTTGACATATGGAGATACAAAGATAGTCATACCCCTAAATTTAAAGTACTGGGGCGATGGGAGCCAGCTCTCTGCTACCTCTAGGTCCACCCCATCCTGCTACCAAGGAGACGCAGCCTGGGCCCTGCCGGCTATTTCGGGAGTCAGAGACCACGGCTTTCTCCCAAACCAAGGATGTCCTAATACAGGAAAGATCTGGGGGGCTGACCATGTGTGGGTAACTCCTTGCTTGCTGGGGATTAAGGCTGCCTCTCAGAGACGCTCGGCACGTGGTGGATGAGCAGAACCCTTGCGATGCCCAATAATAGCGCAAAAATTGAACTCACGCGTCCGCCAGCCGCACGGACCGGAGCTGCAGGCTGTGTTTGGTCTGGGCCACGTGCTCCCTGGTTCTGGATGGGGTCACCCAGTGGGACCATTCCATACTGGGTGTTTTGTTTGCTCCAAAGCCGAGTCCGCTCTCCCCCCTGGTGCCGTATCCCTCGCTCCCTCTGTTGAAAAGCCGATTCCTGCGCGCACGCGGCCGTTCACCGTACATCCATCTTTCCTCCTCAGCCAGATTCCCACCTGAAGGAACTGACTGAAGCGTTCAGTCACCTGCACTGTAACTGAAGGCCACGGCGCATCCGTCACAGGCGCGACTGTCACCGCTCCGAGCGTCCTCCCGCAGCCCCGAGGCAGGAGAGGGGGGTGAGTGGCAGAGCCCGCGCTGCTCACCAGCTCTCATGCCCACGCAGAGCAGGAGTGATGCCATTTTCCCTCCCGAGGGTTGCAGAGGTGTGAACGGGACGGGAGAGCGGAGCAGGGGCCACGTGCAAATACCCGTCCTGTCGCTCCGGGGCACCCGTGGGTGCCGGTCCCGGGAGGGGGCCGTGGTCCCCAAGGCCGAGCTGGGTGGCCAGTGTGGGTCGTTATGGTCTGTCAGGTCAGGACCTTAGGGCCCAGCTGTAGAATTTTTAATTCATAGGTGAATAACCAGACAATATTAATGATGGTGTGGATGCAACTTCAGCCCCTTGAGAAAAACTGTGGTGCAGCGCGAGTGGCAATTCGCAACTCCCAGAATAACTGGGAAACGGGGAAAACACAGGACCAGCCTGAGCCTTCACTTGACACACGCCCCAAACCCCGAGCCTCCTCCAAACCTCCGAACACCCGCCACGGGCTGCCAGGGCCTGGAGCCCAGGGGCAGAGCTGGATGCTGCTCCGCTTAAAAAAAAAAAAGCAAGCTTTAAAACTGGCCATTTCACTTTTGTAAATAAAAGCTGAAGCCCCTACAGCACTTCTAGAGCAGCCCCAGACCAGTTTGTGCTTAAAAGGAAGACACTGGTCGCTCTGTGGTTGTCATCAGGAAAATGTATTAAAATAGCAGCTGGCACCCGCGCCCCGCGGCAGCTCCGGACTAATAAGGAGCAGAGCAACTCTCCCAGCGAGTTTACGGGGCGAACGGACCGCGGGCAGTGATGACAGTGGGATTAACCTCGTCCCCACCCGCCCAGCTGCGGTCGGGTCGGTCCGACCTGCCTCCTGCGGCGCAGGCACCGAGCCCAGGGCGTATTTGAAACGGGAAGAAAACCCCGCTGAAACCAAACCCTCAGCTGTGCCTGCAGCTCTCCCCAGGAGAGACGCGATGATGGGGTGGCACGGCACTGCGGCACGGGGGTCACAGCGACGGGTGGCACGGCACTGCGGCACGGGGGTCACAGCGACGGGTGGCACGGCACTGCGGCACGGGGGTCACAGCGACGGGTGGCACGGCACTGCGGCACGGGGGTCACAGCGACGGGTGGCACGGCTCTGCGTAACGGGGGCTCTCCGGGTGCGACCTCAGGCGAGAAGAACTGTTTTGGGGTGCGCTGTGTTCCCATGGGTGCTGTCACGCAGAGGGACGCTCTGCCCCTCACCCCTGTGTCGCTCAGGTCTGCGGGTCTGAGCGCATTAAGTAGCCCATCATGCTGCATTATGAGCCCAAGTAATGCTTATCATTAAACCTGTAATTTATTTCTTCTGTATTTCATAAAATGTGAAATATTACCGCTCGTCGGGTGCCCAGAGAGAACGGGGATGCTCCATTAAGTTCAACACTGCTCCTCCAGAAGACGCAGTAATTATATGCAGCTTTTTTTACTGCTAAGTTCCTACTTGCAGATGCTAACAAAAGAAATAAGCTTTTAATCCAAACATAATTAATATGAATTACCTCCACAGTACACCCTGGCTTTGCACCATTAAACTTAATTTTTGTTTTGCATGATAATTGTGTTATCATTACCATTTATAGGAGAACTCGGGGACCTTCACTTTGTTTTCAGCCAAGACCAAAGGCGCTGGCGCTGGCGATCTCCGGGCTCGCTGCCTGCGGAGGCGGGGGAATTACTGGCCGTGCCTGGCCCTGGGTTTGGCGTCACCGCGCTCGGTCTCACGGCGTCGGTTACGCGCCTGCCCCCGTGCCATCCCGGCGGGCGGGCAGTGGGATCCCTGCCCCAAATCCTCCGCCGCCGTGCCTGGGCTCCCCGTTCGGCGGGTGCCCCAGCACAGCCCCTGCCACCCCGCAGCTTGGCCGGGCCACCCCACGCTTCCGACGGACGGGGGAAAATGAGCCCAACGCGCTCTCGCTGCGCTGGGAGCCCCCCACGGACAGGGAAGGAACTCCCGTCCTCGGGATGCAGTGAGAGCTGTTGCGTGGAGCGCGGACCGGGATGCTGAAGCCTCCCCAAGCGCACCCCAAAAACACCCGGCACAGGGTCCTGCCCTGCACCGCTGCGTCCGAAACGCAGCCCCAGAAGAAAAGCAGGGTCTGGGCCCTGGAGCCCATGGAGCTGACGTCCCGCCGCTAATTAACTGCCCGGCCCCGTGTGATGAGTTTGTGCAGCCACATTTCAGGAAGGAGGGAGATGAAATGGAGTCCCGTAATTATTTTATTGAAATTACAGCCCCTGTCGAGGAGGACTGAATCACTGCAGACTCCATTAGCTGCCTCGCTGTGTACGGGAGAGAGGGAATGAGAAAATGATGGATGAGAAAGAGAGGATTTTTAAAAATAAAAGGGAAAGAAATGAGAGGCAGAGGGGGCAAAGAGAGGGGAGAGGCGGGGGAGGACCCTTCCCAAGCCACCTTCTCCTTTCCGAGCGGCTCCCAGGCCGCGGGCTCCGGGGAGCTCCGTCAGCCTCGGGCGCTGCTAAAAACGAGGGCAGTTCTGCCAGGGAGCCCTGCGATGGTGCAGGGAAGGCACGGGGCGAGGGGTGGGAGAGGATGAGGAGGGTGATGGAGGAGGCAGCTGATGGTATGAAGGCAGCCGGCCAAGAGCGGAGACAAACAAACGCTGAGCCGGAGGAAGAGGTGGCTGTCGCTGTTAAAAGTTTTCTCTGCAGTTGTCTGTAATCAGCACTTTGAATGATTGCATAAATATATTAATTACACTAATTAATTTCCCCAGGAAAGACGCTTCAGTAGCTGGAGACAGCAGGTATCTGAGGGAGAGGATGAGCATCATTCCAGGCAGCGCGTTCTCGGCAAATTCCTTAATTGGGGCCGCTCTCCGACACCGACGCGTGGTCCAGGGGTGAGTCTTTGAAAAAGGGAATCTCAGCGCGAAACATTTTAGGAAATGTGAAGAGATCTAACGGGAGCCTAATTAACGCCTGAGCCCCCCCGCCTGGTGCTGGTGGGGACCTGCCCGGCCGGGGCCTCGCGGGGACGGGGCGACCTGCAGAACACCCAGAGCACGCGGCGCAGGGAAAGGCCAGCGAGCGTCCCTTCGCGCCTTCGGTTCCCGCAGCCGTGCAGAGTCCCTGTCCTTGTGCCAACACACCCTGCGGAGGTGCCTGAGCCCGGCTGCGGGCAAAGCCCAGCCCCTGTCCCCTCCCCTGCCTCCTCTGGCCGGCTTTGCTTTGCCCCACACCGGCGTTCCCAGGGCCGGTTTCGGATGGAGTGAGTGATGCGCAAGCCGCTGTGCCCCTCACCCCCTTCCCAACCTGCCTCCTGATAATAATGAGCCCAGACACTTTTATTATCATTATTAATTAGCACTTTCAAGCAATGGAATTAAATCAATATGGTGGACTGAAACTAATTTTAACAAGCCATTGAGATCAATCATCAGGACTTTTATCTACATAAATGCCACTAAACTCAGCTCGTTAGTGTAACATTAGCTGGAGAAGGAGGGGGGGAGAGAAGGGAGACTGGCGGGGTTTTAATTAGGAAGACATAAACCATGCCACAATTTTTCTTCTTTGATTTGCTTTTAATCTCGTCCACGAGCTCTCCTGGTGCCCTGGCTGATGATCGCTCTCCTCACCTCCTCCCGGGAAGCACCGGCAGCAGGAAGGAGAGCAGGGGGAGAGGGCGAACCCAAGGAGAGGGGCTTGGCCGCGGGGCTCGGCTGGCCCGCATGGCACTGGTGTGGGCTGCTGCGGGTGCAGGGCGCTGCGGGATGCTGCGTGGCGGAGCTGCAGCGGGATGCAGGACACTGGGGGGTATCCAGCGGATGGTGGGGTCAGGATCTGTGGAGCCTGTTTCAGCTTGGGCCATAATCAAGGGCTGTAAAATTGCCAGGTGCTGGGATTACTGGGCTAAAGTGGGAGTGGGGAGCAGATCTCCAGCACTCCCCGAAGCCCCTGGCAGAGCCGTGTAGGTGGGCAGGGTGGCAGGGCAGAGCTGCCCCTTGCGCCCCAGTCCTTCCCGGCCAGAGAGGCACCCTCCTGCTGTCCCCCGGAGAGCTGTGATCTGCTCTGCCGTGTCCTCCGACACCCAAACCTCAGCGTTCACAGGAATTTTCAATTCCTTTGGTCCCAGACATGCTCTGGGCTTGGACCAAGGGTAACGTGAACCCTCTGGGACTGTGGGTTTGAATCAGATGTCACATATTTCAGGTTCTTCTGCAAAACGGAGAGCTTCTGTATATCCCAGCTACCCGGGACATGGAGAAGGCTGAGATACTCAATGACTTCTTGCCTCAGTCTTCACCAGGAAGTGCTCTAGCCACACCACCCCAGTCGCAGAAGGCAGAGGCTGGACTGGCAGAATGAAGAACTGCCCACTCTAGGAGATCAGGTTTGAGACCGTCTAAGGAACCTGAAGGTGCACAAGCCCGTGGGACCTGATGAGATGCATCCATGGCTCCTGAGGGAACTGGTAGATGAAGTTGCTACACCACTGTCTATCATATTTTGCCCAGAGAAGCCATGGATTCCCCATCCCTGGAAGCCCCAGCCCCCAGGCCAGGCTGGATGGGGCTTTGGTCTGGCGGAAGGTGTCCCTGCCCAGGGTTGGAACTGGATGATCTTTAAGGTCCCTGCCGACCCAAACCCTTCTGTGATCCTATGAAATGTTTCCTTCTTGCTAGGAAGCCAGATTTCCCCACCACAGACTGATCGTTGTGTTCCTTTTCAGCTTAGCTGTAGTGAGGAAATAAATCCAGGGCCTCTGAGAGATGGCAAGTGGGTTTCTGGCTTTGGAAAGCCACATGTTCTTCGTCTTCTGTCTCCCTGGGATGACCCAACCTTCAGCTCCCCCGAGCCCACCTTTGCCTCCCCCTTCCCTCTGGCGTTGCTGGAGGCTGGCGCGATCAAAATCATCACCACTCAGCTCCTGCTGCAGACATCTGCCTGTGTGTGGGCTGCAGACTCAGGCCAGGTTTAAAAACCTCTTAAACTTCTCATTAGCAGAGCTCAAGTGAGAGCCAGGCTTCAGCGGGGCCGTGCTGGCTTACACCGCGTGGGGATAGAGCCCCCGGTGTCATCTTTCCCGACGTCTCTGCCAAACCCTCCCGTGAAATATGACAGATGCACTAGAAAATATTTCCTTTTTGTTTGCTGGATGGGTAATAACTTGCCTTAGAGACAGTCTTTATAGTCAGCACAAAAGTAATTTACCTACACGCAGCGCAACCAGATTGCAATAAATCTGCCGCTCTCCGGTCCCGCTGAACGCTGCCTCTGCCCGCGCTTCCCGGCGACCGGCACCCAGACGCTGCGCCCCTCGCCCGTCCCCTCCTGCCACCGCCCCCGGCCCCGCGCCGCCTGCTCCCAACCGGAGTGAACGTTTGCAAGCACCAAAAAAATAAATAAATGGGATGGAGAGCGCGGCAACGGCAGCAGGGCCCTAAATCACCAAGCCTTGCCTGTCAGCCAATTTCTCTGCAGAAAGCTCTTAGCAGTTAATTTCTGGCTAATTTATTATCCCTCGGCTTAGCCCTACAGCACCATTAGCAGTACACTGACACAACTGAGTGAAATATTGTCTAATTTATTATCTTATTACTCCTCTGGAACAGGATCAATTAATTACCCATTAAAGTATTTCGGTTGCGGAGATTTATTAGGGGCCGCGGCGCTTTACCAGATGATTAGTTATGTATGTTTGTTTGCCTGAGGAGCGCGGACTGGCAGCGACTGGAGGGGAAGGGGAAAGACACCGAGTCGGGAGGTAGCTAATGGATCTTTCCTTGACTCTCTGAAAATGGAGCAGTCAATGACAAGAATTATCGACTCATTCGCTTGCGGTTTTGAGATAACCATATGTACCGGGAGAAAGAGGGGGCGAAGGGAGAGGGGAGAAAAAAAGCCTCACTCAACTGCTTTTTCCATTCAATAAATTTGCTTCAGAATATATTGGATTGGGGTTTGATGGCTATTTCGTGTTTTGCAGAGTGCTGACACTGGTATGATTCAGTAATTATTGTTTCTTTTAAGTTATTGCTGTAATTTTGCTTTCTAAGATCCCAATCAATTCCCGCCTCTCAAGGGCACGCTTGAAAAGCGATATTTGAAAACAGCCCTCTGATAGATTGTGCCGTTAGACAGTGGCTGAGACAAATAGCCTAATCTGGCACAAATTAGCTTGGCTTCCACAGATAGTTTTATACAGCGATGTAAATTATATTGTCAGGGCCAGTCACTTTCCTGCTTAGAGTGCAGCTAACAAGAAGCCGCGGAGACATTACTGGTGCTGCCGCTCCTTCCCAGGGCCGCTGCGGAGCCGTTTGCCGGCCGGGCTGCGCGCAGGAGCCCTCGCAGGGCTGCGCGGCGCGGCAGGCGCGATGCCCACCTGGTCCCTGCGTGCCCCCGCACCCCCGGGATAACCGGGCTGCAGCGCTGGGCTGGCGGGGTGGGAAGGGACGTGGGGAGCGGGGGTGGCGGCAGCAGGCGACGCCACCCGCGTCGATGCTTCCTTCTTCCCTCTCCACAGGTGTCTGGGGTGACTGGAGACACTTGGTAACCCCAGGTGGTAACTGATGGGAGTGTTGATGGGATGGTGCCCACGCCTCGGGTCTGCCCCTCGACCTGCGCCGCAACAGGTAACGCCGGCTCCTCCGCGCTCGCCTGCAGCCCCCAGCGGGGCCAGGACCCCTCGGACGGCGGCGGAGGCAGCCGGTTTCTGACTTAGATGGGAAACACCGCCTCCACCTTGCTTCCGGCTCCCTGGAAGCAGTCCTGGAGCGCATCGCCTGCCCAGAGGGCCGGATCCAGCTGCAGGCAGGAGGGAGCAGCACATGGAGCAGGGAGTACAGCCCTGCCCGAGCCGGGGCTCCGCAGCCGGCCGCGGTGCCGGAAAGCCAGCGCAGATGTCTCCTCCCTGCAAACCCAGCGCAAAGGTACCCTTTGGAGATCCTCCACACGGATCCTCCACGCGGAGCCTGCGGGCCGCCACGGGAGCAGGCGAAGGCAAATCTCCCCCTCTGGCAGCAGAAACTCCTTGTGGATCCTCCCGGCTTGAGACGGAATGACATTAGGATGGGCTGAAGCAAGAGGGGAAAGCAGGCTGAGCAAATCGACGTGGAGGGAGAAGGCGAGGCATCTAGAACCGCTGTCACAGCACAAGAGCCATGCCAGGTGCAAACAGGCTGGAAAGCATCACAAAAAGATGAATTTTTACGCAACCGTTAGCAAACCCGTGGAATTCATCACTGCGAGATCTCCCAGACAACCTGAGCAGCATGAAAATGGGATGTTTAGACACAGAAGCGGGTACATGGCCATTTAATGAGACAGGTTCAATTTAAATCGAGTTATAAGGAATCCAAATCTTGTTTTAAGACACAAGCAAACCGCAAGCCAGTGGAGACAGGAGGCTCTGCACGCTGCGGCGACGCGGGCCCCGGGGCGCACTCCCGGGCTCCTCGCCTCTTGCCCCTAAGGTGGGATCCTGGATTTTGAAATCCTTACTGGAGACAAGCAGATGGGAAGGCAGCCGGCCAGCAGCGAGCTCCGTGGGCTGGCGCGGTGGAGGGGCTCACGCCCGCCCAGCCGCCTGGTCCTGGCTGAGGAGATCCTCGGTCCCAAATCACGCGTGCAGCAGCAGGTCCAGGACGCGCCTCGTCTGGCCTAAAGCAGTTGTCTCATCCCACAGTAGAGAGAGAGCTGTGTCAGGAGTGAATTTGTGACTTTAGGGAAAGAGAAGAGTGAGGAACAGCTGCTGCCAGGCTCTGTGGGAGCAGATGGAGGATGCGCTTGGCCGCGGCAAGAGCCACAGGCCCTCCTTAACCTGGCAAATGGCTTCTGTACCGGGAGGGACCGGTTGGTTCAGGCTTGGAGGGCTCCATCTCCTGAGGAAAAGCTTCTTCATTTCACTTCACCCTCTTCAGACCAACAGTTTAGCACAGGGCCTTGGAGGCGGGGTGGACAACTGCAGTGACACTGCTCAGTGCTCGGGTAGAGCAGGGAATCAGCCGTGGTGCCCACCCAGTTACCAGTTACCAGGTAATACTGGAATGACACTTGTTTGGAAGCACAGCCCCAAGGGATGCAGAGGAATTCATTAAAAATTAGGAAGAGGGGGGAGGGAGTGGCTTTGGAGACCTTTTAGCTCTGCTGAGCTGGTCTGAATTTCCTCCAAATTCACTTGAAACAAGCCAAGGTCTCCTCAGTCACCTGCATGGCATAAATTCTCAGCCCACTTCCCACCTGGAGAAGTCCTTGCTGTAGGAGATGTTTATGTGATGGCATGTTCTGCTTGATGAGACCTTACGCTCCTTGAACCTCTTCCCAGAGTCACCAGAAATGATCTGATCCCAGCAGAGGAATAGCAGAAATGGTCTTAGTCTGGAGGAGTCAGTGGTTTCGGAGGACAGATGAGCCTCAATGGGAGGACTGGGGGATGTAGGAGAGCCCCAACCCACATCACCCTCCACTGACTGGAGCAGGCCTGGGGAAAGCCATTTTCTATCCCATTTGCTGACTCCGTGTCTCAGCCCACTCTCTCCGCTCCAATCTGCCGACAAAGCCAGAAATAAGCAGGGTTTTAATCTAGCACGAGGACTGGTTAGTCATAGGCGCTTGCTTTCAAGTGGTGCCAGCTCGATGGTGTGATGAGTGAGCCCCAGGAGCAACCTGGCATTAACTCACGCCCCAAAGGGCGTTCCAGTGGCTCGGGTGCCGCATTCCTCCGGCTCTCATGAAAGCACCCGTGTTTTCCTGTCGGAACCTGCCTGGGTAGGCACTAACGAGCAGCACCCCCAGCTGAGAACCATGCTCCAAACTGCAGTTGGTTTTACAGCATCGGTAGTAAACATCTCTGCAGGTGGGGTTCATCTGGCTTGGCTTCAGCCGTCAACGGGAGACATCTCCATCTGCACGCGTCACCCCGCGCTGCACTTAGCGGGAGGAAAAGGAGCGTTTGCAGGGATTTGTCTGCCCTGTGCCGTGTTGTGGGACATCGCTGCAAGGGAGGGACGTGAAGCCAGTGGCCACGAGCTCTGTGGTTCCAGCTGGAGCACATGGCTGGGTCCCAGTTCCCGGGGCTTTTTTTTGCCCTGGAAAGGGGCCGGGCAGGGGCGCAGACACCAGCTGCCCCTGTGCTGTTCAGCTCTGCGCTGCTCAGGGATGGTCTCTGCAGGTCACCTTCCCATCTCCTTTTTGCACTCACAAAAATCAATGCTCTGATTTCCCAGAGCGCAACAAAACAACTGCGATGACTGGAACAGAAATAGGATCATATTCCGAAAGGCTCTGCGCTAAAAACGGCGCCGGTTGCTGCCACAGAGCTTCCCTCTGGCAGGTTGGGGGATCCGGAGGCACAGCTCGGCCCGGGGCACGCGCCTGTCCTGGGGACGGCTGCTGCCCGCTGGGAGCAGCTCAGCCGGGCTGGAGGAGGGCAGCGGTCCCGAGCCACCCCTCAAACCTCAGCCAACCTCAGCGTCCCGTCCGCTCCTCCCCAGCGCGTACACTCCTCCGCTTTGGGATTGTTACACCGGCGCGCAGAGGCGTCCGTCCGCACCGGACCTGCAGAGCTGACGAGGAGCATCCCCGGGCGTGGAACGGAGACGCGTCGTCACCGGGAGGCTGGCCCAGGGTTGGCCAGGAGAGCTGTGGCAGAGACAGGCGCCGAGCCCGGACCTGTCCCGCAGCGCGCCCGGCCTTCACCGCAGAGCTGTCCTCTCCTTTTGCTGGTGCAATTCCCACTCCTCTTCCAGCAGCTGAGTAATGGCTTTGGGAAGATGACACGGCACTGATTGAGGGGCTTGACCTTGGGGGTGCTCCTGAAAAGCTGCGGTTTCCTGAGCGCAGCTTCACCTTGCCTTTTATGAACGCTTTACGGGTTACACGTATATTTGGGTATCTAGCAACTGAGGAGGAAAAAAAAAATACGCATGCAAGAGAGAAAGAAGAGATGAAAAAAAAAAACCTTTTATATCTCCAGGCTGCCTTCAGCAACAGCATTCCTAAATAGGAGAGGTTAAATATATTGCTGCCATTACACTCTACAAGGAACACATTCCATAAAAGCCAAGGTGCCGTAAATTATACAAATATGATGCTAACAAGCCAGGAAATGCACTGCTAATGAGGTCAGCGATAGAACTCCCGCAGTGCTGCAAATCATGTGCCAAGCCGGCGCAGGAGGCGCGGGAGCAGCCCTGGGTCAGCGTTTTCTGAGCGCGTTTGTAACCTGCTGTTCGGCGAGGAGTTATCCAGGTAGATAAAAATCCTCCTCCTCTCCTTGTTTATGTGTCAAATAACCCAGGCACCAGACAATCAGGCTTCGCGTTAGCGTACCGTGCTATTATGCCTGTTGTTCCGCGGCGCGGAGTGGGGAATTAGTCACTCCGATGTGCAAATATTGGTTACGGTTTGGAAGGTGCATGCTTTTGTGTTCCTATCAGCCTTGCTCCTGGAGGAATTATACATGCTGGCACCGGGCTTTTTTTCTTTCCTTGTACATGCTGTATTTGCTAAAGCTCTTAAAAAGAAAAAAAAAAAATCAAATAAACATGTTGGCGGCAGCTAAGTTATTAGCTCATTCAGCCCTCCTCCCGTGTTAGGCGGTGGGACAATAAACATGGTGAAATGTGGCGTTTAGGAACCAGAACAAGGAACCTGCCCAAAACCTGGGAGCTTGAGAAAGGCTCACACCCCTCCGGAGCGTTTCATCCCGGCATCCCCGGCGAAGCCCCCCGAGCGGCAGCGCTGCCGCCTCTCCTGGGGACAGGAGGGGGCTGGGGGCTCACGGCCGAGCCCACGCCGGCGGCCCCCACCTTCGGACAGAGCGATGCTCTCCACCGGAGCGGCTGAGATAATTTTGCAGTTTCTGCAAAGCGCTGCTACTGCTGCGAGCCAGGCAGAGCGTCGCCGCCGCAGGGGGCCCGGAGCCGAGACCTCGGCTGTGCCGTGGTCCAGGACCCCTCCTCGGCATCACAGCGGGCAGGAACGCCCCGAAATAGCCCTTGTCCCCGCGGAGCGAGCCTGGGGCTGGGCTGGCACGTTTCCATAGCAAGTCCCGGCTGTAGGTTTCCTCAGGCATCAGCTCTTTTTCCTTGGAGCAGCAGAGAAGGGGATGTTGAGCACTTGCTGGCTGCCCGAGCGCGGGGCAGGCGCCGAGGTGCCGCTGGGCACCGGGAGGTCCCACCGCGGTCACGGTCACCCCCGTTTCTCCTCGGCAGGTGCACCACACGTGCAAGCTCAGTGCCGAAGGCAGGTGTCCCGAAAGCGCCAGCCGCGCGCGGCCGCAGGCAGTGACGCTGCCCAGGCTGGGGTGGTGCGAGGTGCGTGGGACAGAGAGATGGCGAAGTATGCAATACGCACTTCTGCCTTCCCTTTCCATATGGATTTTATGGGCCCTCCATGAGCAAAAGCCTCGTTCCGGAGCCTCCCAGCTCGGCAGATTTATTACCAAGTGACGGAAGGAGGAAGCACATCAGCTGGCTGGCCCAGGTCGAGGGGATTGTCTCTGCTCGAGAGGAACCAGACAAAGCCACCGCTTGAGCTCAGACGGGCTTCCCGTCACCTCCAGTAAAGTCTGGGAAGTTTGGGCAGCCTGAGAGGAGGAGCTCTGTGGCAAACTGGTCTTGGTGGCCACTTGGCCACCGGAGAGGCAGCGGTGGTGAGGTCCGTGCCCTCCTGCTCCTTGGGCAGGGACCGCCGGGAGCTCCGCTCGTGTTGTTTCTTCTCATGCAAATAAGTGCTGCAAGCAGAAATGCATTTCTATATTTAATAAGCTGGATATTTACGTTAACTAAATAGCAGCTAATTATGAAAACATACTTAAGAGTCTGAGCAATTAAGCAATAATATATTACATAGTTACCCAGCCTCCAATACACGTCTTTAATAATCAAAATATTAATATGCAGCTACTCCTCCATTACACAGCAGCTCTGCTGTCGTACGGAGTGTCCCATTACTGCAAATTAAATGCATAGTTAGGCGAATTTAGGACACTTAATTTAATGTGTTCCCAAGAGTTGGCTGTGGCAGATTCTGCAAGACAGGCCTCTGTCGGGTGGCACAGGATTCCTGGAATTGCTCTTTACTCCAAAGCCACATGGCTTCACGTGCTCGCAGAGGCAGGGTTAAACCCTTCGTGGCAGCAAACTGGGGAACAGCCCATTCCCAGGGTTCTGCTGTCAGCTCCAGAGGGAAGCTACCGTCCGGAATGACGGAACAAAACGCAGCGCGCTTTTCGATGGGCTGCGATGGAAAGGAGGCGGAGAGACCTCGTGGGGCAGAGCTGGAGCTGAAGATGGATGGGAAGAAGGGAAATAGCAGGCAGTGCCTCTGTTGTCCCAAACACGTCGTTTTCATGGATCCCAGTGCAAGGACTGAACTGGTAGGTGTCTGTTGACTCACACTTGGTTTTTCTCTGTATGAATACTGTCTGGTTGGACCTTCACCTTCGCTCCTGGCAGGGGGAGGAGCCGGTAAGCACACACATGAATCCCTCTAGTGCGAAAGCTCGGGGGGTGCTTCCCCCTACGCGCTTTGCCCGTTGCTGCGGGTGTGCGGAGGCCAGGGGTGCCCAGGCACCCAGCATCCAGCATCCATCGCCCGGCACCAGCGCAGGGCATGGCGCTTTGCGGGACCTCTTGGCTCAGCCCCACAACAGCAGGCCTCGTTCCCCGTCACCCTTAGCCGTTTTCCCTGGTGCAGAGCGGGCGTGCCACCCAAACGGGCTGATGTGGTAGCGATGGGCACCTGGGTCTGCTTGCAGATAAATTTGGAGGGGCAGGGGCTGGAGAGCCTGAGCTGGGCTGGGCTGGGCCTTTGTGGAGAGGAGGAGGAAAGGTAAGGTGAGTTTTTCTGCTCTTCTGGCTCAGAAATCTCTAACTCGCTCAGAAATCTCTAACTCGCTCAGAAATCTCTAACTCGCTCAGAAATCTCTAACTCGCTCAGAAATCTCTAACTCGCTCAGAATAGCTGTCTCTGAAGTGCCTGTCGTGTTTTGGGGAGCTGCTGGTGTTTGCTGTCCAACTCCCCAAGAGCTGGGGGATCAGGGGGGGTTGGAGAGTGAGCAGTGGGGAGACAAACTGGGGTGTTCCTGGTGCTGGGGTCTTTCCCCAGTGCACCTGCCTGCTGTCTGGGTGGCAAACTGGTGTGTACTGGTCCCTTAGTGAGCAAAGCTGGTGTTTGAGTGGTGTCTGGATGACCGGTGCAATGCTGGCCTCGCTTCCCCGCCAGTGTGGCTTTTTCTGCCTGAGCTGGGATGGAGTGAGACCCCAGGGGCTGTGCAGCCTGGGTTTTATTTTTTAGGGAGACTATGCCTGCTTCTGAGCTGCTGCTATGGCTCTGGCAAACCATGCCATGCCCTTTCCTGCTTCCCAGCCAGCACAGATCCTTACGGAGGGGGAGCAAGGTGCACCGCAGAGCCGGCGTGGGGTCTGCCGTGCTCTGGGGACGGTGCGAGCAAAAAGCAAAAATGCCCTTCTCCCCCCGTGCCCCGTTCTGCGGAGGAGCTGCCTGCCCACCGCTGTGTGTTTTTAAGGCCTTATCTGCCATATGGCTTCCAGTTGGGATGATTTACGGGGTGAGGAAAGCACGCTGATAAATTTTACGGCTGGGCCCCGCGCAGGCTGGGGGTATCAACAGCCCGATCCAGACAGCCCTAATGGAAGCTGCCGGCACCAAAGAGCAGGGCGTTATTTATGACTGTCTGTAACGCCAGCGCGCGAAATCCATCACCGCTTCTGCTGGGCAGGCTGGGGCTGCGGCACGGCTCGGGGAGGAGGGGCAATGCGGAGGGGACGGGGCAGGGCTGGCGTTTTTGGGGGGACTTGGGGCCGTACCTGGTCTCCAGCCTCGCTGCCTGGCTCTGATGCTGCCAGTGGGACTGAGGGGACGCCGAGGCGCAAGGTCACACGGGCAATCCGTGGGGAACAGCAGCCCCAGGAAGGGAGCCTGGAAAATCAAACCCTTAACGGCCGCTGCCGGGCTGGAAATGCAAGGGATAAATCAGGGAGGGATGTGCAGAAATGCAAGATGCTGGTTTCCCCTCTTTTCAGCCAATGCTATATTTGCTGAAGGAATGAAGAAAATAATAAATTTTTAAAAAATTAAAAGGGAGCAGCTATAAAATCTAGATACTAATAAAATCTTCCAGGAAGATGAATTCCTCTGATATAATGGTGATCACTGATACTGAAATGTTCCACAAATACATTTTCATAGCCCAACTCAGTATTATTTGTAGATCTTTTTGCAGCCCTTGTCAACAAATTCCTGATAAAAAGGAGACACTTTGCTGTGTGCTAAAGCTATGAATTTAAGAAGTGTCAGCTGGGCCTTATTTATGGCACAATCTTTGGCTTTCTCATTTTACTGATGTGGTTTGGTGCGGACCCGCTGCCTCGCTCACGTGCTCTCCCTCCCTGCTCCCGGTTTGGGATATTAATGCCGCAGCCGTCTTGGAGAGCGCCGACTTCCTCAAGGTGCAGAGAAGTTATGTTCTGCAGACAAATCTCTCCGAGTACCGAAATCCATCAAGGGGAGGGGGAATCACCGCTTTGCGGGCGTCGGCGTTCTCCCCGCGTTGTTGGGCAGCGCCGGTGTTTGCTCAGGCTGCCCCGGGGTGGATGATGAGAGCCGCGGACAGCGGCTGAGGAAGTGGCTGGTTAAATAAAATGTAATCCCTGCGGAATGGGATGGAGGGAGTGGGAAATTCGGGAGGGGAGACCTGCGAGGCTCCCTCCCTGTGCAGACCGAGGGGCTGTGTGCTCACTGCCGCTGCTTGTGCCCTCCCTGCCACACGTAGGCTAGAAAAGGACAGAATGGCTCAATTTTTTTAGGAAAATGAGGGTGGTAGAACACTGTCCCTGGTTGCCCAGAGAGGCGGTGGATGCCCCATCCCTGGAAACATTCAAGGCCAGGTTGGCCGGGGCTTTGAGCAACCTGATCCGGTTGGAGATGTCCCTGCTCCTGGCAGGGGGGTTGGGCTGG
>WHYT01015836.1:0-42009 GCA_009806455.1 Tetrax tetrax
TTTTTTTTTGGAAGCACTTAAATAACATGATTTTTGCTTGAATTTCTCCCTGCCTCATAACTAAATGAGCCCCAAGTAGCCAAGCCTGGGCCGGGCAGTTCTGGCTCCTTCCTAGGCAGCTTCTAGGCACCGTCGTTTCCCAGTGCCCGTGTTCTTTGAAGTAGGCCATGTCCAGCTGCGGTGTTTGTTAAAGGAGATTTTATTCCATAAAAATAAAAGCTCTTTGCTTAAAATGATGCTATGTTACTGGTTTAGTATTGCCTTAAATTATGGAAGGTGTAGCGATGGTAGGGAAATAACCTGGTGTGGTTGAGGGCTGTGATCTGCAGAGAGTTAATCCCTCTGCCCTGCGAGGGAGCTCGGTGCATCCTGCGAAGCGTTATCTGTCCCTTCAGTCATTGATTAACAGCTCCCAAACCCGCTCTGTGGCCTGCGAATCCCCAGTTCGGAATAACAGAGATTACAGCTGTAGGCAGCAGCATAATTCAGCCTCAACTACGTTATGCTTTCTTTGTTTGGTCAGCCAGCTTGAAAATTTACCTGTCTGTGATGAAAAAAATAATTGTACGCTTTGCGGGAGCTGAGGTTTAATTTGAACTCCCTGGGAAGCTCGCAGCGTCTGCTCCTGCAGCGGGGAGTTGGCAGGGCGGCTGCCCAGCGCTCCCGGCTGCCCCCGGGCTCCTGGGGCACTCGTGGGCCCTAAGGTGCTGCTCTTCTCCCAGAGATGACTCTTTATGACTCTCTTATTATGACTTTTTTGAGATGCAGACCTTACAGACTTGTCCTGGCCTTTTCCTCTCTGCTGCTTTAGCGTGTTCTCCAGCCTGGGCACCCTGGCTGGCGGAGGCGGCTGCGGCTGACGAGTGCAGCTCGTGAATCAGCGATGGGTTTGATGCAGTTTGCTGCTTGTCTGCAGCCCAGGTGAGCGCTTGCCCCAGGCCAGTGCCGGGCTCTCGGCCTCGCAACCTCTTGCCCGTGGTGAGAGGCAGAGCCGAGGCTCGGGGCGCTCGCAGGACCCTCGTCCGGCCGAGCCATGCTGGTTTTGCCGCGGTGTAATTCTGGGTGGTGACGAAACGCTGCGCTGAGCAGAGCAAAGAACTGAAATCTTATCTCCACAGCTCATGGTGTTTTGCTTTTTATCTCCTGTCCTGCCTCTTAACTTCGAGCTAGCGTTACCCAGCCCAGGGATCGCTTTTGGGGAGCCTTGGGGACGGGATGTGAGCGGTGCCTGGCCTTCGGGGCGGGCAGGGAAGGGAACCTCGCCTGCTCTGCGGCGCTGGGGAGCGGCGCTGGGGCAGGAGCTGCGTGGTTGTGCTTTAGCACTTGCTCTAAGTTACCCAGCTTGAAGAGTTTCAGTATTTAAAGTTGAAAGAGCGTGCGTTGGTTGAAGTAATGCTTTGGAGTTAGAGGGATGCTTTGGAGTTAGATGGGAGAGCGGCTCTCTGGTCCACGGCAGCTTGTACAGACCAGAAACCAGTGTGCTGGCTCACGGGGGCTTTTGGGAGCCGCCTGAAACTCTGACCTGTCCCTGCAGCAGCAGCAGCTCTGCAACTGGACTCCAGGATAATTTCTCCTAGAAACTGTGGGCTGTTGGGAAGTGGGGTTGTCTGGCTTTTTGTTGTTTTTCCTTAAGTGATCATACTCCCGTGCTCCTGATCCTGATTTCATGCATTTAACGTGCCATCAGCTTTTTATAATTGCTTCCAACTGAAAATAAACAGCAAGTGCTTCGATGGAGGTAAGATACTATTTTATTTCAGTAGGAGACTGGGGATCTATCAGTAAACAACACAATCCAGCTTCAAAGCCTTTTCAGCTAAAACGCATTGTTCATCCTGTGAGCCGCTCTGCCTCGCACCCTAATAAAAGTGGAAATCAGGCGTTGGGGGATGGGGCCGCGGCAGAAAACACAAGCTGAGAACTGGAGATCAAAAGGACAAACAGAAGCAGAAGGCAGCAAAAGGGAGGCACAAAGAGTCACAGCTGAGCGTGCGAAGCTGAGAGTGATGGAGGAGAGAAAACAGCTATTAGAACAGGTGGAGGAACAATGGGGTGAACCTAGCACGTTTTTAGCTTTCATTTCGGTGTAACAAAGCCGCCTTCCCCCAGCGTAACTCCATGGAAGCGCTGGCCTTAATTCATCTTGAAAGTTGTTGGCGTGCTGCTCGCCGGGGCGCTGGCTGGAAACGCGCTTCGGCACAGAACCGGCCCCTCGCCGAACGCGCCGGGCTCTGAGCGGCCGGACCCGTTGGAGGGCTGCGGCGGTGGCTGTTTTCTCCCAGTTTATACTGAACGTGTCCCAGTTTGTTTTGGGTTGGCGAGAGCTGGAGTTGAGGGGACTGTGGGAAAGCAAGCCGCCGCTGACAGCGGCTCTTTTCACTTAAATTGTCTTGCGGAGCTGAACGTGCTCCCTAGGCACGCTAACAGCTTCCCAGCTGATTAAACCAGTTCTCAAAACCTGGCAGCCTGCGTGCAAACCCAGCTTTGTTAGCAAAGCCTCAAGGCTTTCAGGGCGAGCATTTATTGTAACAAATAATTTATACTGGATTAAGAATGAGGAATATTATTTTTGTAGAGCCAGCAGTACGTGTTGCCTAGGCTAGCGCTGGGCGAGCAGGCTGGCTGGCGCACGGCCCCCCGGCCGGCGGCACCCCGGCACCGCGTGCCCCCGGCGCGTGCAGCGCGCAGGCTCCGTCTTGCCTTCCCGGCTTAAGCGATGGAAGCCGCTTATTCCTGCTCCCCATCTGCCTCGCCCCGCTCGGAGCTGGGACAGCTCTACAGCAGCCGCGGGTCCCGGGGCGCAGGGAGGTCCCCGGGGACGGAGCGGGGTTTGTCTGGCAGATGGGGAGGCGACTCCTCAGCCTCCACCAGTGATCTCCAGTAACTGGTGTCTGGGAGGTTTGCCTTTTCCGTCTGCAGGCGGGATGAGGGCTGTGCTGCTGGGGAGGTGGCTGCCAGGCGCTCGCGGGCGGCCGAAGCCTTTGCTTTGGCCGTAGGAATTTCTAGGCCTCAGTTTGGTTGCGAAAATAATAGCTGGGCAGGTCGATGCAGTTGTATCCTGCTCCTCCCTCGCAGCCCGTGTTTGCTTTCCTTTGTCTGGGTCTGGTCTTGCTCCGGCTTGCCTCCGCCAGCCTCGCTGGATGCGACTTCGCACAGCGAAGGCTTCCGTGTGAGCTGCTCCCTACCTTTTAATTAAAAGGAGGAAAGAATGTATTCCAAAAATCCTTGGCTTTCTCGCCTGACATCTAGCGCGCTGCAAGGCTTGCTGAGCTGGTGTTGGGGAGAGGAAGCGGACGCGGCGTTCAGCTGACATAGCATCTGAAAAGCCGTCTGGGGCCCGGGAGCCATCGTCCGGGAGGGGGAGGGAGAGCGAAATGGATGCTGAAACCCTGAATCTGCTGCTGAAATTTCCCCTCTCCCTGGAGAGGGAGGGAGCGGAGCTCGGCGTGTTTGGCTTGGCTCCCTGGTACCTGCTCTCTCCTCCTCCGCTGTGCGCTTGTGGCAGAGATAAAGGATGGAGGGGTTTTATGGTGTGAGAAAGTACTTTTTCCTTCAGCAGCATTTGCTTGTTTGTGGTTGAATCGCATTAAAAAAAATAATCCAGCATTATTGAAGAAGGAGTGGGCGAATAGCTGCATCAGCTGCCATGGTAACTTCTAAAGGGCTTCACCCATAACTGTCAGAGCTGGATTTTTACTGCTGTAGTGACTTTTAATGGAGAATAGTTTCCAGGCCATTTAATTATTTTGTCTCCTCATTTAAAAACAAAACAACACAAACCCCTCCTCTCCTCTGAACTACCTTTTGTTGATGTTCTCCTTTTTGACCTGAATACATCTGTACGGCGGGGCCCCGCGTCGAGTGCGTTACCAGCGCTCGTGTCCAAGGTGTGTACGTGCTGCGGACCGCTCCTGGCCGCGTGCTGCGCGTCAGCCAGCCCGTCGCAGCGCGTCCTGCTTGGGTAGTGCTTGTGCAGGGAAGCTCAGTGGTGGTCTGGAGTCCAGCGGGTGGTGGGACAACCCTGTGCTTCTTGCTGGTAGCTATCCCCTCCCACCTGCCTGTGGTAGCGGCCCTGGGAGCCTGGGTGTGCCTGGAGGAATTTGGCAGCGGTCGGACTCCCGGTGCCATCCCTGCTTTCATCTCCCATCCCCACGGGAGAGCACAGCCGTAGAGGTGGGTCTGCGGGAGCGTCCGTGACGCACAGCTGGACGTGTGACAGCGGGGAGGCTGCCATGTCTCTCACCAGGTTGCCCTGACACGTGGAGGTCACCGTGCAAACCATACTCTGCTCAGCTGCCCTTGTTTCTGCTGGTTCATACCATGCCAGCAGGAAAACACAGGAATAAGGGCAGTTAGTGCTCAGACATTGCTGGTGGGGTGGCTTGGTGGGAGCCTTCCATGAACGGGTTTGGCGTGGCAGGTCCCCCTTGTGCTCAAGTTGGTGTTGTCTCTCTGGGTGCGATGGGGTAATCATAGAGCTTTGTGTTCGGTTATTTCGGAGTGTTTTGTGGATGGGGTTCGAGGCTGGATCAGCGGTGTCTGCACTTGTGACCTTCTGTGTGAGGAAGACCTGGTTTCTGGTCGTGTCCCTGACAGCTTCCTCTGCAGCACCACCCATCTTAGCTTTGCTCAGCATCCCAACAGAGTTCAAAATGGTTTCATTCTGAATAATTTATCTCCCAGAGAGAGAGAGAGAGATGGTGGAGAGACGCGGAGAGCCGTTGGCGAGGGGAGCGCCGCAGCCCGGGCAGGAGCGGGCAGCGCGGGGTGGGGGACGGGGCCCTGCCATCGCCTGGCCTCACGGGCCTTTGTTGCTTTTTCTGCCGAACAAAAGCTCCGGGTCCCGGGCAGAGGCTCCCGTGGGAGCCCTCCCGCCTCCTGACCCGCCGCCCTGCCCTCCCGCCGCCTCCGACACCTCTTTGTTTCCCCGTGGGCCCTTTCAGCGCGCTCCCCCGCGCCCCGGCCTCCCCCGCCAGCGGTAGGCAGCGGGCGCCGCCGTCCGCGGCGCGGGCAGGTGGCCGCCTCACCGGGCTGGGCCGCTGCCTTATTAACGGTCGTGAGCTTTCAGGAAGAGTTTCAAAATGGAGGCGGCTCGGCCGGCCTCCCCGTCGCACGGCGCGGGTGTGCGCTGCCCTACTTCTCGCCGAGAGCAGCCAGCCCTTTCGGAGGCCGCACAAAGAGGTCTGAATGCATTAGTTTACATGGAATTAATCTCCAGATTCCAAACATGCTTTCAAGCTGGTTTGGCCTTATTTTCCTGCGAAAGGAGGCCAGCTCCGCGTTGTAGGCAGCAACTGCTGTGAGTGAGAGTTGAGCCGGAGCGGTGAGAGACTTGCACAGGCACCATATTCAGGCCAGTAAAAGGAATTTTTGGCTCGTGGACAAAACAAATTGAAAAAATCTCATTCTCTGTGTACCGCATCAGCAGGGACGGAAAAACGGAGTGAAGGGTGCAGGGCGATCGTTCTAGCAACCACGGCGCCTTTCGTAAGGGATGTGAGGTCCAGTTTTTGACAGGAAGATAATAAAGAATTAAAATGTACTAGAAATTCCTGTATAGAAAATCTGGGGTGAGTGGAGCGCTAGAAAAACCTCGTTATTGGAGGTGAGGAGGTAGTTGGTGCACTGAACTAAGGTGAGGCGCTCCCCGCAACAGCCCGGTCCGAAATTCCCGGCACTCCTTTGTGCGCCGCCGGAGCGATGCCGTCCAGGGGGGGAGCGAGCAACCTGAGCGCTCGCCTTGTTTTTTCGGCTAGCCCGTCATCCCTCAGAAAGGAACAGTTGTGCGGGGGCGGGGAGTGTCGGATTCAAAAGTGGGTGAAATGGAGAGGAGCCAAAATTCTGCACATTTCTAAGGAGCAGCAAACACTGATTTCTTTGAGAAAGGCCGGTGCGTTCGCCTGTAGCACAGCCCTGGGAGGAGCGTGCGAGGAAGTGGAAACTCTGCTCCGCTCTGCAGGTTTTTTCATAATTTTGCCAGGCAAAGATGCACAAAGTGCTTATTTTGGGAGATGGTGGAACGTTGCTGTAATAGTTTCAGCAAATTTTGGTTCACACAGAGCATCTGTAAGAGCAGCACACCCACAGTTCCATGTAATATGTCCTGTTTGTTGAAAAAAAATTCCTTTCCCTTGAATTTGGAAGTGGTCTACCCCAGAAGAATCTGTGCTGCGTTTATTTTTCATCCCTGTTTAGTATCCCAGATCCGCCGGGTCCTCGCTGCCCGGCTCGTGGACGAGCGTAAGGCGTTTCTGTCCGAACGATTCCCGTGCCGGTTGCAGGTGGTGCGGGAAGCCGGTGCTGGGCAGAGCAGAGAACCGCACCGATCCCAGCTAGAGGAAAACGACGAGAAAAGGAACGGCAATAGTTCTCGAAAGAAAAGGGTTGCAGTGATGCAGGAATCTCCCCGCGGGATCTGCGCAGCGCACCTGGTAGCCTGCTGCACAGCTCGTAACTCCTGTTAGGAAGGCTTCGTTTTGGTCTGACAATTTTTCCCCGTGTTGACACGAACGTGTAGAAGCACGCAGTGTTTGAAACGCAGTATGCAAAGCACCGCGTTAGCAACCGACTCCGTAACATTCCTGCCTTGCAGCGAGGCCGCCTGCAGCGCGCTGGTTTTGTAAGCTCCTCACATGAGCTGGCAGAGGCAGGACGTGGAAGTGGTGAGCCGGAGTCACGAGAGAGCACAGGCGATTGCGTTCAACCGCTTACACGGGGCTCGGGCTTCCAGCGGCCGCTGGGCCCGTGGGTGGGTGCTCTTTCCAAAGGGGGGAGGATACCAGCCCTCCGCTTCGGCTGGCGGCGTGTCTCCGGAACCAGAACAGAGGATCTCGTATGGGCGTGGTGCGGCTGTACCTCTCGGAGCCGGTCGGTCGCGAGAGGAGCGAGGGTTGGGGCACGTGAAGCGGCCACACGGCACAGGGAGGTGTCAGCTGGTGAGCGCTTGGCTGGTTGCCTGTGGGCAAGCAGAACCGGATTTATCCTCAGCAGATAAGCAAGGAAACACGGTGGTGTGCTTTACTGCACGCAGGAGGCTCTTTCTGTAAACAAGTTCTTGTGCAAAAATGTCTGCTTTCAGACAACTGGCAAGGAACCTGAGAAGCCAGGTAGCGTGAAAATGTTTGGCTAGAGAACAGATCCTTAGCTGGCCATCTTGGCATGCAGAGGAGCTGCTGCAACAGACTGCTCTGCCACTTTAAAATGCATTCAGGAATACATTCAGAGGAACGGTGACGGCCGGGCTAGCGTGCAGCCCGCTTGCTACAAATATATGAAGAAAAAGCCCCCGAAATAGAACATTTCATCATTGCTCACGGGGCGGCAGGAGCTGAGCGCAGCACGTTGCTGAGAGCGGCAGTGGAACAGGAAGTCTCCTCCCCTCCCCGGCTCCGTGCAGAGCGCTGATCAAAAGGATGTGGGGCTTGTTTACAAGATGTATGCAAAATATATTTGGGAAGAAATACCAGGGCCTTACAGAGCGGGGTGCACTCGGAGCGCGTGATGTCACGTTAACAGAGGTGGCAGTCTGAGGCTGCGGAGCACGCGACCCAAATCATCTCAAACCCAGGAGCGAACCGAGAGGTGCCTTTCTCTGCAGGGTGGCCGCTGGTGAGCTGCTCGAAGCGCACGCCGAGGCGGCTTCCTGCGCGCCTGCTGCCGAGAGCTGGCCGTTGTCACCGAATCGTAACGGCCCGCAGCCTCAGGGCCCGGCGGCGCTGCCGTCCCTGGGGTGGCTTGTCGTGGGCCGAGCGCCCCGAGCAGCGCTGCTCGTGCCTACCGGCGAGAAGGGAAGGGAAGGCACACGAAGGACGCGTGGTGGCTTTGGAGCTGGCGGGGGTACCGTTAGGCCGATGGTGGGTCGGTGACACTCACCCGCGTCTCTGCGTATCGAAACAGGTCGCTTCCATGTTGTGCAGCCTTCAGCCTCGCTCACCTTCCTCTTGCTCTGAGAGAGGCACTTTCCTACCTCGCAGGGAGTCTTAAGGCTTAATCCATTGTTTGTAAAGCTCTTTAAGATCTTTGGGAGCACTAGAGTCTGGAGGATTAAAACCAATTTATTTTTGTGTATCTGCTATAATGTGTGTCTCAAAGACTTCCCAGAGAAGGAGGAGTTGTGAGGCAGAGGAAGGTGGCAGGCCTGGCGCGTAAACACGACGGAGGAAGTGGCTTGGGAGAACAAAGAGGGCGAAGGCAAGAGGAAAGGGCTGGCTGTGGTGGAGCTGTCCTCCTCCTGATCCTGTCTGAAGACCCATCTGGTCAGCGCTGCTGCGCGTCGGGAGGGGCCGCGCGCCGGTGTTGGCTCTGCTGTGTTTGAGCGCGTTGGCCGTACGTAGCGGGAGGCAGGAGTCCCGCTTGTTTTGTCAGCTCTGAACTACCGAATAAGCTCACACGAATTGGTGTCAGTGATCTGGAGAGGGGTGGTTTTTTTAAAAACCAGATCTGTTAATGGTCAGTGAGTGGTCCCACTTCCCCTCTTGCTCCGCTGTCTGCCGGCACGTGGGTGCTTGCCCTGGTTCCTGCTTCTGTGTCCATGCCTGGCCCGTGGACCGGCTGGGGACATCGGTGAAGATGCTTCCTCCTGGGGGACCCTGGCCACCCCTCGTGGGAGGAGACCTTCACCGTGGGGCTCCTCGCGTGTACCAGAAAACTGTCGCTGGACGTGGGTGCTCCTGCCCTCGTAGAGGGCTTTGCCACCTTCTCCATCCTCACCCCTCCTTGTCCCCGTGTCCCTGGTGCAGTCCTGGCACCGCCATCCTCCAGGATAGCTGCCACAGCACTTCTCCATCTCCAGGCCTCCCATGCCAGGTCTGAAGTGTTGGAGAAGAGCTGACCCTGTGCTTTGGACACAGGTGGTGCCTTGGCTTGTGTGGTGAAGCAGAAACCGGTGATTAAATTCCTTCCCCAGCTGCAGGCCTGAGTGTTTTGTGTGGGTGTTGCCATCATGTGACTCTCTGCATTTCGAGCGTGAATGCTTTCCCACGTGAACTTGTTTGGGGTCACAGAACGTGAGCGTTGCTGTTGCTCTGGATCCTCGCTGACCGTGGGATGGGGCTGAACCACAGACTGCACCGGTTGGGGTTTGTGCTTGGGCTTCTCACCAAGAGACGTCCTAAATGCCAGGGATGTCGCGAGCAGGGGTCCAGGCGGTGGTTTCCAGATGTCCAAGCCTGCTCCAGACCCTCACCATTTTCTTGTTATCCCTGTGATTTTCCAGAAACACCAGAGCTCAGCAGAAGCGGCCATCAGCTGTTATGTGCCATTTCTCGCATGCAGGGGAGGTTCCGGTGGGGCTGGGGATGGCTGGGGCCGTGGTGGGTGTTGGCAAGGAGGTGTAGGTGTGGCGTGGGGAAATTCTTGAAGGTGGGCATGCTGGAGCCCGGCACCGGTGCCGAGGTAAGGCCAGCGACCGGCACTGCTCACCTGGAAGCGTTGGGAGATGATGGAAGGGAAGTTCGGGGTGCCCGGGCCGCTGCTGGCTTTGTTGGTCTGATGCTGTAGGGTTGGATTTGTCCCAAACCCAGGAATGTTTCTTGTTCCTCCGCGGTTAGAGTGCTCCCTGTGTTACGGGAGCGGCTGAAGGTTGTTTGGGCAGTAACTGGGACCAGCTCGCAGGCTGGCTTTGCCGTAGGATAGCTAATGAGATTAGCACAGTATTCACTTGGGAAAGAAAAGAAGGCGGTTGGCTGACTGGGGCTCCGAAGCCGCGTTTCACACGTTAGGGGTTGGAAACACAAGCTCTTTAGCTCAGCGAGGAGAAAGTTGAGCGCGTCTGCTGGGTTGGAAGCCCACCGTTACCGGCTGCCAGAGCCTGGGCAGGGCGCTGGGGGGTACAGGCGCCCTCCGCGCATCTGCGGCCCCCGGGCTTGGGGCCGACCTGGCCTGACACCCATCCTGCTCGTTTTGTTCAGGGATGAGTTTAAAAATAGAAGCTGAAGAAATCCAACTGGAAAGTAAAGCACCAGATTTATTTGGAAGGTTGCTGGTGTGAGGACAGCCTAGCTTGTGGCTGTAGCAGAGCTTGAGTCCCTTTGGTACTGGAGTATTAGGCTTTCCTTTCAGCATGTCTTGGTTTAAAATACCTGCTGTAGTTGGTCCGTGTCTGTAGAAAATGCAAGGAGAATTACTCCTGTTCTTTCTTCACTTCTCTCCCGTATGTCTGTAACTGTCTTGCCTGCTCCAGGAATTATTTCTGAAAAAGCAGTCGCTTCGCGAGGGCACTCCACCTGAGCTGCCGTCGGTGCAGCCCTGCGAAGTGCCTGCGGTTCCGGGTACCCCTGCGCTGCCCCGCCGTGATCCGGTAACCTCACCAGCGCCGGCTTCCCCGCCTCTCCGGGTTCTGTGCAGCCTCAGTTGAAAATGGGACCTGCGGGGCCGTTTGAGCTCCAGAAGCAGCATTTCCCTCAGAATATAGTTTTCCTTTTGCTTTGCTTGATCTCGTGACTACTAAGTAGTTTTAAATAAAGATTGTTTTTAGTCTCTTGCACCCTCTGCGACGAAGCACGGTAGCTTTGAACAGGCACCCGCGTTTTCTCTAGCACAGTGGAGAAATGACTCCAAACTGGGCAGAACCTCTCTCTTCCTGGTGACCTTGTTGGCCGTACGCAGAGCTGGCGTGCACCCCGTCCCCAAACCATCCCATTCCCTTGTCGTCCGGCCAGCGGCACACTGTGCCCGTTACAGGAACTCAGATACCTGGAGGAGCGGGAGTGGAGCGTTTCGGGAGAATTTTTAATTCCTGGGGGTGAATCTGCGGCACATGAAGGCCACGCTGGAGCTCTGCCTTCCAGGCAGGGTTTTTATGGAGCTCCACTGCTGACACCGGAGCGGCTGGCAGGTATTTCAGTTTGTACTGGTGTCAGATGTAAGCTCGGCCATTGTGAAGCTCTGCGGCACGTATCACAGTGGGCAGATGTGCTGGGGTTGCTGCAGCGCGAGGCTGGAGGTGACTTCAGGAGTTTGAATTCGGCCTGCATTCTGGTCAACGAGGGCTCTGCCGATAGCGCGAGCTGCTCGGGATCTGATGATGTTTGCGTCGGGCAGGGTGGGCGGCGGCGTGCGATCGCTGGCGGGGAGAGCACGAGTGCTCGCACAAGGCTGGCGGAGCGCGCGTGCCAGCAAATGATGTGCTGTATTTGAGGAAGAGGGGGAAAGAGAAGCTGGAGACAGTGGTTGTGTTTAGAAATCTGTTACTAATTTGTCGTGGGTGAGCAACAGCCCGTTATTCCCGGTGCCTGAACCCTGTCCTGTGCTGGGGTACAGGGGTGTGTGCCCTGCTGCTTTGGCCCTCCTGGGCTAGAGACGTCACTCGCTGCAAGAGCCCAGCCACGATTTTATTGTCCTCTCCTCCTTGACTTCATTACCTCTTGATCTCCGTAACCTCTTTAACATGTGTAAATACCGAAATGAGATTATCTCTAAAGAGCCCTTTATTAAAAATGTACTGACCTTCCTCATCAGAAGAAACGTTCCCGTGGCTGCTTCTCTCCTTCCCTGTGTTTCAGCGAGCAGCGAGGGCAGAATGGTGAATCATCTCAGCAGGACAACAGCTTGGGCTGAGAACCGGGTGGGTTTCTTCAGAGACCACACCACAGCGATGCTGCCCGCACAGCCCTTTCCCACCGTCTGCGACGCTGGCCGCTCTGCAGCGCGGGAAGGGGGGTTGCTCCCGCGGGAGGGTCCCAGGGACGTGTACCTCTTGCTGGGTTTGTGGTTTAAAGCAACTCTGAACCTCGTTTACCTTCAGCTTGGTGGCCCTAGGTGCAGCGAGCGCGGTGCGGAGGACCTGCTCTGCTCGGCTGACTCATGACCGAACTTTCTGGGCGAGCGGTTGCAGGCGCAGTCGCTGCAAGCCGTGTCCCGGCAGCTGCCGAGGGGTTTGTGCTTGGTGGGAATGGCTGGCTGCTCTCTGGTGGAGCGTAGAATCATGGAATGGTTTGGGTGAGAAGGGACCTTTAAAGCCCACCCAGTCCAACCCCCCTGCCAGGACCAGGGACATCTCCAACCGGATCAGGTTGCTCAGAGCTCCGGCCAACCTGGCCTGGAATGTTTCCAGGGAGGGGGCATCCACTGCCTCTCTGGGCACCCTGGGCCAGTGCTCCACCACCTTCAGGGTAAAAATTTTTTTCCTCGTATCCCATCTGAATCAATCGCAAACCCCTCACTGGGCAGGGGACACGGACCTGAGTACGGCTCTTGGGCCCCACGCGGGGGACTCTGGCTTCCTTGCAGAGGAGACAGGACCTGCCTGTCCTCGGCCCTGCGGTCAGCGCTGGTGTTTCTCCTGCCCTGGGCAGCTGGGCTGCGCGTACTTCTGCCTGGGACGCTGGGTTTCCGTGAGGGATCGCTGGGCGCTCCCCGCATCCGTTTGTCGCTGGGTGAGCGGGGTGGCCTTCGGCAGTTACTGCCGGGGCTGCTGAGGCGTTCCCGTCCGGCTCTGGGCGCGAGAGGATGAGCAGAGAGGGCTTTTTTTCCCCTTGTAAAATATATTCCAGCTCCAGTTTGTAATGTGGCGAGAGGGGGAGCGAGGGAAGGGAGCAGCAGCATTAGCGGATGTAGAAGTAGCTGGAATGAGAAGCTTTTGTGCCATTAATAACGGCCCTGGCGGGCGGCCAAGGCTGGGAGTGTGGGATTAGCCTGAACAATCAGGGCTGCGGGATCAAAACAAGGAGGCAGGAACAGCGAGGTCACACTGCTGCCATCTGCGCTGCCGCAGTGGTGGGAGGGAGCGGAAGAGGGGGCTGCGCTGGCGGAGCGATGCCGATAGCGCGGGCGATGGGGCGCATGCCGCCTCCCCGAAACCGGCCCTGCGCCCCCGCCGCCGGGCTCAGGGCCGGGGGCTTCTCCTCCCGGCTCTTGGGCGCTGGCGAGCCCCCCGAGGGGAGGCCGGCTGCAGCTCGCCGTTTTTAGGAAATGGCTTCTGAAAAAAATAGAAGCGGCTCGCCGGGGCTTGGTTGTGTGCTTCTGCGCTCCAGGCTGTGAGGATCTGAGCGGCATTTGCAGCCGCGGGTTCGGGATGGGCGTCTTCGTGCGACAGCGCCGATAGCCCACCCCGGTGCTGGCGTTGCCGCCGTGCCGTTTGCGGGTCCATCTGGTGACCCGGGGTGGGGGGGAGAGGTCACCGGCCGGATTTGGCGGCGGCTTTGCTGTGGGCGAAGGCGGCCTCGCTTTCTGCGCAGCAGAGCTTTCGGGGGCCGTGCGTGCTGGCTTACAGCACCCTTGTCAAAGGAGTGACCTGAGAGTTCTGCCGAAAGACGATTTTCGAGGCAGATGGAGGCAAATCTCGTTCTGTTTTGCTCTGGTCTCCTTCAGCTTTTGCTGAAATACCGTCCGAGAGTATCGGAAAGCAGCACGACTCGCATCGTTTCCGCCGCTTCTCCTCTCTTTTCCCTCTGACCTAGTAAATCGCGCTGTCCTGCAATGTAGATGGGAAAGCTGAAAGGCAGCGAAGCAGAGCGGCGTCCCACAAACAGCCTCCCAGCCCTTGCTAAAAATACCTCCGCGCGGCGCAGTAACTCCCAGGCATTCTTTTGTCTGGCGGGTTCTGAGTCCCTGATTGCAGCTGGTTGGAGGGCAGCGCACCAGTTTCCTGAATAGCTCAGATGTTGGTTGGGAGTTAAAAAACAAGAGTGAGATTGTTTTTCCTTTGTGCAGCCGCGCTTTTATTTACCTCCCTCCCCGCCTTTTTAATCTCCGTATTTTTACTCGCAATTTGATTTTTGTAAGACCACCACATTAAATACATCTGCGGAGAAGGGGCCCAGGAGGCGGCGGGCGGGAGGACGCAGTTTTCGGTACGTGACGCCACGTGCATCGTGGAGCCGGAGCGCTGCTCCCTCGGAAACGTCCAGCCTGGCGCCGGGATGCGGTGCAAATGGAGCTTCACGTAGTAGGAAGTGTTAATAATGGTTCCTAATTGCCTACTAATAAGGAAATCTGTGGAATTTGGCAGCAGTTGGGATATAGTTTTCTCCCGCAATCTGTCTGTTCCCTCCAGAAAGAACAAAGTTGCTTCCTTGACGTACAGCAGCGAATCCTGAATTCACCGACAGTGACAGGGGAAGGTTTTCCAGATCCCCCATCGCCTGAGAGGGTGCTGGGCGAAAACTGCCACCTCTTGGTCCAGTTCTCCACGTTTAACACAGGCAGAATAAAATCAGGCTCTTTTCCTCCTTTCTGTTGTTTTTCCATTTGAAGTTGGAGATGAAGAAAGCCAGGCTCGTTTCAAGTGCTCCCACAAAGCCGCTGGAAGCACCGTGTGCGCGGGCGGCTCGCCCGGCCGTCAGGGACTGGTCCCTGCGCTCTCCTGGGGACAGAGAGGAGAAGTTTGCAACCAGTGGTCTGTGATAAGTCACAGTTGGTCCAAGAAGCTCCCCAGAATGTGTCTGTTGGGTAAACGTGATAAACTGCACATGCTCAGAGCTCTCTGTGGCCGGTGGACAAATACAAATGTTGCTTTCGCTCGAGCCTGGGTACGTTAAAGGTTTGAAATGGTGATGGCGCTCGGAGAGAAGCTGATTTCAGATGCTGCTTCGGGAGCCGAGGTTTATCCAGGCTCACGGTGGCGGGAGGCGTTCCATAGCTGCTCAGCAGCAGCGGAAAAACAAGCACGGATTTTTTTGTCTTCGGGGATAACCGCAGTGAGGCATGTGGGGGGAAGGCTGCGCTGCGCGCTGGTACCGAAATACCTCCCCATCCCCCACGCACGTCAACAGCCCCAAAACTTCCCCGGCACGCGGGGCCGGGTGCTGCGCCCAGAGCAGGAGTAGGGACCAGTGCCTGCAGCCCCTGGCCTGGGGAATATGGGGGGCCAGGCTCCTCCGGCGCTCCCCTTGGGAATGGAGCATCCTCGAAGTTCGGCACACACGAAAATAAGACACCAAACGGGCGCGAGCTGGCAGCCTGCACCCTAGCTTTCCTGCCTCTGCTCAGCAAAACCGGGAAAATGCCTCTGGAGGAGCCCGCAGCACGTGCAGCGGCAGGGAGAGCGACGTCCTGCCTGCGGGCACCCCGCTTTCCGGCACGGTGATGGGGGGCCCGGGGCGCCAGCTTCCACATCGCTTTCCTTGCCCCATTTCCTGCAGGCGGATGGACTCTGTAGGTGAGAAACACCCTTATTGTCCAAAATCTCCCTTCCTCTCCAAAAACACAGCACGGTGGCTGCCAGCGCCTTTCGCTCGTGGGAGCGGTCAGGGCATGACCGGTGGCGCTGGGGCAGGAGCTGCGCCAGAGCTGGGCCGTCGGCGCTGGGCAGGACTGTGGCTGCAGTCGCATGCCCTCTGCTCAGCTTCTCAGTTAACGTTTAACCCGTCTGTGTTTCAGTTCCTCAGGTTGGTTGGCGTTGGGGGCACTCTGTACGGCTCTGGACTGTAGATGAGCCGCCCCTTGGAGGGGTCTGGCTTATCGGCTGTGAGGAGTGTGAAGGATTTCACGGAGAGGAAGATGAGATCTTCCCTTTCCCAGTGGAGGGAAGCCGAGTTTGGCGCGTGATGCTGTAATGTTTTCTGTACATGGGCAGCTCCCTGCGTTGGGAGCCTCTGTGTTGAGTTTCCACCTGGCCCAAACGTTTTTGCTCTGACTGTAAACCTTGGAGGGGAGCGCGCTGCAATGGAAAAGTTGACGCGGCCTTATCTGCGGTGCAGCCTGGCTACGATAGAGGAATCCGAGCCCTGGCTTATGTCAGCCTTGAAGCTTTCCCCCTTCCTTCCAGCAAACTGCATACCGTTGCCTCGGAGCCGGTCCTTCACCGGGGGCACGTCCCTCAAGGAGCGTGGTTTGGTGAAGAACGCGGCTCTGGGTTCGTTTTAAATACGAATTGCGTTCCCCGATGGCTGTCTCTGCCACCTCCTCGCAGCAGCCCGGCATCTTTCGAATGGTCCTTGTTCGCGGCACTGCCCTCCCAGCAAACAGCAGTGTCCCTCCTCCAGAAACTTCATCCCTTGCCTTCAGCAGGCGATGGCTCTTGCAGGAGACGTTCAGCTCACCCGTTCCCCTCGTGCAGTCAGCAACACTCCGAATGACTGATGCTTAATGTAGTCAAGGGTCACCTTACCCGGCTCCCGGTGCCCACGGCTTTCCCTGCGCCGTGCCTGAGCGCTCTTCAAACTTCCTGTGGCTCCGCTGCCGGCAGTTCATTAGCAGGGGGGGAAAAAAAAAAAAGGAAATAAATTTGCCAGCTGTGCCCAGGCCCCATGGCTGGCGCGATGGAGCCGTCCCATCTCTGCCTGGCGAGGTGGGAACAGCCACCGGAGCTCGGCGCTCCCCGTGCGCCATAACCCCGAGAACTGACCCGAAACGGCGGCCGCGGGGTCAGGCTGACATCTGGCACCGCTGCCGGGAGGGGAGGGAGGTGGGAACGCTGGCTGGAGGGGAAGGAGCTGGAGGAGGACGGGAAGGGGGGAAGGACAGAGCCGGGAGCTGCTGGAGCTGTGGGGTAAGGCATTGAACTGGAGCAGGGGCAGAACAAAATGCTCAGGGATTTTTGCGAGCGGCCGGCTGCGTCCGCAGGGTGTCTCGGGGCTAAGGGCAGCGCTTGTTTTCTAGCGAGACGCTACAGATAATAAACAGAACAGTTGCAGTTAATTGCCACATATCCATCAGGGTTTTCGTTTCTCTTGAGGCAGGATGCGTGTGCAGATGAATTTGGAAAATAGCTGAGGATCAAGTGTTGTTTTTGTTCTTTGGCAGTGGCTGTTTTGCTCGCTGTTCGTGCCCGGTGATGCAGAGCTGCGTGCGTATTCCAAGTCTGCAGCTAATGTTACGATTTCCTTCCTGCTCTGAGCTCTGCTGTGCTCACACCTTTCTGGAAGCCTCCTCTGGGGCTGTGAGATTCCCTGCTCGCTTTGCTATTAAAGGAATCTTCTTCTGTAAGGGCTGAGAAAAACCTTTTCCTTTCTGCTTTAAGTACATAAAGGAGGAATACTCTCTTCACCTGTTCAAAGCAGAGCAGCGTGTCGAAGGCTGAGCCTGCTACGGAACAAACGCTTCCCTGAGCAGAGAAGCAGAGGTGGAGAGCCAGTGTGCCTTGTTCTGGCCAAAATCCCGTTCCCCAGCTCTCGGGGGGCAAGGATGCCCCTGCTCCCCGCTCCCATCCGCTACCACCCGGCACCTGCTTTTGGGGAGCGGGGTGCGCCGGTGGCTCTGCAGAGCCGGGGGCTGGCCCGCTCCGGAGGCGGCAGGTGCGGTGCTGGGGACGGTGGCCTGATCCGGCACGCGGGGAGGAAGGCTGAGGGGCCCGGCTGCTGACGAAGCATGTTGGTGGCCCGTTTCTGTGCCTGGATTGCCACAAACCAGCTGCCTTTTCTCAGGCGCTGCCAGCGCATCGTGTCTGCCCACGGGGGCTGCTGTTGGGCACCCTCACAGAGATCCTCATTTGTTCACTGGGGATTTACTGGTTTAAAATGGCTCTGGTTATCGAAAGGAAGGACTGTTTACTGGCCCTACGCGTGCTGTGCTGTCTCCGTCCTGCCTTGCTAAGGACAGAGGCGGGAGCGTTACGCTGTGCGTCCTGCCGCTGCGGCGGGGAAACTGCCTTGCCCAAACGCTCTGTGCCTTTGTGACTGAGTGGGCAACGGGGCCGGGGTTCAAACCTGCCACTTCTCCGCTCAAACCGCTCATCGGCGTTGCTTCTGAAAGGACTACGGAGAGCGCCTGCAAGCTGATAGCACAAAAATAAACTTTTCATGACCTCCCTTTGGTTTCTGTCAGTCCCCAGGCTTGCAGCTCTGCGCCACGATCCATAGGCGCTCAGGCCTTCCTCGTCCTCACCGCGATGCTCTCACCGCTCCGTTTAATCGCAGAGGAGCCTTTTGGAGCAGCCTTTAAAAACCCTTCTCCTCATCACGATCTTCATTAAATGAACGGGGCTGTTGTGCGTCTGACAGCTGCCATTTTAGTGCTCTGGTGTTGTATTTCCGTGCAGGAGGCTTGACCTCACGAGACAGATTAGGACTGAGGAAATCCAGGTTCCGTCAGAAACCGTTGGAAATGAGTTCCCAGGTTGTTCCAAGGTGAATCGATAACGCGTATCATCCCCCTGGCCGGGCTCGGGACGCTGAGGAGGATGAGGATGCTTGGCCTGTGCACGCCTCCGCTCCCAGGCGGGCGGCTCAGACCCCGTGCCCAGCCCTCCGTCCTCGCATGTGCTGCGTGAGCCCGGCGCTTGGCGTGTGCTGTCCCCCCCTTGCCGTGCTCCGGTCGGTGCGTGTATCCGGGAGCGTGCTCCTCGCTGGGGGCGGAAACTCATTCCTCCGTTTGTGAGCGTTCCAGAGCGCTTTGTCACAGCTCCTCTGCTGTTTCGCAGAGCAGTCCTGGAAGGAAACGGGAATTCGGGTACAGAACAATCAAGTGGAGCAAGATGAATTCTTTTCAGTGTTGCAGTAATAGGTTTTGCTAACTTTTAATTTATTTTAAATCACCTTTAATAAGTGAATCGTCCTTTCTCAGAGCAAATATTCAAAACTCATTAATCTTTCATGCTAACCGTGATGAAGGACCACGCATTTTGTCCTCTTCTGTTCAAACTGACGCTTGCGCGAAGCGAGGAAGATGACCGCTTGTAAGTGAGCGCAAGAATGCAGCCGGCTCCCGTGGCTTTCCTCCCCGGCGCTGCTGGGCCGCCGGCGCTGCGGCGGGGATCGGGCGTGGTGCGGCGTGTGTCGAATCGGCACACGTGGGACCGCGCTGCTGCGATACCTGGTGCTACACAAAGCTTGGAAGGGCAGGGTTGTAGGTTCTGTGTGGTTTTTTGTACAAATTTGAGGTGATGTGGTCAATTCCCGTACTGGATAATGGCTTTGTGTCATGCAGTAGTCATCTCTTGGAAACTCGGCCTCGTTTACCAGCGCTTGAGCTGTCAGATGTGAAATAACGTCTCTTCAGCCCTTGAATGGGGTGAGGCTTGGCTTGCTGTAGGGCTGTGGCCATAGAAAACCTGTAATTCCCCCTCTTCCTCTCGCGCTGATATTACTGTCCGGTTTTTCTCTTTAGCTGTGGCACAGAGAAGATGGAGTTGCTAGAGCATGATCTGTTTTGCTTGCTAAAAACCTTAGTGCTGCTAATTTAGTCAGCTAGTACGTTACGAATGTAGGCTCTGTGTGTTCAAACTGTTCTTGTTTTTTTTCTTTTTTTTTACTTAATAAGTTCTCCAGATAGTTGCCATGGCAATAATCCTGGATTCGGCGGGGATCTGAAGGCCGCGAAGACGCTGGTGCGGTGGGAGCAGCATGGTCTGCACGCTGCGGGCTGGGCGCCTGGTCCAAACCCGGTTTGCCGTGGTGGTGCTGGCTCCGGGACGGGAACCGGCCTGTTCCTCCCGCCACGGCCCCGCTGCCCGCCTTTCGGAGCTTTGGGCAGAATTCTCCTGGTTTTCGTTGTGCGGAAAGCGCTCACTGCTGGTTTTCACTGGTTGAAGGTTGCTGATGGTTTTCTATCTCACGTTTGCCTGACTCACGGGAACGGTTTGGCCGCTGCCTTTGCCTCGCCCGCAGCTGGCCTGGGGGTCTGCACCGAATTTGAGGAGATTCCCCGCCCAGCGCCCGCCGTGCCGGGCGGTGCTGGCACTGGCAGTGCCGCAGCAGAGGCCTCTCCTGGGCCCCTGTTTGTGCCACAGAGGAGCGAACCTGCTTCCTCCGGGCTCCTGTTTCCTCTTTCAGCAATTTCCTTTGTGCAAATGTTGTGTCGGCCGTGAAATTGCCACGCGGTGTTTTCAGTCGTGATCGTCAGAATTGTTTTGTATGTCTAAACCAAACCTGGGTGGTACTTGTTGCTTAAAATAAGAGCCAGTCCTAATTGCGGGAAAATTCAGGTTATTTTCCTCCCTTCTTCCTATTTAAGCTTTTATTTAGGCTGAAATTTACGTGGTGGTTTTTTTTTAATTGGAGGTATGGGGTAGATATCTGATGGACCGTGTGGGACGTGAATCCTGTTGGTCAGCGGGACAGGACCCAGCGCAGGAGCAGCTCGTCTTCCTGCGCCGGATTTTTGCCGGAGCGGTTTCCTAGGGAAGCGTCTCTTGCAGTGGCGGAGACCCTGAGGCAGCCGATGTTAAAATTGCGTTGCCGTACGGATATCGGGCCGAATGAGCGGCGCGTGTGAGAGCACATAGCAGGCGTCTGAAAATGGCGAGGGCAGGTGGAGTTTTGGGGGCAGTGGTGGAAGCGGTGCGCGGGGAGCCTGCGGACAGAGCCCCGGAGCCTCTTTCCTGCGTGGTGGGCCGGTGCAGCGGGACGCCGTCCCTTCTGCATTGCCGTGGCAAAACGCAGGGGAACCAGACCCTGGCCGTGCGCGTCCAGTTTGTAGCTGGAACAAAAACCTAGGAGAGATTTTTTCCTTTAATTAATTTATTTTAAATCTATTTTTTATTTCCGGAGCGCTGAGGTGGGCTTTCTCCTTCTCCCCTCATGTTTACACACGTTGCTGAGTAGCTCTTGCCGTGACACGCAGGAAAGCGTGCCTGCCCTTCGTGCGGCATGGTGACAGAGATGGAGCCCCCCGTCGCACCGCTGACGTCCCACCTTCCCCCCCCCGAGGCGTGCCGTGAAACACGCCGTATTTCAGCCGTCCTGCTGGCTGGCAGAGCCTGAAGCGCAGATTTTAACGAAGATCATGGAGACCCCACCAGCTCGCAGTAAGCACCCACCTCCCCCCAGCCGGGGGAGGAACAAACGCACCAGCGGCCCCGCGTCCCTTCGCGCCGCGCTGGGTGTATTAAATTAGCGAGCGCAGTGACAGCTGGGCAGGAGGCTGGGAACAATGAAGATAAAGTTAGCTTTCAGCGACGTGACCCTCTCCAGGCTGCGCGCCAGCAGACTATAAATAATTGATCGGAGCAACCACCCTCGCCAGCACGCTAATGTACAGCGCGGCTCGCACCGCCGGCGGAGCTGCACTGCCCATGACATCACCGCTGCTCCCGCCCGGGCTCTCCGATCACCAATGTCATTTTACTGCTTTTAAATAATAAATCGCACCAGGAGCTGAAATCCTCCTTCGCCCCATTCAAGCCTGCCAGGGTGTGCGGCTACACAAATGAATTTTACATATGGTAAAATGAATTTTGTATCGAGACAGTTTCTTGCAGGAGGAGTTTGCCCCGCGGTCGCGCCCGGTGTCGGTGGCGGGGGTTTCAGGTATCAAAGGCGGGCGGTTCCAGCGGGTGACTTTTGATCCCGCTCGGTATCTGGAATGGTTTTTAAGCTTGACTTGGGGTCATCGGCCTCAGTTCACGGGCGGTTTCAGGGAGTAAAGTTCTCTGGTGTTGCAAGTCAGAAAAATCCCCTTGGCTGCAGCTGTTTCCGCGAGCGGAAGGCGTGTGAGCGGCGTGCATCAGCTCCTGGGTCCCGTGGAGCAGGAGCTTTGGCTTTCAATAGTCGTCGTTTTCAAGTGGTGAAAAAAGCTTGATGTAACCCAAAACCTGATTTCTTTCCCCTAACTCTTTGCATAAGTTTTGTAACCTCTGCTTATCCTGAAAACGTTTGGTAATTTCAGTCCAAACAGCCTTGTTGATAGGAGAAATAAAATGCTGGAATGTGTTGTAGAGGCTGGCTTAATTTGTCGAAAGAAGGTAAGGAGCAGATTTTGGCTAAGGGTGTGATTCCAGGTAAGGTTAGAAACACGTTTTGACGTTATAGGGTCAAGCAAGGGCTTGCGTCTGGGTGTAAAGTTTCTCCTGTGATCCCTCACAACAACCCTCCGCTGGGCTCAGCACTGAGTATGGAGCAGATCTTTGGGACCCTCTTCAGGGGACACCTCTCCTGTGTGTGCATCTCACACGTCTTAAAATCTGGGCAGGGGTGGTTTTCCCAGCTTCTAGAGCAAGACCCTGAGAATTACAATTTCCAGCTCAGGAAGCGAGCGGTGTCGCAGAGCTACGTAAGCGAGCGTAAGTTGCTTACGGTGGATTAGAATGACTGACCGTTTAGCTATGCAGAGGTGGGGCGATGGCGTGATAAATCGTGGGTAACCGGCTTACCTGTCCCGTGGTGGTGTTTATCTCCAGGCACGTGCGCACCAGTTTCTACAGGGTGTTTCAGCATTTGCTTTTGAATTTTTTTTTTTTTTTTTTTTTTTTTAAATGCCTGCGATGATGCTGGCACCAGCCTGTTTGTGTCCCTCCTAAAGCCAGCCAGTCTCCTGGGGCTGCCCTGCGCTGGGACCCGGCGGGAGGCTGTGGAAAGGCAGGCCTTTTCCAGGGGTGCTGAGCCGCATCAGCGGACGTACGGCTTAGCGAGCGTGTTTCAAATGCTTTAAGGTGTTGGCCAGCTCCGGTGTGGAGAGCTGGCTGCTGGGAGACGCCATGCTTGTGTGGGAAACCACCTCATCCCTGCCAGGTGCTGGTCAGTGGCTCTCACAGCAGCGTGGCTGCTGCGGTCGGTCATTCCCTCGGGTGGCGGTGGCGGGAGCCCGGCCCCGCAGGCGTGCTGGCTGCACCCGGGGCACGGCGCTTCTCCCGCTGAAACCACAATCCAGAATTTCAGGGGTCTCTGAAGCTGTGACTGCTAAAGCTCCGGGGTACACAAACTGAGGTCCGAGCTGCGGAGAGGGACATTCAGAAAAATGGAAGAGATGATGAAGATGCCAGACAGACCCCCGTGAGATCTGCTGGGGGCAGCCGGCGAGCCCCAGCCTCTCCCCGTGCAAGGAGGGCAGAAAGCAGGAGACACCGCCGCACCTCCTTGCGTGGGACGTCCCTCAGCCGGGTCCCGCGCTGGCTGCCCCCCGCCTGTCCCCCGCGTGCCCCGTCCCCTTCTCCCCCGTGGTTCTCAGACTCCGTCCTCCCTCTCGCCCTGCCGAGCGCTGGGGAGGGGGCTCTGCTGCTCTTGGCGTCTGGGCAGAAGCGGTGCCGCTGCAGCTAGAGGCGCGGGAGCCGACGGAAGGAGCGGGGCAGGAGCCATGGCAGTCCCGCCGCAGCTGCTGACGTGGGCTGCAGAAATTACGGGCGTAAAGCGAAGAGCGGGATCGTCTTTGGTGCGGTGGTTTTCCGGTGAGCAGGAGGCACTACCTGACTTCCACGTTTAGGTGAGGCACTGAAAATTACCTGTAGTTAAAAAATAATGCTAATTAAATTCAAATGCAGTAACAATTGACACTGCTGATCTCAATTCACTGAATTTTCTCGCAGCTCTAATTGACAGAGAAAAAAACCCAACCTGCTGCGGAAGAAAGGAGGGGGATGTCTTGCTTCTGGCTCTGTGCTGCATCCTTCTTCTGATGCAGCTGTCAAGTTTGCATTTTCCGTTTCCCCAGCGTTGTTACTTTTTATTTTTAATGCAGGGCGCTTCCCAAATGAGACGAGCTTGATTAGCCGGTCCCTCAGCCGGGCCGGGCCGGTGTCGGGGAGCTGGCCTGAAGTGCTGCCCGTGCTGCGCCCTGGGGACCTCGCCGACCGCACCGCCGCGCGTGGTGAGCGCCAACGCCAGACCCCCCAGCACCCCAAACCCCCCAGCACCCTCCTCACGCTGGCGTAGCAGGCGCTCTGCGTTGCTCTGCTCTGCGAGGGGAAGGAGCCGCTGGTTGGTGCCGCAGGAGCAGCGTTCCCTGGCTCCGCTTAGCGTGCCAGCTGCGTTCTTTGCACGGCAAATTTCTCTTTCAAGTTCAGTGAGTGCTAAGACACTGCGTAAATGGGCTGGCCAAAGATATTTTTTGACATTTGAAAATCCTATTAAACACATTTGTCCCCTCTCCTCTCCCCCCGTCCCGGTGTGCCAGCCTAACGTGGAGGCAGCGCAGAGGTTTCCTTGGCTGGAATATGGGTCACAACGCAAGGAGGAAAACAAAAAGTGTATTGTCCTCGTGTCTTACGCTGACGGAGAGACTCCCGAAACGGGCGGTTTGAGATCTTAATGAGATCCCAAACATGAGGTAATGCCGAATATGCCCCTTCCACGCTGTCTGCTCGGCCTCCAGAAATGGGTTCATCCTGCGTCCTCGCGCCTGACGCCGCTTTAGCTCGTCTTCACCGAGGGCACAGGCCCGGCAGCACGTCCTCCGAGCCGAGCTTGCCTCGGCTCCTGTTGGCAGTTCCTGCGTGAGTCACGGACAGAGCCGATGAGCATGCTGTCTGCTTTCTTATTTACAAATAAGAGCCCCAGCTCAGGAGATTTACTCACTGACTTTGAACGTGGGGTTGTGGGTCGGAGCAGAGGTCTCCTTTAGCCTGATTTCATCCCGTGTGGGGTTAACTGCAGATTCTTCTCCAGGCTTTTAAAAATGAAATTTAAAGAAGAATTCCTCTTAAATCCGCCTTTCTGGGATGTTTCCGAGCGGGAGAGCAGGCTGCAGTGGGACAGTCAGCCGGGTGAGCTGGTAGGTGTGCAATTACACCGGTTTTGGGGAGCAGGGACGCAAACAAGTTTGCATACATTGAATTACAGGCAGTGTTTTAATAGTATGGTTTTTAGGTCTTGGCTTCAGTCCAGAATCTTTGCGTGCTATTATCCTCTATTTACAGCTTTCCGAAATCAGCTGATGTCACTGCACATATGTTTAGAGCCGTTGCTAAGGTGATTAGCTCCAGAATTCAACGCCTACGCTCTCCTGATGAAAGGCTGAGGAACTGCTCGGCAGCGTCTGTTCAGAGCGGCGCGGTGTCGGTTTGAGCCGTTGAGAGCCATAAAACAATATTCCCCCGTTCTGGGGTAAATACCTTGGCCTTGGCTGGTGATCGTGCATCAGGTTTTACAGGAACAGAGCCTCCGAGTCTGGGAAGGTTTTTCACCGAGAAAGCGTTTAAAATTACCCAGTTCCCAGTTCCCATCAGCCTGTGCCGTGGTGGGCCCGGCGTTTCCTCTGCCTGCCGGCGCGGGAGGCGGCGATCCGGGGGCAGGGCTGCGGCCTGGCAGGTGTCCGACGGCTGTCCCATCGCTCGGTGAAACGCGCGGGCGAGGCCGGTGGACTGCAGCCTGAGGGGCTGCCCAGTCTCCCGTCTGGCGGTCAGCCGCTGGCGTTGAACTGGGAGCGGTCCCCAGACCATCACACGGACTGGGACGCGCAGGACCGTGCGTCTTGCCGCTTTCTTCTTGGCTGGACAGAGAGGAGACAACCATCCGCCTCCTCAATTCCCACGTTTTGCGTCGCGGGCGACCCTCTTGCGAGGAGCTCCAGCAGAGAGCCCCTGTCTCTAGTGGGAGGCTGTCCTCCAGAAATTGGGGCGATTTACCCTCCTCTCCCCTTTTAGAGAAGGGTATCAGGTTGTCATTACCCGCAGGGCTGGGATCCCCTTTCCTGCCGGGCCCTGCTTTCGGCGCAGCAGCAGAATCGCGTTTGTTCGTGGCGAAGAAGCCGTGAAATACAGCCGAGGGCCCGCAGCCTGCGCCAGGAACGGGCCCCAGATTACGCGTTAAGAGCGTCACGGGTGAAAACTCCCTTTCGGTTTAAGTCGCTGCATGAAATGTGTGTGAAATGTCTTCTTGCCAGCCCAAGGTACTTCGGTGTCCTTTAAAAAATGTTTAAAATCGTTTTTAAAAAATTAAACTGTGAAGAGATGTGGCTATGTAGGTGTCTTTTTCCCCCAGTCACCCAGTGCACAGTAAGTATCTTAAATGGTAACAAACGCTCGTCCCTGGGAGCTCGCTCCTCTCCCACTGGCTGTTTTTTCTCCTTTCTCTTTTTTTCCCTTTCTCTTTTTTTGAAGGATACTGGCTAAGGCTGACCTAGTTTGGCTGTCATCGCGCCGTGAAACAGCGCACATGTTCCCCTAACATAGCTCCCTATATTTTGGTGCTACAGGCTGTGCAAAAATAGCCGCGCGCGGCAAACAGCTGTGTGTGAGCTGCAGGGCAGCGTGCAGCTCTGCAGGGACCAGGGCTGAGAAGAGGGTTTTGCCTGTCCCCTGCCCGGCTCTCCGGGGCGCGGGCGGAGGTCGGACGTGCTCAGGGGGAGAGGAGGTGTTGGGCTGCAGAAGGTTTGAAACAACGAGGTTTGGCTGATGGAACAGTCCTGGGATTTCTGGTGTGGCCTTTTCCTTCCAGAAGTGGCTTCCTCTGGATTAACCAGCTGGGGTCTCACTGCGTGGATTCCCACGTGCAGGGTCCGTGCCAGTCCCCTCGGAGCTTTCCAATGAAGGTTGATGCAGTGCATCCTCCTTCCATCCAGCTCCCAAACTGGCTCCAGGCCCCTTCCCTGCTCCTTCTCCTCTCCGGGGCTGCAGAGGTGTTCCCAGCGTTTGGGGAGGGTGAAGGGAGGATGCGTACGCAGCGGTGCTGGGGAGAGCAGAAAGCGCTCGCCGGGCCGAGCCTGGCTCACAACCCCGGCGCTGCCCGGTGCCGGTCTCCCTGTGCAGCGTGGCCGTTCTTCCTCGGGGCTGCAGGCAGGCGCTAACCCGCAGCAGGGTACTTTAGCAACCTTTCCTGTGTTCCCTGAGTCCATCTGTGTTGTGCCTTGGTGCTGACCGTCACGTGTCTCAGCAGCTATGCGGCAGGCGGTTTGTTTGATGGAGCGGTAACGGCGCTGTTTTGTCCCAGCCTGAAGTTAGGAATGGCTTTTAAATGTGCTTCTGGCAATAGAGTTCTGTGGTTTAAAATGTAAGAAATCGGGAGCTCTTTGGACCACATGCATGAATCCAGCAGGCTGAAACTTCAACTCTCCTGTTCTGTCACCAGCAGAGGAATTAACGGAGCGCGAGCAGGGGAAGGCCTGGCGGGGGATCTGCAGCTGTGCCGTGGCCGTGGCTGAGGAGAGGGAACCGTCCCGAGCTCCGGACTGAGGCAGCTCGGGGAGAGGCAGCAAGGCTGGGATCCTTCAGCACCTGCGTCCGCACGCGTGCTCCCCGTGGTCTCCCACGGTGCTCTCACCGCCCAGAGCCAGCGCGCAGACCCGCCTGCGCAACAGAGCGTTGCTGTTAACGGAGCCGGGCCTCGAGAGAGCGCGTTGGCTGGCGTTCCCGCGCTGCTGTAGCAGGAGAGCGTTGCGTGTCGGAGGAATTCGCAGAGCTTGTACCAGAGTGGCTGTAAGTAGAGGCTGTGCATGAAGTAAGCATAAAATCCCAGAATTTATCACAACCCTTGCAAAGTGTCATCGTCGAGAGCGTGGAACAGAGCTCTGATGCGCTGGGAACTATCCGTGTCTTTTCTGAAAGCAGCGCGTGGTTCTCCATTTGTTCCTTTGATAACGCCTTTTGATCCCACGCCAAAGTAAATTAATCCATCGCAAAGTGGGGAGCGGAGACGCCGATAAATCCTTGCAGAAGTAGGGAAATACAGCTAACGGGGGAGAGCCTCCTGCGCGGCTCTAGCCAGGCAGAACGGGTTTGTTCTTCCGAAGGCGAAGCCTGCGATCCGGCCGTGGGTACCGGATTCGTTACATTCGCTGTCGTTCCTCCTAGCAGAGAGCCAGCACAGCTGTCTTTTGCTGTGGTTCCAATACCAGAATATCCCGGATATCCCAGTATCGTGCCGTTTGCTGGGTGCGTGGCATCGGGCCTGGCGCGGATGCGAAGCACTGCCGCTCTTACTGGGGCCGGTTCCTGCGCAGCGCCGCCGCGTCCCAGCGCAGCGTGGCACCCTGTGCCGCGGGAGCTGCTGGCGGGCCCGTCGGCCGCGCTGCCGGCTCTGGGCGCTGCGTGCAGCGACTCCGATCCCGTGGGGTGAAATAGTTGAGGACCAGCACAACGTGGAAACAACTCTCCTGTTTCTGCGTCGGAGCCGGCTCCGGAGAAGCACGGCCGCGCTGGTGCGGCGCCCCGGCTAACAGCCCTGCGGCACAGCTAATCTCAGCATGGGTAATCTGGCTGCGGAAAGCCCGGAGCCGGTGGCGTTAGTGAGCCTCTGGGCCCGGAAAAGCGCAGAGGTTGCGGAAGGACCCGGCGGGGCCCAGAGCATCTGCTGGAGAGGGCCCGGGGAGAAATGAGGGGTGCTGGAGGCGGCCGAGACGTACCATTGTTTGCAAAAAAATGCTGAGCTTGGGAAACGTGGTTTGTCCTTACAGCCTCTGGTTGGTACCTCAAGGAAACAATTCTGCTTTGTGCTGCAAAAGCCATTTTTAATCTCTCTCAATCTCAGTCACGAGGCTCTAAGGTGAAAGGGTTTACAGAGACCAAAGTGAATCGGGCCAGTCCTCTTCGGCACCGGGAGGTGCCACCGAGCGATGCAGCTCCGAAATAGCTGGACCGCGTCATCTGACGCGCCGGGAGGCTGCTCCATTGCCCGGGATGGGCTCGGGAAAGGTCTGAAACGCAAGGTGCCCCATGGCTGGGACAGGAGGCTCCAGGGCTCCAGCTGTGGTGGCTCCCGGCACGGGGCAGCAGCCAGCGACGGCGTGCCACTGGGTTTGGGAGCAGGAGTCTGGCTGTGGGAGTCTTGTCGCTCGTGCAGGTTTCTGTGAAGGCTCGTTTGGCCTCTGTCAAGTGACAAATTAGCCGGGCAGCGTGGGTTGGAGACCTTGCCCTTGAGTCCCACCACGCTGAGCTGCCTTCCTGAGCCGCAGCTCCTGCGAGCGTCAGGACCTGGTGGTGTCTGCGCGCTGCGCGAGGATGCAGGAGGGACTCGCGGCTGCGCCGAGGTGGTGCTGGCGCTCTCCGTCACTGAGAAAAACAAGTCCAGAAGCTGGCACAGTTCAGAGCAGCTCCACGGGCAGGGGGATTTTCCACCCAGGCAGGCTCTGCGACGCAGCTCGGGGCACAGCCCCGAAAATGATGGCGCTTGGTGCACTGCGATGGCAGGTGATAGAGGAGGCAAGGGCAGTAACGCTTGGCGAGCGAAGCCGCGAGTCCCCGCTGCGGCGCGGAGCTGGTCCGTCAGAGGCAGGCAGCGGTGGTGGCGATTTCGGTCGCCCAGGTGCCCATTGGTCCGGCATTGATCCAGGACACGGTTTAGGGAACCACTGCTGGATCTTCTCTCGGCTGCGACACCGGCGGCTGCCCTGGTTGCTGCCCGCTGAATGAGAGATGACTCGGGTCGTGTCCTCCTCTCAAAAAAATAAATAAATAACGCGGGTCTGGCCTTACTGGGTGCCGTGATGCTGTTTGCAGCCTGTGCTCTTGTGTAACGGCCCGCTCGCCCCGATCAGCAAACTTAACTCTGCAGTGAGATTATTTTTTACCTTTTTAGGGCTTAATGGACACAGATCTCCAGCCGTCAGAGGTGAGCAGCAGAGAAAGCACAACAACATTTATTGTAATTTTTTTGCCTTTTATCGTATGGGGTAACTTAACACTGAAAAATGTAAAGCCTGTAAAACTCAGAACCAGAACCAGAGAGGCGGCGAGGCAATGGCAAACGGGAGCGGGGAGCTTTGCTGGTGACTACTGGAACGGTCATGTTGACCTGGTAAACATTTGGGAGAATGGGGAGGTTCAGCCGAGCGAGTGAGGAGTTATTGGGCTAAAAAGGGACCAGAACGCAGCGTAAGGCTGGGTGTTGTGTTTGGGAAGTACCGATGTGCTGTGCGCTCTGGCGAACGGGCGAGCGCCGGGCTCTGCTCTCCGGCCGGGCGTTCCTCCCGCTCCTCAGCGTTCCGTGACGCTGCGTTAATCATCGCCAGAGCGGCCTTTCAGGCAGGTTGTTTGTTTTCCCTCCTCATGATGTGCAAGAGCGGATAATGAAATTAATTTGCACACTTTGTGAGTTTGCAAAGCCGGCTCGGGCCGCGTTGCTGCGATACCGCGCGGGTGCTGGCGGCTCCCGGGGCTGGTGTTTGCGCAGCCGGGGCAGCGGGCTGCTGGCGCGGGTAAACATGGCTGGGAGGGGAGAGGGGACGTACCCGGCCACGAGGAACGCTCGCCGCAAAGCCGGCACGGAGCGTGGGGGCTGTAAAACCCCTTTTCGACGCAGAGCGTCTGACGGTGCAGATGCCAATCGGTGAGCAGGTAAACGGCCAAACACAGGCCTGGAATTCCGGCGTTGTCCCTGCGGATCACGGAGCTGGCGATGCCGCCGTTGGGGCAGCCCGCTGGTGGGTTCCCGTGTCGTGTTGTACCCCTGTCTTTAACTAGCAAGTCCGTATCCTCCAGCTCGAGGTTCCTGCTCCGCGGGAAGCCCTGGGGAGGTGGCTGGGCTTCACCGTGCGGAGAGTGGGAACTGCAGCTCCCGGTGTTTCCCGTCTCCCTTGCCATTGCGCTTGGCTGGAGGGAGAAAAGCAGTTTGCAGGCCTGGACCTGGCTGAGCCATTCTCTGTGCCCTGAGTCGCTGCAGCGGTGCAGTAACGCGGCCGTGCTGCAAGGGACCCAGCCTGGAGCACCAAGACTGTCAAAGCCGACACTCCTGTCCTGCTCCCGAGCCCCCCCGGTGTCCTGGCAGTCGCCTGCCTCCCGACGCAGCCGGACGCAGGCTCGGCGCAGCTGCGTGCCGGCCCGGGTGCTGCCGCGCAGCCGGGGTTGCGTCCCGGCCTGTGAGAGGGTTTAGTCCTTGGGTCGCGGAGGCGGAAGGTGGCTGCGCTCACCTCTCCAGGCCGCGGTTCGCGGGCGGCGCGGTGCTTGGCGCGGCGTTACCAGCAGGACCGAGAACATCTCCTTTGCCTGCCGAGAGCGCGTGTGCTGTCTGCCAGGTACCAGCCACGTCAGACTGGTGCAGGCCTGGGGGACCGGGTATAAATAGTGCCGCTCCGCTGTTCCGTCCTGCATCCCGATGATTTGCGCTCCAAGGCCTGGCTCTGCGGCTCCCGTAATGTCTGATCCGTCTGCAGGCTGGCTTTGGGCTGCTCTCCAGGCAGCGGCCCCCTTTCACTTGTGGCTTCTGTTTTCCCCCCAGGGTCGATGAGCCCGGCTTTGATCCCTCCCTTCTGCCAGCCTGGCTGCAAGCGCTGCCTTGTCACCTTGGGCTGCTCGGCCCGGGGAGGCGGGCGGATCCAGCACGCAGCTGGGAGACAGACCTTTCTTTTTTAAGGAAGACAACGAGGCGGCACAGAATCTGTTTCTTTTTTTCCCCCAGCTTGCCTCACATATGTTTTGTCTGAACGTTGGTTTTTCGAAGATGTTCGGGCTGCTGGGCGAGCGGCGGTGGGGATGTGCCGTGGGACGGGGACGTCTGCGGAGCCTCGCGCTGCGCAGCGCGGAGCGCGTCTGGTCAGCTGCCGAAGCAGCTTTATGTTATAATAGCTTCATAACGTGGAACCTCATTAGGCCCAGAGTCAGGAGGGGTGCTCGGGTTTTTTTGAAGGATGGGGATCCCTGCCCTTACGGAAACAATCCGTTAGAGCAGGGCCATTTTTACAGCTTTCCATCACTCTGCTCTGGTGACACGTTCAGCAATGGCTTTGGAGAGAAAATTGAATTTCCCCTGTACAGGAATAGACTCGTTTTGGTAATGCATTCTGTGTCTTTGTGTACGATAGATCACCTCGAAAAGCACGGTCATCTGAGGGAGGGAGGAGGGGAAAGAAGAGAGGAGAGCAGCATGTTTGGAAGGAACCTTGGTTTGACTCTTGCCAAGCCAACAGCGGGCCTGTGGGTGCCCACACCTTTCCGGCCGGCCCCGGGGACAGGATGGGATGGCTGCTTCCCTCAAACGTGCCTGGGGTCCTCGGCAGCGCGCTGAGCTGGGCATCAGCCTCCTGGGATCGGCGCGGCCGCAGGCAGGGGCCCTGCTGGCACCCGGGGCACCGCTCGTCGCACCGGGAATGGGAAAACTGGATGGGAATCTGGCTTCTGAGACAGGAGGAGCAGAAGCGATGAAGGTAGCGGGTGAGTTGGTTCTCCCCGTACGCCTGGCAGCTGGCAGCGCAGGGCACGCGGTTTGCTTGGAGAAACTCACGCTTCGTTTTTTTCCGCGTTGGCTGCAGCGCGCAGAGCCCCACGGAAGCCCCAGCTTTTCTCCTGTCCTGCAGCTTGTTACACAGCAGACACGCAGCTCCAGACGGAGCTCCGCTTCCAGCTCAGGCTGGAATAACCTGGGAAAGCCGCTGTTCTTGCCGGGGCTCGGGCGGCCGCAGCGTCGTCTGAAGTCGCATGGAAAGCGTGGTGACAGTTTTGCCGGGCGGGGAGGGCAGTGGCTGGGAGGAAGCGGTAGCGGTTCACAGCTGCGCGGAGCCGGCTCCGGGAGCAGCGCTGCGTGTGTGGCTGCCCCGCCGCCCAGAAATGTGCGCCGCAGACCTTCCGCAGCGCTCGCTCCCCTTCCCTCCCTGCCTGCGCCGCAGCCCCGGCCTTCGAAACGGGCAGGAGCCCGGCCCCCTCCGGAGCCCGCTTGTTGCCTGGCGTTGACGTTGTGCCGTGCTTGCTCCGTGGTGCGTGGGGTGTTTGTGGGAAAGGCTGCCCCGTCCGAGCGCTGCCCTGGCACAAAACGGAAACTTTATGTGGCCTAAACTTTCCCCCGCGCCAAGTTCTTTCATGTTTACAGGCTTCCCAGCTTCACGTGAGCCGTGAGTCAGTCTTTTCCGTACCTTGAGGGAGAACATCACTGATGGGATGTTCCCTGCTTCCCCAAAGCTGATGCCCCCAGGGCCCTTGCCTGGCAAGTGATGATGTGCCAGAACTGTTGTGTCGCCTCGTACTTGCTCCTGAACAAAACATTCCCCAGGTTCCCACGCTTGGAAGCAGCTTTGCGTATTTGCAGCGAGCACGAGGACGCTGAGGCGGGGAGACGGGAACCAGGAAGAGTTGTGCAAGAGCGGGGAGGAAGAGGAATTTGCTCGCAGCTGGGAGAAGATGTTGCCTGGCTCTTGCGACACGAGTTTAAACGTGGACATCCGCATTTGTCCGACTCTCCCGAGGCTGAAGCAGCCTTTTTGCTCGGATGTCGCTGTGTCCGCACAGCCCATGCCGCGTGAGGCCAGTCGTAGTGGGCCTCTGCGCTGAGGGCCTCCTCCGCTTGAAGGATCCTGTTGCGATGGCCATGGCAGCTTTTGCAAAATATATATTTTTTTTTTTTTTTTTTTTTTTTTTTTTTTTTTCTTTCTCATGGAATTAATGTGCTTGGTCATCATCTCCTCCCAGGTTTAAGGGCTTGTTTAAGTCATGTAGGTTTCTTTGACGTGAAAGTTGGTCTTTGTCTTAGGCTTTTACCTAATGAAGCTTATAACACAGAAAATTGGACGGGACTGGAGCAAAAGTCTCCTTTGGGGTCTTGCTGCGGTGTGTACATACGTTGTACACGCGTGTGTGTCTGTCTGTGCATGTGTGTACGTGTACAGGTGTGCATACAGCGACAGGCACCAGGAATATCTGGTATTTATTTAATTACAGCAGCCCAGACTCACAGCACTGGGTCTCAGTGGTGAAACCTCCCCGCTGCGCCCAGCCCAGCTGCGTTATGGCCATGCAGGAACCGAGCTCCCGGAGGCGAACAAGGCACAAAGTTCCTGGTGATTTCGCCGCGTAACGGAGAGGCCGGTGCTGATTGAGACGGCTGGAAATCAGCGCAGACACGCTCTGCTTTCTGCTGCCTCCCTGAGCCTTCTCTGTCTGCCGCTCCGCAGCAGATGGGGCTTGCGGGAGCCCCCTCGAGCTTTCTGCGGGAGCGGTGTTCACCCCGCAGCCCCTTGGGACGCGTCACCGGTGCCAGGAATGGGAGGATGGAAAGCGCACAGGTGGGGAGCACGGAGCGGCCTCGGCCCAGCCGAGGACGGCACCGAGCCAGCGGACCCTGCCAGCTTCTCGCGCCCGGGTGCCCAGCTGCCACTGGGACGGTGGGGTAGGTGACGGCAGCTCGCTGCCAGGGCACCGTCGGTCACCGCTGCTTCATCTGTTGCCCTTTCGTTCGCTGCAGTTTAGTCACCATGAAATCCAGGATGGCGATAGTCAGGAATTGTCTGTGCTAACATGTTTCCCTGCCTTGAAAATCGGGCACGACTCGTTTTTGGGGCTTGGCTGACACTCCTGAACCCCTTCAGCTGCGCTTCAGCAGAGCAAACCGCGGGGAGCAGCAGCGTAGCTCCCTGCCCCGGGTACGTGGGGCAGAGCCCGGCTCCCCAGACCCTCCTGGGGACAGAGCAGACTGTGCAGATTTGTGGGGTTTTTAATTTTGCCAGAGAAAAGCAGCCCCAGGGAATCCCCGTTGGTGGGAGCTCCAGGACAGGCTCCCAGCACGGTGTGTGCCGTGGATGCTCGCGCTGCTCGTACCTCTCAGCTCATCAGGGCTGCATTTCTGTTCTGTTTTCTGTGTGCAGGATCATTCGGGCCGCGCTTTTTCCTCTTAAATGCACGTCACGTGCAAAACGCTGCGTGGTTTGCTTACAGTTAGCAGTGCCGGTCGCTGTAGGTGCACAGCGTTGCTTTGTGTAAGTCCTTGGGCTGTTCTTAATTAGGGAAAGGTTTTTCCTCCCGTACGCAGCAGCAGTGGCACTATCCGAGCGGAGCCCGTCGCTGTCTCAGAGAGACCGACGTGCGCGATGTCCAGCAGACGATTGCGTTGGCAGGCGCGGTGACAGCTCTTCCCCGGCTGGAGCCCGGTGGGTTTCCGTGCAAAGCGGAGAGGAGAGGGGCGAAGCGCGGAGCCCTCCCTCTCTGGCAGGTTTTGGTCCAAGCTGGCGATGCAGAGCATCCTGCCATGGCACCGCGAGGACGATGGTGTCATACTTGGCTCTTCCACCCTGACCGACGGTGTGGTGCGGCAGGGCCGAGCGCTGCTCCGGCCTTCCTGTAACGCACCGGCCGCTCCGAGGATTTCCTCATTGCAGCTGATCCCGCTCCCAGACCGCAGCTCGGAGAACCAACCGACAAAAAAGTTTTGTAACCTTGGCCAGAACCCAGATAATCAGCGGCATCCAGAGATGTAGCAACAGCGCGAGGCAGCTGCGCAGAGATAATGGAGGGACGGGTTTGTGGGAAAACTGCTCCTGGAGAAACCACACGGGCAGCAGGGTGCTCGTGGTGGCAGGGTGCTGTCGGGGCTCGCTTTTATTTCGGACTCTGTGTCCCGAGAGCGGTCCCAGCTGGGGTGTTCTGAGTCATGGGGTAGTTGGGCAGAAATTTCTAAATATAATCTCGTTAAATAGCAGCGCTCGGCGCTGTACGGCAACGTACAGCTGTGATAACTGGTGACCATTGCCCGGCCCTCGGCTGCTGGGGCGGGAAGCGACGCTCGCCGGTTACGCGTGGGGGCTGTGGTTTGGATTTCGCCGGCTAGCAGGGGTGGTTTCGCATCGCGAGTCATCGCTGGAGAGCCGTTGAGGAGCTGCCCTTTCACAGTGCCGCCGAGGGCTCGAGCGTCGTCTTGAGCGCGGCCCTGGAAGACGTGGGAGCACGTCCGTGTGTGCAGACAGCTGCGTTGTGCTGTCTTCTGCAGCTCCGAAGAAGCACGAGGAAGGTGCGTGTTTCCCAAATGACTGAAATACTCGTAGCTGCCTTAACGCACGTTACCGTCTGCTCGGCCGGTGCGTGTCTGAGGAAGCAAGCCAGCCTTGCCCCAGCCCCACGCGAGTATGTCCACATGTGAGTAGTTAGAGGCGTATCAGGTCAGGAAGCGCTGTGGGTTACGGAGAAATAAATACTTGAGAAAGGCAGAAGAAAGGACGGTTGTCGCGGGGACCAAGTACTAATTTTGAGAACAGCAGAGACGAAGCCGTGCGAAGAGGAAAGGTGTGTCGTCTGTCAGAGCTCCTGATACAGAGCGACATCTCTCTTCAGAAGCCAGAAACAGGAAGATAGCGAGTTCCCCCTGTAGCGAAAGAAGACGATGGGCTGAAGGTGAGGGGATGCTGGAGCGGTGAAGCTGGGGTAACCCCGACCGGCTGCCTTCGGAGCGGGGCGATGCAGCGGTCTCCCTGTTTCCCGTGTTTTGGCAATGGCTGTAAGAATCGGCACCATGTGCGCGGCACATCTTTGTGATGCCCCTTGTGAGGCCGCTGAACGCAGCGCACCCGTGTTTGCATTGCTGCCCGCGCTCCTGGGCTCGTGTGCCCGCGCTGGGAAAGCTGGACTTCGCTCTTCCGGAGCCGAGCCGCAGCACGGAGAACAATTGCTCCTTGTTCCCCAACACGCGCGTCCTGCCCGCGCTTGCAAAGCCATTTTGGGCGCTCGTCCTGCGCTGTGAAGGCAGAGCTGGTGAAGAGCAGGTCCTGAATGCTGGGAGCGTGTCAGCCAAACAGGGGTGAGGGTGCCGTTTTTGAGCACGCACCCCGATGGCGCCGTGCGCCGTGGTTTTAGTGCGGGCTCAGCGGGTGCCGCCGTGCTGCGCGGCTCAGGGTGGGCTCTGCCGGGTGACGGACGTCTCCGGGAAAGCGTCACCAGGGCGTGGAGAAGGGCACAGCTGACAGACCTCAACTTTTGATCTTCTCCCTGGTTCTGACGGTCGAGGGGCTTAAATTTTGGTCATGATCTATGTGAGTTGTTATTTTAAGGCAATTTTCAAAGGTTTGAGGACACCTGTTTTTCTGGGACAGAGTCCTCAAACGGAGCCTGGGGTTTTTAAATTTTCATGTTTCTGCGGGGCTTGTGCATATTCCAGCCTTTTCAGACCAAACAAATGTGTTGGATTTGTGCAAATAACGTCTGCGCCTCTAATTGCCATCCTTGCCTTGGAGCTTTTTGTGACGGGTAGGAGCCTCCAGCCAGCTTTCTTCTCGTCTGGCGTTTCAAGAAGTCTGCACAATCTTTTCACTCCGAGCTGCCAGGGTACGGGCCGGCTCCAGCGCACGGATCCTGGGCACGAGCTGATCTGTTGTAGCCTCAGAGGGAGACGGCAGGAGCCTGGCCGGGCTGCGAGCGCCTGCACGGGGAGCGGCAGGAGGGCAGGGTCGAAGGGGCCCGGTCCTGGCTAACGGGTGCCCCCCATCCCACGCTGCCTCCCAGCCCAGCGTGGAGCCCGCAGTGCTCCTCTCCTCCTCCTCCGGAGCTCCGAGGGATGGGTGACCCCCTCCCTTCCCTTCCTCTCCCCTCCCTTTTGGGACCGCGGCCTTTTGAGATCCTCCCCAGAAACGTTTTGGTCTCCGTGTGTGGCTTTGGCTTGGCGTGCCCTGGGCGAAATGAAAAACCATTTTCGGCTGGTTCCTCGCCCCAGCGAGAGGAGGAGAGGATCGTGTGTGTGTGTGTGCACGGCCAGGGCTGCTCTGCAGAGCCCTGCCCTTCCCAGCCGGCCTCCAGCCCCGCTCCCAGTCCTGCTCCCAGCCGGCCTCTTTCCGCGCTCTCCGGGAGGGTGCTCGGGGTGCCGAGGGGCCCTGACCCCCCTCTGCCAGCCCCTGCTGTGAGGGAGGCTCTGGGGAGGGCCGCAGGGCTGCCCTTCTCCCCGCCGCGCAGGGTGGCCAGACCGGGTGTCGTGTCCCTTTTCCAGCTCTCTCCCTGCAGGCAAAGCCGCGTGCGCGACGCTCCAGGAGTGGGACCACCCTGCCCTTCCCCACCGGCCAGAGCCGGCCATCCCGATCCGGCGGGAGTTGCCGTGTCCAGGCCGGCTGAGGCCCGGGGCACGCTCCCGTTCTCCATCGCTGCTTTCCCAGGGGAGAGGCGTGGGACGCGCGCCCCGCCGTGCCACCGGCCAGGCCGAGGGGCTGGCGTGCGTGGGGACGGCGGCGCGCGCAGCCGGGGCTGGCCGCTGGCCAGAGGTAAACAGCTCCTTTGTTTTTCCCGGAGAGGTGCGAGGGATTATATTCTGTTGAGCTCACTCGGTCTCCCACTTCTTACTGTGTGGCAGCCGCGTAATCGTCTCGTTGGAGGGGCTTCGTTAATTGTTTGCAAACTGGGAAGGTGAGGGCTGTCTCCTGGTAGGGAGAGGTGGGGCTGTCGTGGCGGGGCTGCCGTGTCCCCTTCCCGGATCGGGAGGGATTGACACCAAATTGCGATTCTGCAGCCCCAGGTTTGTGGCTTCGAGATGCTCGGCCCTTGCTGGCGCCAGCTGGGGGACAGCTCTTCCAAACTGGGAGCCTGTACCTCCCTTCTGACTCTCATTAAACGGGCTTCAAAACGAAAGAAGGCGGCGAGCCTGGTTGGTAATTGTGCAAACGCGCTGCTCCCTGCGAGCTGCTGAACTGCGTTTACGCTGTCCGAGCGTGCGTCAGCCGGAGGAGCAGAGGGGGTGCGGAGTGAACCTGCCGTCCCTCCGGCCTTTTCTCCGTTAATCAGGTTTCCGAGACTCCACGTGAGCCTGGGTTACAAACGCCACGGGGACACCGGGAGCGGGCAGAATTATTCTGAGAATAGACGGACGGCGCGCAGGCCGTGAAACGGTTCTAGCGAGGCGCTGGAAACGGCGTGGTTCGCGGTTTTGGCTCTTGGCGGTGGGGAGCGGAGCATGCCCCGGTCCCAGCCGCGCTGGTCCCCGTGCCCGTGACCGGGATAAGCGACGCTGCTTGTTTTTTGATCTCCATTGCGAAGTGCAAATACATTTCTGTGCCTGGCACGTCCCAGGCTGGCAGTGAATATTGAGGTGAACGTGTTCAGACGGAGACGCCGCGTCCTCCGCACTGACCCGGTGCTCCTGCACGGGCGCTTGCTCCTTTCTCCTCTGCACCTTAGTGAGCAGCACCGGGTGAAACCGAGGGGAAAAATCCTTAAACTTTACAAATTGCTTAACGCTGGCTGACAGTGAGAGCGGCACCGCGGTGAAACGTTAGCGTTAGCCGGTGAGCCCCGGGCCGGGCGCGCAGCAGCGCCGAGGCCAGGGCTGCTCGCTCTCGACGTCGGGTTTTGGGAGCTGCGGGCCGGGCGGCCGAGCTGCCTTTTTAAGGTGCTGTTTTCACTCAGCCCTGTGGTGCTTGAACTCTGGCACTTGCGCTGGGCTGCAGGCCCTTCGCGTGATGAAGAGCAGAAATTTGGAGACGCGGATTTCTGCACTCGTTTCCTCCAGCGGGAGATTTTCCGTTTGCTCTTTATGGACACGTTGGGTTGGTTATACTGAATTTTCTGCGCTTTCCCCCCTGATTTTGCTTCGTGGCTACAGCGGTGAGGGCTGAGGAGCCTGCTCCTGTCTTTGCCAGTCCAGGTCCTTCCAAAAGGAACAGGATGGGCGTCCCAAAGCTCAGCGCCACAGCTGTCCCCGCTTCGAGTAGGGTCAGACGTAGAGGCCTCTGTCCCCGAAGCCTCCGTGCCTGAGTACCCTGGCTGTCCTCCCGTAGCCAGGCGGAGGACCAGCTGCCCTGGGAAGCTCGCTCTCCTGCTGCAGATGCCAGCGCCGGGATGTCTTAGCGCCGTCCGTGCCCGGTGCTTTGGTCTGGGAATTTGTGCTGCTGCAGGGTTGGATTGGGGCCTCTGAATCACTTCTTAAAAAAAACAAAAAAAAACAAAACAAAACCACAAAACAACCCAAAGGGCCCTAAAGCCTCTGAAGCGTAAATGAAACATTTAAATGATGAAGGGATTTCTAGGCAACTTCTGAGACACAAGGCTGGTGAAAGCACCGTGCTAGCGTTCCTGCAGCCTTCCACCCCCCATCCTGCCCTGGCTGCTGCGGTGCTGGGACCCAGCGCCCGTGAGATGGTGCTGGGCTCTCCCGGTGCTGCTGGGACGTGGTCCAAGGTCCGCGCCGTTTCGTGCCCCGGCCCTGGGCGGGCGGGAGGGCTTGGCTCCTCTCCTCTCCTCTGTTTTCTTTCTCTCTCCCCGCCCACAGAATTCCCATCTTGTGATGGAGCGCTGCGTGACTTTGTTCCTGGACGATTTCCTGCAATTGTAGCTCTGCAGAAACCCAGCCGCTGCTGCACGGAGTTAATGGGTGCGATGTGTGGTGTTGTCAGGTGGCAGTTAGCTGGGGAGACTTTCCAGCGGTGCCTGTTTGTGCCGTTCCGGCGTAAGTACGCCGAGACCTTTGCCGTAGGGACCAATGTGGATCACTTCGCGGAGATATACTGCTGCACGGATGCTTTTGAGCCTCTGCTCTCGGGAGAGGAGATATTTTTGTTCACCTAAAAAGGCCTCGGCTTCAGCCGGTGTTTCTGCTCTCCGCTGCAGCTCGTGCTTCGCCGTATTTCAGATGTCAGTTGTCTTTTCCGCGCTGTAACCAGGCAACACATGGCAGGAGCAGGGAGCGCTTTGTTATTCTCCAAATTGTCTTACCTAGGCCACGGCGCGGCGGGTGCGCCGGCGCGGGGGCGAGCAGCCTGTGGCACGCCGCTCCGGGAGCGCTGTGCCCCCTGCGCGGTTTCTGGTCACCGCGTTTTATGAGTCGGGTTTGTAATTCAACGAGGTGTGCGTTGGTCCTGCGAGGATCTGGGAATTCAGCGGGACACACTGGGGAGCAGGGCTGTCCCCGCCCCGCACGCGTACCCGGAGGGTCCTTCCCATGTCCCTTCCTTCCCGTGCGGACGGTGGCAGGAGCCAGCAGCGGTTTTGCCCGTGTTTGGAGGTGCTCTGCCATCCTGGTGTTGCCGTCAAGGAGTTTGGTGGGGCTTTATCCCCTTGGAAACCCTCTTGCCTTCCGTCCCCCCCCTCAGTGAAGACCCTTTTGAGCTGTCTAACTCCTCTTTTCCTCTCTCCAAACAGACGGTTGATGATGAGGCGATGGCAGCATAAATGAAGATCAAGTAAGGAAGGCAGAACGATGCCCAAGGGTGGGTGTTCTAAAACACCACAGCCAGAAGATTTCTCTCTCAGCAACGACATGGTGGAGAAACAAACGGGGAAAAAGGTAGCGTGTTCGGTTCGCTTGCTTTCCTTTGGGGATGCTGCCCCTTGAGCGTGGTGTCTTCAACCCGTGGCGGTATTTCCAGTGGAAGGAGGTTGCTGTGGGCAGTACTGGACAGTATCCCAGCTGATGGGGTCCGCTTTATTTCTCGGCTGCAAGACTTCCCGGGAAGTACTGCGGCCTCGTAGGCTGCACTCAGCCAGGCAACGGAGGAGATGCTTTGGAACATTCTTCCCCAATTGCTGTGCATTTTTAAGGCTTTCTGTGGTAGGCTGTGGAAGGACCAGGTAGCGCAGCGATGTCGCAAGTGCGTGCTGCGCGAGGGAGGAGTTTCTCCTCCTCCTCCTCGCCTGGCTGTGAGTGCCACATCCGTGTCAGGCTCAGCCAGTCCTGCTTCCCCCAGAGGTCTGAGCTCTGAGCGTGGCCTGACCAGGACTCAGCGTCTGAGCGGCTCTGCTGGGATCACTGCTTCTGGGATTTGATTTGAAGTGTTTAGGTTTTGACTGGGCTCGAGGTCAGGTTGCTGAGGTGAAATCTGAGCTTAAAGATAAATAAGTTCATGCTGCTTCATTCTCAGATTTCTCATTTTGCTCCAGACTCAAGCTCTGCCTTCTCTCATTCAGCTTTTTTTCATCCTCCTTACTATCAGCCATTTCCAGTAAATGGCTGTGCAGAAAGCTGTGTACGAATTTTACCATCAAATAAAAATTAACACCTACATCTGCTGTATTCTGCTGTGGAAACAAGTATCATCCGCTTTCCTTTTACCTCCCTGCTCCAGTTTCTCAGCATTCCCCCAGGAGTTTCTGCCCTGGGAGCTGCAGCTGAGCTTTGTGAGCAGCAGCCGTGCCGCTCGGCCGCTTCCCCTGCAATCCCACCCGCGTTGGCGGGAGTGACTCCTGTGATCCAGGCCGTGCTGTTGAGAAATCAAGGAAGGTGGCAAAGGACCATTGGGAAAATCCCAGGCAGGAATGTCATTACCGAGCGCGCTGGCAGCACCTGCCCCATTCCCCTCTCCGTGTCACCGTGCGCGCGCAGGTCGGGCACGGGAGCTGCGCCGAGCGCAGGAGGGTTGCACCAGTGCAGGCACTTGGCGTGGGGCTTCTAGGAGAGGGGCAAAAACCGAGAGCGGGGCTGTTGGGGGTGGAACAGGCGCCCCGTTGAGTGGGGGGAGTGCCAGCGTTTACCCTGGCCGATGCGGCTGAGCCCGGCAGCGCGGGGTTCGTAAATCCGGGGGTTCATCCGCGCGGCGTGAGGAGCTTAACGTTGGCGCAGGTGCTTTGGGAGGGAGAGGACCGGTTATAATATGAGTCAGCTCCCATTTTATTTCATCCACTCGCGGCAGCTTAAAGGCTGCGTGTTATTTACAGAGCAGGTTTGCTGAGCGGCGCGAGGGACGCCGGGAACGGGAGTTATCTCCCGCTGGCTAAATAACTAGGACACAAATAATTTTATGCTTCCCATTCAGAGGCAGAGAGCGATGCTGAGTAGGGACAGGGAAGAGCCGCTCTGCTCGCTTCATTCTGGTCGTCTTCAAGGAGAAACTTGCCAGCCCTTGTCCTCCAGGGCCTGGGCTGAGTCCCAAGCTCGGTGGCCGGAG
>WHYT01015836.1:50764-84729 GCA_009806455.1 Tetrax tetrax
CAGGAGTTTCTGCCCTGGGAGCTGCAGCTGAGCTTTGTGAGCAGCAGCCGTGCCGCTCGGCCGCTTCCCCTGCAATCCCACCCGCGTTGGCGGGAGTGACTCCTGTGATCCAGGCCGTGCTGTTGACAAATCAAGGAAGGTGACAAAGGACCATTGGGAAAATCCCAGGCAGGAATGTCATTACCGAGCGCGCTGGCAGCACCTGCCCCATTCCCCTCTCCGTGTCACCGTGCGCGCGCAGGTCGGGCACGGGAGCTGCGCCGAGAGCAGGAGGGTTGCACCGGTGTGGGCACTTGGCGTGGGGCTTCTAGGAGAGGGGCAAAAACCGAGAGCGGGGCTGTTGGGGGTGGAACAGGCGCCCCGTTGAGTGGGGAGAGTGCCAGCGTTTACCCTGGCCGATGCGGCTGAGCCCGGCAGCGCGGGGTTCGTAAATCCGGGGGTTCATCCGCGCGGCGTGAGGAGCTTAACGTTGGCGCAGGTGCTTTGGGAGGGAGAGGACCGGTTATAATATGAGTCAGCTCCCATTTTATTTCATCCACTCGCGGCAGCTTAAAGGCTGCGTGTTATTTACAGAGCAGGTTTGCTGAGCGGCGCGAGGGACGCCGGGAACGGGAGTTATCTCCCGCTGGCTAAATAACTAGGACACAAATAATTTTATGCTTCCCATTCAGAGGCATGAGCGCGGACCTGCGGAGAGCGATGCTGAGTAGGGACAGGGAAGAGCCGCTCTGCTCGCTTCATTCTGGTCGTCTTCAAGGAGAAACTTGCCAGCCCTTGTCCTCCAGGGCCTGGGCCGAGTCCCAAGCTCGGTGGCCGGAGGACGCGGTGCGGCGAGTCGCCCCGTTCCTGGCTAACCCTGGCGCAGGAGCTGGAGCGGTGACTCAGGGCCAGAGCACTTGGTCTCAGACCTCCCCCTTCCAGACGCCGCTGTACCTGCCTGTCAAGCAAGCTGCTGCTTTTCATTTATCTTGCCTGTGTCAACACTTTCCCAGGCCCGAGCCTGCGGCTTGGCACGCACTTTCTGGTGGGGGCTCGCTAGGGAAGGCAGAGAGCGGCTGCGGCAGAGCCGAGCCGCGCGGCACAGAGGGACCCGCGGCCTGCGATGGCGCGCGGGGCGAGCGCGGAGAAGCGGTGGCTGCTTTGCCACTTAAGTGTTTTCCTCACAGTGTGACCTCAGTATGAACGGTTGTTTTAACGTAAACCAGGCTTTGTATCTCCGGGCTCTGAAGCTGTAGCGCTGAAGGCAGGTAACGGTGCGGGGTGCTCCGTGGTCCTGGTGTCGCAGTGGGCTCAGTGCTGCAGGAAACGTGTGAGTTCTGCGCTGGGCCGCGTTACAGCCAGGCTCTCTGGGACGCTGCCCTTTCTGCCGAGGGCTCGCGCTCTGCGGAAGAGGACGTGAGCTGCCGCCGTTCGGTTGTAGAGCTGGTTAGAACAGGGAACTCCTCCTGGCTCTCCGCTCGCTGCCCTTCCACGGGAAGGACGGATTCACTCTGACACATCGCCTGGGCTGGCGCAGCCGCGAGGGCGAAGTGGTTTAAACCCCACGCCCCCGTTCCCCTCCGCGGCCGGCAGCGTTAGATGCTTCCTCTGCTTTGCCGCTGTCGAGCGAGGAGCAGTTTCTCCCGGGGCTGGCAGAGGCAGCGGGGCGGCCGGTCGGGCCCTGCCAGCCTTATATGGCCACGCGCAGCCTGCGCGGGGCGGGCGCCGAGCGGCCGGGGGCTCCTCCCGGTCGGGTTCGGTCTGAAGGGTTTTGTCAAAACACACATGCCATATATGAGTAATTCTCCTTTCTGGTGCAGATCCGCAGATCCCCCTACCAGCAGCAGATTACTCACGACTGAGAGCGAGCAGAGCACCGCAGGCAGAGTTCTATCAGTTGTCCAAACCGTTTCCTGATGTGCCTGGGACGCGGGCGGCGTGGCTGCACCGTGCGCTCAGAGGCTGCGGCAGATTTGTCTCTTTATGGGGAAATGTTCCCGCTTGCCTGGTCTGAGCGGCGTGTCTACTGCAGCGGTCGAACGCCGGGCAGAATGGTGCCTGACCCTCGGTTTTGGGCTTGCTTGTAGGAGCTAGCAGAGGTTAACTGGGCAAACTGGGCAGAGAGGGCATCCGGAAAACGGGGAGTGCTGCCTTCTCGCCCTTCCCTGGCGATGGGGTGGTGGTTTCCCAGTGAGGGAGCCTTGCTGGGGACGCGGTGGTTACCCACACTGGATCAAACTCCCTTGGCTTCCACGGGAGTGGAGGGGGAGAACTGCTACGCTTTCCATCCATTACAATGTCAGTAGTATGGAGACATTTTGCTCCTACTTCATTATTTTTCTTACCCTTCAAATAAGTTTTTGCTTTTTTTCCTCCTCCTCCTCCTCCCAGTCCTAGAAAAGGGAACACAGTCCTCAGTTCTTGAAACCTCTTGGGCTGTGGGGGCTTTCCTGTGCCGCAGGGACAAGAGCTGGGCCGTGCCCCCAGCACGGAGCAAAACGTGCAGGCGCTGGGTGACTCAGGTGCTGAAAAGCCGATGTGTCGGTGAGGATAAGCAGCCCGTCGGTGTCGCAGGGTGGCATTTCTCACAAACCTCAGTGCCTGAGGCACACAGGAATGGGACTTCAGCTCCAGTTGTCTCCTACTTGAAATGTTTTATTGCAGCGTTGATAATGGCACAAATTGGGACTTCTTGAAACTTGGTGTGCCTGTGTATGTGTTGTACTTGGCTTTTGGAAAGGCTACGAGCGACCCAGACAGGGAATACCGGGGTTTGGTTTCCACTGTGTCCAGTGTGTGCTCTGGGTGAAGTTCTGCCCGTCCCTTTGTGTGAGGCGGGGTGAGAACCCCTCTCCTGCCCCTTCTCTGCCCCCGGCAGGGACCTGCTCGGGCGCCGACACGCTGCTGTGCCGTGCGGGGAAGCTCCTGCAGCGCCGGTTGTTTTGCCTGCAGCAGGAGTTTGGCGTGTCAGCTTGGCACGGGGCGGTGCCCGCGGCACGGGTGCTGGAGCCCCCGGGCGCCGGCCCTGCTTTTGTTCGTTGCTGCTTATTTTTCCCCAGCATTGCAACCTGAAATGCTTTCAGCTCATTTTGGAGAACAAAGGGCTCTGGGGATTTCCATCGCCGGTCGTGCAAGTCTTTGCATAAGCGGCTGGGATGTGAGTCAGGTTTTGTCGGCGCTGAGGCGGGGGCTCGGCGCGGCTCTCGGCGGGCAGCGGCAGCGGTTCGGGGTTCGTGTGTGGGCACGGGGAGCGCGGCGCTGCGCGGCAGTGAAAGAACTTTTACTCGAGAAATAGACACGTTCTCCATTAGAAAATTGGAAATAATTGGGGAAGTAAAGCTTAAAATGAGAAAATTAAAGCACACGTTACTTTCAGGAACATGACTTTCCAAGCTGCCTTCATTTTTCTGCAGCGGTTTCGCTGCAGCCGCTGCAAACGTCCTCGGCAAAGTTTGGATCTTCCTTGCTCCAATTAGTAGGAAAGGTTATCGTTGTGCTGCCGTACAAATTAATCTTCAAAGCCGTGCCGGGACTGCCGCCGCTTCCTTCGTTCCGTGGTATTTAATTTTGCTGAACTGACTGGATCAGCAGCTCCCAGCGTTCGGGCGAGTGCAAACGAAGCGCTGCCCCGGCGTGCCCGACGCTGGGATCCGCACACCATTTCCATTTCCATGCTGGGCCGCTCTCTTGTCTGGGAAGAGTTTGTGCCGAATTCCTTTCTTCTTTGTCTTTTCTCCAACACGCAGCTTTTTAACAACATTGCAGCAACTTTCTTGAACAAGTTGCGTTTTTCTTGTCCTGCCCGTTTCCTTGCTCCCGAGCGCGCGGAGGTTTCGTACGGCGTCAGCACGGCGGGCGACTGACCTGGCTGGCGGGCGCTGCCGCCCCCCTGCACCTGCAGCTTCAGGTTTTGGCACCGCAGCAGCAAAGCCCAAAGATTAAGGGGATTTTAGAGAAGGTGTGTCTCAAACAAGCCATCGCCGATCATCCTTTGCTTCTGCCTGGGGTGCAAGAGCAGCAGTGCTGCCAGTCGGTGCCCGGAGCCACGTCGCCTGCGAGGCAGAGCGCTTTTTGGGCAGCAGAGGACACGACAGCCTTGTTCCAGCTGAAATCTGTTTTAAAGTAAGAAACAATGAAAAAAAAAAAATGTATTTTTTGTGTTGAGCACAATTGACCTCTTGTTGGAGCTCTGAATGCGAAGCCGCTGTCTGGCAGAAACGCTGGGAGTGTAGGAAATCCCACGGCAGGGTGCTGGGGGCTCGGCCGCATCCCGGCCTCCTGCTGCGAGACCCTTCCTGCTCCGAAGGGTCCGGCCGAGGACACGGCAGCACAGACAGCAAACGTGGCAGCTGGTGCAGGGAAGTGTTGTTTTCGAAGTGCCAGCTGTGGCCGATCCGCGTTGGGAGCCTTCTGGAAGCGAGGACTGCTGCCACTCCGCGCGGGCAAACCTGAGCCGCGGGCGTCGGGTGCAGAGGAGGAGATGCGCACGTGGTCTCATCTGGTTTTCTGCTCTCAGATACTGAGCGCTGGTGCAGGGTTAGTGGGATCTGAGCGTGGCGTTGGTGTCTGAGCTTGCACTGAACTGGGGAGGGAAAGGACGGACCAAGGCAGTCCTGGGAGATGGCCCGTGGTCACTGGCCTCTCCCCTCTGAGCCGGTCGGGACAGCAGCTGGCAGTGCAGGTGGCACCATTTGTTATTGCAAACTGGTTTTGTTCACGTCAGAAAAAAAGACGACAAAAGTATTTAGATCCAGAGTGTTTAAATGAAATGCTGGGGTGTTTGTCTTGGCTGTTGTGACTTTGTCCCGTCGCTCCGCTGGCTCCTGTGCCGAGGAAGGGCGCTTGGCGGCCGCTCTCCAGCCCAGCTGCCCGTCCTCGGGCTCTGGACGTAAGCCTTGCGCGCCTGTGGCCGAACATGCTGCTGTCAGATGGGTTTGTTTGGCTTGCTTGACCGAAAAAGGGATTCCCCACCCCTGGAGCAGGGGTGAGAGGGGGCCGATACTGGGCGTGCAGCCGCGGGGCTGTCGTGCTGCCCGTCGCAAAGGGGCCGTGCAGCAGAACCCGCTGGTCCCAGCGGACGGTTTCTCTTTAATCCGCGGGTGAGGTCTGGTTGCGAGGCAGAAACTGGGAAGGAGGAAGGAGCGGCGTGCGCGGTGACACACGGTCTTGTGACTGCTGGCACGGGAGCCACCTGCCCGGGCGGGGAGCCTGCTGCAGGCAGCGTGACTGGGCTTCTCTAAACAAGGGAATTGCTGTTGGAGTTGCCTGTCTGACTTCCCAGGGCTGGTCCTGCGTGATTTAATGTCTTGAGATTCTTTTACTTGATCTAACTTTTTATCTAAAGCTTAGGGTCTGGGTTTTGCCAGGTTGTTGAAATCAGATCTGTCACAAAGCTGCTCCTTCTGGCCCTGTTCTTAGAGCGGTGGCACGGGGCTCAAACCAGAAGCCCTCCCTTACAATACTGGTGTCTCTCGGGTACAAAAACCCGAGCGCACGGCTTCGGTCTGTGTGTATTCCCAGCGCACTGAGCTGTGTACCGGCTCTCGCTGTTCACGTGAAAAATCTCGCCTGTCTCCATGCTTGCTAACTTTGCCTTGCTCGGGACATTTCTTCAGAATTCCTTCCTGCTGCTCACGCTGGGCAGTCCTCAGCATCGCTTGCTTCACCTCGCTGCGTGTTAAAACCCAAACCAAGGCGAATGAACGAGACCAGCGCAAAGCAGACGTAGGTCTGCCTCTCTGAGGAAGCTGTGAACGCCCAGCCGGAGTCTGCGCTGCTCTCCGTGCTTTTGTGCGGTATCGTAGCGTTGTTCTTAATGTGGCTTCTCCTCTGAAAATCCCGGTGGGAGAGGAGGACAGCTGGGATGGAGGCCGTTGCGGGAGCGCAGGCAGAGCTGGGAGCTGCCTGCTCTGGGACGGAGCGTGCTGCTGTGGATCGGGCAGAGCTGGACTGGCTGTACCGTGCAAACTGGCGACGGGCGTTTGGCTGCGGTGCCCACCCTGAGAACGGTCGGTGATGCTGGAGCAGGCCCCTCGGCTGCCGGATCCTCCAGAACACCAGGGTATCACATCACCTCAGACAGCGATGCCGTATTCTTGTGCTAGAAGGAGCAGCCCTCAGCTCTCCACGCTGAACCAGGGGCTTCAGTGCTGGTTTTTGTGTGTCCCCCAGACACGCTGTGCACGCTCCCCCACGTCCCGCTCCTGCCTGGGACCAGGAAACCCTTCCCGAATGACGGGGGCGGCTGTGTTTGGAAATCCCTGCGTTCCCCCACCCCAGCCTGCCTTCCCCCAGCGCTCACAGCCCAGCTGCACCTGAGGTGTGGGCTCTGGTTTTCACGTGAATTTGTTGCAGATTTCGCAGCACGCAGCAGCCTTGGTTGACTTTGCTCTTCTCCAGTGATCTTGTAGCGTTTTCGCTTGGCGGAGGCTTCTTTCTGCAAGACGCTGGACTCCGATGCTGGGAACCCGCGGTAGAAAAGAGAGGACGAGTGCTGTGTGAGGCTGGGGCGGGGCGTTGGGGGGTAGGAGGACGCAGTCTGGGGAAGGCTCTCCTTAATCTGGTCTCTTCTCTTTCCAGGATAAAGATAAAGTTTCTCTAACCAAGACTCCAAAGTTGGACCGGAGCGATGGCGGCAAAGAGGTGAAAGAGCGAGCGACCAAACGCAAGTTGCCTTTCACTGTTGGAACAAATGGAGATCAAAAGGACTCGGATACAGGTAGGGAAATGACGTGTCCCGCCCTGGGGACGCGGGCGGCGGGGCAGCGGGGAGCTCAGCGCGTCCAGCGTGCAAGCGATCCATGCTGAAGCGCTCTGTCAGATTTCCCGGGAAGGAGGAGGTGTGTGGACAGATGGATGGCTGCTGTGGGATGATGTGCGCGCCAGGATCTGAGCGGATGAAGACCCTTATGTTGTTAGCAATAAATATAGCTGGACCACGAGATGGCTGTGTGAGGAGACAGCCCTTCCTGTGGCTGGTGGTCTGTTCTCTCCATTTCTAGCTGGAAGCTCATGAGCAAGCCAAGGAGCAGTGCTGGGCCTGCTAGTAAGAAGTAAAGCTGGGTGCTTTTTAAAAGAAAAAAAGCAAGCAGCAAAAAACTGAGCTTGCATGCATCTGACTGAAGTAAACCGGATATGTACGCGTACGTGTCTCACCATGCTTTGGTGTTTTGGGGCGTTAAACTTCTAGTGCTTCGCTGTCTTAAAGCTGAACAATTATTTCCAGTTGGTGTGCGCACAGGCGTGGCTGAACGCATGCAGAGCTGTCCAGAGGGGACACTGACGGGCTGGAGCAGTGACTTCGGCGGTGTGGCCGCCTGGGGTGTTTAGGTGGGCTCTCTGGGACCGGTGCGGGTGGTCCTCAGGCCTGTAAGGACATCAAGGTGACCTGTTTGTCCCTGTTCTTGGGACTGCCAGCGTTGCTTTGGTGGTTGCAGCACGGCTGAGCACCGCGTCCTCAATACACACCGGGTTTCTGGGAAGCGTTGGTGCCACTCTGGGTGTTTCAGTCTGGCTGTGTTGCGGACGGGCAGGTCAGAGAGTGGCTGGGGCACGTGGCTCTTGTCCACTGTGGCCACACGTAGCTACGGAGACGTTGGATGGGCTGCTTGCTTTGTAAGCGGTTGGGAAGAGCGATCGCAAAGCTTTGACGTGGGACAATAATGCTGTTTGGTTGCAAGGGGCTTAAGTGCGGCAGAACAGGTCCTTTCTGTTCATTCCGTGGAAATAGTTCTGGTCAGGTAAGGATCAGTAACCGTGCAAAGAGATAAAATGGACTAAACGTTGGGAATATGCTTAAAAATAATTTTTAAAAAGATGTATTTGCGGTTCCTGCCCGGCTGGAGGTGTGAGGTGGTCTGCTGCGGGACGTGGTGTACCAGCCTGGCAGCTGGCAGAGTTTAAAAGGTGACGAGTGCCGCGGCGGGGGCTGGTTGGCAGGTGAGGACGCGCAGTGGCGTGTCCAGGGGCAGGCGCGTGACTCTCCGTCTTCGGACGCCTCTTCCCCTTCCTTGTCAGAGCTCGTCCTTCCTGGGGAAGCGAGCGTGCAGCGGCAGGGCTGAGCCGGGGGACGGCAGCGGCCCAGCTCCCTGCCTGCACACAGGAGGGCCGCAGGGCCGGAGGTGGTCGTTGCATTTGGAGACAAAGCGGGCTGGACGAACGCCGGCGAGGCGTAGGCGAGGCTCCAGCGACCTGCTTGGTGGAGACCCAGGAGAGGAAGCGACTCAGGCGCCGGGGAGGAGATGGCAGCAGGGAGCTGCAGAGGAGCATGCGGAGAGGCAGAGCGGTACCTGGCTGGAGCCTGTTTCTCTCCTCCGAGATCTTTTACTCCAAAAATCAGGTGCTTGAGATGGGGGAAGACTTCCCAGCGCCTTGCTCCCCTCTTGCACCGTCCTGCTGGCCACCGCGGGGCATTTCAGCCCCTTCTGTTCAGCTCGCGGCTGGCCTTCGTTCAGCAGGCCAAGGCCTGCGCGTGGGTGCGCAGAAGCTGCCCGCGTCATCCGGGACGGAGGGGTGCCCCGTGCCTGGGCGTGCCTCGTGAGCGCGGTGCTCCGTAAAGACGCGGCTCCGGCAGCGCGTGCCAGAGCGTGCCCGGCTAGCGGGGCTTTTGTCTCCAGCAAAGGGGCTGCAGCGCGCCCGCCCCGCAGCCCCCGACGCATCCCCAGAGCGGGGGGAGCTTTTCCTTGTTCTGTTCCTAAACTTTGATTTCAGCCCTTTTGGGAAGCAGGATTGCGACATCGGCGCCCGCCGTGCCGGTTGCGGAGCTGACTTCGGATGATTTATGTAACACAGTCGTGCTTCTGGGCCGTGTGTGTTTGAGGGTGATTCTGCGAGGGCATGCCCCAGCCACGTGGAACTCCGCTGTAGGGAGCTGGGAGACCTCTCTCTCTCTCTGGAATGGGATATTTTTCCCCCCCTCTTTAAATGTTTAAACACGAGCGCAAATCCTCCGTCCCCTCGCCGCAGGTTGCCGGCGTTATCAGCCCTCCCTTCAGCCCCGCTCTTGCCGCCCCCTCCTCGGCTTGGCTTCGGAGCACGCGCTGGCGGAGTGCTGACGCGTTCGGAAAGCGAGCGAGTAAGCGATTTCAGGCTTCGTCTGTTTTTCTCTGCAGCGCTCGCCTCCAGCGCAGCGTGCCTTCCCTGCGCCCTGGTCCTGAGCAGGCGTTCCCGGCGCGGCCCGGGGTTTGTTCCGTACGGAGACGGGCTTGGCCTGGGCTGCGGGAGGTGCAGTGTGTGGTGTGGGTACAGAAGGTTCAGTGCTAAATCTTTTAAAACTGTCTCCTTCAAAATGGTTTCTAGAGCAACAATTCTAGCTCTCGGGTTCCTCAGAGTTAACTAAACAAACTGTCTTTAGGAAAAAAAAAAAAACTACATAAATCTGCGAGCCTCCAGCCCGTGCGTGTTACAGATCCAGCGCTGTGGGAGCAGCATCTCTCTGCCTGAGATTTCTCCTCCTCCCTTCTCCTTTCCCTCGCGCGGCATCTCCCCACGTCCACAGACCGTGCCGAGAGCCTACGTGCTGCCTGGCAGCCGCCAAACAAGTAACACCAGCTCTTCTCCCAGCGATTTCAGCAGCTTGCGAGGCTTCCTGCAGCTCCTCGTCGGTGCGCTCCGCTGAAAGGAGGTTAGGCATGTGAAAAAAGAAATATTAGAGAATTGTGATATTAAGAAACACGCAGAAGAGTGTCCTGTGGAGACGGCAGGGAGGAAGGGGGCAGTCCTGCTGAGAAGCCACCTGCGAGGAGGTGGCGGGAGCGGTGGGCACGGGCGGCTGGCGCGGAGCGCTGCTCCTCCCGGCGCTGGTGCCTGCGGCGCTGAGCCGCGGCTGAGTCACGGGCTGACTCAACGGCACCAGACCGCCGGCAACGGCAGCGGGGCTGGGCGCTCCCGCCTCCCGCGCAGGCTGCGAAGCCGACGGGTGGATTTTTTACCACTCCATGTCGCGTGTACCAGCTCGGGTAACGGCGCTCGAAGGTCAGCTGTGAAATGCGCGGTCCGGAGCGCAGAATTCGTTGTGCCCGCTCGTGCTGCGGGCCGTTCCCTAGCACGGTGTCAGCCTGGGTCCCGTGGCTCAAGGTGGAGCTGTGCTTTCCAGGCCTTTAATCATCACCAGGGAGAGCTGGGGCTTCACACGGATCCCCGAGCGCTGTGGATGAATTCTGGCCTCAGCGCTCTCCCTGCGAGCTGGAAAGGCTCGAGCGAGGCTGGGGCAAAGCTGCAGGTCCGCAGCGGTGCCGGGTGCCTCGTTACCTCCCTGGGTGCAGGTCTGTCTCTGAGGGTTCATCTGGGAGACGTGAGGAATACTCTGGGCTTTATTTTGCCTTTGCAGGTGCTGCTGGCTCCAGCCCCTCGACTTCCCTGCTGCTCCTTGGCCTTGTGCAAAATCTTGCTCCGACTGGAGCATTGCCGCTTCCCGTCCCCGGCTGGGGTGGGAGGTGATCCAGTCTCTTGCTTTGAAAAAAGAAATAAAAGCAGTACCACGGGGCAAAGCCCGTCCATCAACCCCCCGCCCAGCTCATAACTGGGCAGGGAGGTTCTGCTGGTGGCTGGGGTTAGTGTGAGTGCGGTCAGCGGGAGCTGGCCTCAGAGCTTCCAACTGCTGCTGCTCCGCAGCCTCCGTCATGCTCATCCCCCAAGTATGTTTCGTGCTGCTAATTCCTGGGTTAGAAAACACTCGATGAATCAGATTGCCCTAAACCCTCGTCCCCTCCCGGCGCCGGCTGTGGGGCTGCCTAATGCCTGCCACATTCTGAGCGTGTCGCACGGGAACGGGCTGGTTCGTCACCGGGCGCGAGGCCGGCGAGGGGAGCGGTGAGAAGCAAATCGCCAGCTTCTTAAAAAAAAAACGCATCTGCGCACGAAGCCCTTGTTTGTGTGCGTTGCTGTCGCTGGCTTCCGGCTGCTGCGTGCAGCTGGGGGCTCTGACGGGCTGCGCTGCGCTGGGTCTTTCTTTGCTTGTATAATTTCAGTCCTTTTACTAAAATAGTCGAGAAACTGTTCTCACCTAGCAACCGGGGAGAGAGTGAATGTCGGCGCGGCTGCGTTTCTCGCCGCGCTCCATAATGCCGGTACAGTGCGGACGGACTGGCGAACGGCAGCCTTCGCATCACCCTTAGAAACTCCCCGTGCGCATCAGCCATCTGGGAAGGGCTGTGCGGAAAAGCAGGTTGGGTTATGACGGGAGCTGCCATAAATCTCCCTCCTCCCTCCCCCCCGGCATCGCCTCCTTAACATGCAGAGTGAGAGGCTGCAGTGTGCTGCGTCGCTGTGAACCAAAAATCTATCAATGATGGCTTTTTCCTTCATAGAAGAGCTTTTCTCAGCGCTGTCTGCAGAGTGTCCTGCTCCCAGGAGGGGAGGGCTGGCCCGGTGGCTGTGTGGAGCCTTCCTCCCTCGCCCTCCCTCCTCCGGCTCTTCCTGGTTTGTGGGAAATGGAAGGTCTAGACCTGAAAATGGGTCTCGCTCGGAATTATTTGCGTTTGGCATGGAGGTGGTTGTTCTGATACAAGCCCCTGGGCTCCTCTGGCAGCAGTGTGTTAGCCTGTGGCCGCCGGTGAGGAGATGCATGTACGCATTTCTGTCCTGCAGGTCCAGGGAGAGCGCCCGTGTTTGGATCGCGGGCTGTCGCACGGCGTTACACCTCTCCAGCCCCGTTACGCTTTTTAACACAGGTCAAGCCCTGCAGCTCCTCTGTCCCCAGGGAGCCGGGGGCAGCGGTGAGGACTGTGGGCTCAGCGCCACGCGCGGTGACCTGACGTGGTTGTGAACGGGCTTGTTCCTCCTGCCAACACGTCTCCTGCGCTCCCGACTGTCAAAGCCAGCGTCTCCGCCGTCCTCTCAGCTTTGCTGTGCGGGATGAGTCTCTGGCTCCGGACCCTCTCCGTCCTTCAGATCAGGAGCCAGCTCACGGCTGTGCGGGAGCGGCTCAGCCTGAGCGCTCTGTTCCCCCGCGCTATGGTGGTCTGGTCCCCGCGCAGTCACGCCGGCCCTGTTCGCCCTTCTCGCCGCACCCTTCGCGGCCTCGCGCTCGCCTGGCCTCCCTGCTGCTCCCCCGCTGCCCTCTCTGTTTATCTGCCCGCGCCATTGGGCTGCTTCCCGTTTCACGCCGCCGCTGTGCTGCTCTAAACCTTCGACTCGGGAGCGGTCGTCTTCAGCACGCGTTGGTCCGCGTCGGCCGATGCCCTGCGAGCGCGTGTAAGCGTCCGTGTGCGGGTTAAACCGGCTTTTCCCCGGCTTTGAGCTGATGTGCTCCAAAGCGTTTTATGCCCTCCAACTTGTGCAGTAAAATGAGTCACTCTTACGCAGGCCGGGCTGTGGACGGGGAGCGCAGGGGCTCGCGCAGTCCCTCAGGGGTGCAGTGCAGTCTCGATTGCTGTCTGTGCCGTTCTCATTTATTCTTATTGATCTCTGTTTGTGTGCTTGCTCGGCAAATAAACTGTTGAAAGTCCCGACTCACCGCGAGCCAGCAGTGGGTGTCTCTGTGCAGCCCTGAGACGTTCAGCCTGAGCTGCTCGTTTGGAAATGGTGTTTTTCCTCAGGGTACCACCTCACACGCGTGTGCTGTCATGTCGGAGCGGTTTGAACAGATGCTTTTTGCATTACAGGGTGCGACGCGTTCGTGGGGAGCGAGGAGCCGTGCTGCTCAGCTGCAGCTCCTGTCCCCACGACCTGCCAGCATCTGACAGTTCTGGTTTTCCACCACCGCCCTGCCCTTTTTCCCTCCCTGCCTCTCTTCTCTCCCGTTTCAGCTAGGGCCGGGGGTTCAGCAGCACTGAATCCCTCTGTGCCAAGCCTAGGACCTCCGTGGAGCCACTGGTGGGCTTCCAGCAGCCCCGAATTTGTGCTCCCTGGCGCAGCAGCGCGAGCATCGTGTGACCTGGGGTCTAATGTGGGCAGGACAACCAGCTGCAGGCTAACGCTCAGACCCCTTTGTGCTGGGAACCGGCTCCTGTTCTCCCCTCCGCCAGCCCCTGGGGTTCAGCGTGATGAAAGGATGGAGAAGCAGCTCCCTGGCTGCGTTCGGCAGCCGCGGCTCCGCTCAGATCCCCATTTCCCCTTTAAGCTTGCGCACGCGGTTCCTGCTGGCGTCAGCGTGAGGGACGAGCCGAGCAGGATGCCCGAGTTAAACCGCAGCAGCGCAGGCCGAGGCTGTGCTCTGGAGGTTTGCAGGAGGCTGAAGCAAGCAGCACATGAGCTGCGTTAAAAATCACGACCGGGAGGTGCGGCTCATCCCCGGGCGCGCGGCGCGGCGCTGGGGTCAGCGTGCGCGGTCCAGCCTGTCTCTGGTGATCAGGGCAAGGTGACCCTGGCAGCGGGGTCCTTCCCTGCGCACCCCCGTGTGCTGTGTGCTGCCTCGCTGAAGGGGTTTTCGTGTGAAATCACCTTTTCTCCTGTTTGCTGAGGTGTTTACCCGCTGCGAGTGTTTCTCTTCGTTTGCTCCGGGTGGCCGCAGGGTGTTACAGAAAAGCATTTAATTAGAGAAGGAGCAGCCCGCCGCAGCCAGCGGAGCCCGATGCCGTTGAGCAGAGATCTTCCTGCAGGTGCCCCTTTCCAATCCGCAGAAAACCAGGTTCTCAGTAAGATTTGCCGTTATGAAACGGAACACGTTTGCAGCTCTGTTAGCCCGGGACCAGCCCGGAGCCCTCGCAGGGCTGAGCGGGGCCCTGCCGGGCGCTTCTGCTGAGGCTGAGGGTGGGAAGCGGAGCCGCCGGCAACGCCGCACGGCGTGTGTCTGCTGGGAACAGCTCCCGCTCCATCCCTTCTGCCCAGGCCTCACCTCTGCCGTCCCTCCGTGCGTTACCCGTACATCTTCCCGCGCAGGGAGCCCGGGGCTCCGGCACCGGGAGCGGGGAGACGCTGCCCCAGCCCAGCCCTGCCCCGCTCCTTATGCAACCTGCGCAGGCGGCGACCTACTTCTCCTGAACGCCCAAAGCAGTCGGATTAACCTCTGCGCCGCGGCAGCCGAGCGCCTCGCTGCGAAGGGGATGGTGCTGCCTTCCGCCGGGGAGACCGCGGGGGAACCGGTGAGCGAGGCCCCGGCGCCAGGGAGGGGAATCCCCTTGCTGCTGGGCAGAGGGAGGCGTCGAGGGGCGAAGTGCGGCGGTCACGCAGCGCGCGAGCGGGGCCGGGCGGGATCCTCCGGCGCCAGGGACTGCACAGCCGCCTCCCGCCGGCCCGAGGCCTCGGCTGCCTCCACCGGCCCTCACTGCCGCGAGCGAGGACCTGGCAGTTGCTTTCCAATTTATTTTTATCTTGTTGATCACATCCTTTTTAATGTTAAATGTTCTGTGGAGGAGGAAATTCTGCAACTGCAGAATTAGTAGGGGTTACGGGGGGTTCGGTTCAACTTGGTTGCGAATCACAGGCTCATGCTGGCAACCTGCAGCAGCTGAGTGATAAATAAATTAATGAAAACGTTCCTGTGCTAATTGTGGCTCCGTGCCGCATACAACCCTTGTGCACTGCTCATACTTCAAAGCCGCTGGCCGGGGCCTGACCCCCTCGAGCATCGTTGCGCCCCGCTTTGCGGCACGGCTGGACGCAGCCAGGGCTGTCTGCTGGGCCAAGGCATGCGGAGAAGCCGGGCCTGGCTGAGCGGGATTTAACAAACCTGCTTTGAACGCAGCTCCGGAGCCGAGCGAGGAGCAGGAGGCCGCTGCGCGTGCGGATCGGGTGTCCCTGTGCCTGGCGGGACGCGCTGCTCGGCAGCGCGGCTCCTGGAACTGCCCAGCCTAAATTGTTTTTTTTTTACCGTGAGCACATTGAGTTTAATTTTATTTTAAGCCATTAAAAAACTATCCACTTTCCTGTGATCTGATTTCATCTTCCAGCTCTGTTATGGCTGTCAGGGTGAGCGAAATGTGGCTTCGGAGGATTAGGCTGGGATTCTTCGATGCACAGCCGCGTTTTCAGGGCTGCTGCGTGCAGAGGGGCAGCCCATGCTGGCTGCCTGGAGAGGTGCCCCGCTGCGGAGTCGTTATTTCTGAAATGTGCGGGGGATCGATGGAAATCATCTGCCCTGGAGAGCAGCAGAGGATTTCGGAGCTGCCTGCTCTTCAGCCGAGGGAGCGCAGGAGACGCAAGCTGGAGCCGTGGAGCCATCCCCGCGTGCTGCTGCCCTCCTCTGCCGCAGCCTTCTGCTCCGCTGGCAGCTTGGTGAACGCGCAGCGAAGCCCGTGCGTCGGCGCGGAGTCCGGCGGCTGGTTTCAAACCCGTTGGTGGTCTCACCTGGCCTGCTGCGCATGGCGCGGAGGCAGAGCGGGCTCTGTCCCGCGGGCGGCTGCGTGCCGGTGACCCGCGCTGAGCGTGACAGTGGCAAACAGGACTGGGTGAGCAGAGCTGGGTCGGGGGCTGCGGGACTTGCCTTTCCCTGGATGCAGGTAGCCGTGAGTCCGTTAAGCTTGCATCTGTGCGATCTGTTGCAAATCCTCATGGACCTCTACATCTCCCCACACGCTTTTGACTGCCGGTTTCAGGGCGCTGGAGCTGGGGACTGGGCAGACACTGGATGGTCACTTGGTGGGGTTTCCCCTCCCTGGCTGCTGGGAGCTGAAGCCCTGTCTCTTGGGGGCCATTAGCAGACGTTTTCTTGTTTGCAAACCTCCTTGTGTCATCCCTCTGACGCTTTCTGGGATTCTCAAAGTGTCTTCAGCAAAATAATAACCATGTTTAGAGTCAAACGTCAGTAGAAGAGAGCCCTTGCCTGTGTGACCTTGCTGGAAGATCTGGCAGATGGTGTCAGCGCCGTGGTCGGCCCGCGTGGAAGTGCTCAGGTCGTGGCGTTCCTCTGCGGGGGGAGCGGGGCCTTGCCGTGGTAAATAACCCCCTCGATTCTCCGGGCAGCATCCCGGCGAGTACCAGTCCCTGCTGGGGCTGTGCAAGTCTGAACTCCTTTCGTTAAAGAGATTTTCGCTTTGTGCTTCGGTCGCAGGCGGGATTTGCTCTCACGAAAAGCAAGCGCAGTCAGTTTGGGAGCAGAGTTCCTGTCTGTGCGGGAGGTTTTGAGCAGCTCGTCCGTGCGCGGTCTCGTCATTGCAGCGGGGTGCAGCGGGGTGCTGTACCTCTCGGGCTTCTCCAGCGGTGTTGAACCGGCTTGGCTGGAGCTGCAGAGTCCTCGGCTCGGTGATGGCAACGTTTCCCGGCTGTCAGCCTGGCGCTCTTTGTCAATGCTTAAGGATGCCTCCAGTTCAGGCCGTGCTGTGGTGCTGTAGGGCTGCGTACGCCCCTGGAAGCACCACGGCGTGAGATGGACGCTCCTAGAAGCGAGATGGAAAGTGCAGTACTGGCAGCGGCACCCAAGGACCCGCACCTTCCCACTTGCGCGGCGCTTTGATGATGGGGGGAGAAGGGAGCCAGGAGAGGCTGTGGGGGAGGAGATGCAGCTCCTGCTCCAGGTCGGGTCCCTTCTGCCCTGTGCTGGAGGAGCTGGCAGGCGGCAGTACAGCGTGCGTCCCGGCTGTGACCGCAGCGAGGTGAGCCCGGGCGGCTGCCCAGGTGCCCCCACCACAGGGACACATCCTTCACCACAGGCTTTTTAATTTCTGAGATAAGGAAACGGAGCTGCAGAGCTGTTAGCACTTTGCTCAGAGAGGAACGGGGTTTTTGGTTACAGCCACACTCATGAGTTGCGTTTCTGTGTCTCCTTGCACCACAGAAAAGCAGGGTCCAGAGCGGAAGAGGATTAAGAAGGAGCCCGCCACCAGGAAGCCTGGCTTGCTCTTCGGAATGGGCCTTTCGGGGATCCGGGCGGGCTACCCGCTCTCCGAGCGCCAGCAGGTTGCTCTCCTTATGCAGATGACGGCAGAGGAGTCTGCGAACAGCCCAGGTGAGATCGGCGGGGCGGTTCTGCTCAGAGGCGCGGGTGGGCGGGCGTGAGCTCGCAGCGAGAGGCTCAGAGTACCCGGGCCTCACCAGAGCTGAGCTTCCAGCCCCGGCACGGTGCGGGGGGGCTGACACGCTGGGGTCTCCTTGCTCTCAGCACCGCCGGCGGGGTGCTGGGTTGTGGGGCACCTTCTCCAGCCTCCTACAGAAGCGATGCTGGAGCGGGGCAGCGGGACCCCCGCTCCCACGGGCTCTGCGGTGACTCCCGGCACGGGCTGCTGCGGGGTTCGCCCGGGACTGCGTGCCCGTCCTTCCTCCGGTGTCAGGAGTAGCAGGAGATGACCCACAGCATCCTCCACCTCAGGGTTTTGCGTTTTCCACTGGCGTCTCAGGCTCGCTCCATAAAGGAGCATCGTGAATAAAGTTAAAATGCCATCCCCTGCGGGTTTTCAAATGTTTCCTCTTGCGGAGAGGGATAAGAGGTGTAACCAGTGCAACTGTAACCGGAGATGCAGAGCAGCTGAAATGTGTTTGCCACGGATTTTGTATTTCAGTAATTTTTATCTGTTGCGTACATGACCCCCCGGGGTTTTTAGCAACACTGTGCTATCTGTGTGCCCCATCTGCATCCGACACACAGACATCGCAGCTTTTAGCCACGTGGTGTTGTTCTTAACACCAATCTAGCTGCTTGCGCTGCTGTTACTTGGGGGGCGGAAAGAGGCCGAACGCTGTGTAGGCTTCAGAGGGTTCAGCTGTTTTCCCAGGAAACGCGCGGTCTCCTCCCGAGGCTGCCAGACCTCACATGTGCTTGGTAAAAGGCCGCTTCCCTTAGGAAATGAAGTTTCGGGGTAAGGAGCTGCATTGTCTGCTCCTAAATCATGGGATTGCCTACGGTGTTTGCGAGGACGGCCCTTCTCTCCAGGGGGCTTTGGCAGCCAGCAGTTCGTATCTGCGTTGTGCACACACAGGCTTTTCTCTGTCTTCACATGGCCCTCAGAGGTTCCCTGGCCCTGCCTGCCTTGTGGGGAGCGTTTTGGGGAGAGGACGCGCGCTGCAAGAGCTCCCTCTAAGGGCTCAGGGCTTCCTCCGAATTGCCGTGCTTGACTCTCGTTTCTCTCCTCCCCGCAGTTGACACAACACCAAAGCATCCCTCTCAGTCTACAGTTTGTCAGAAGGGAACTCCTAACTCTGCCTCCAAAACCAAAGATAAAGTAAATAAGAGAAATGAGCGCGGAGAGACGCGGCTGCATCGAGCTGCCATCCGAGGGGATGCCCGGCGCATCAAGGAGCTCATTATCGAGGGTGCAGATGTCAACGTGAAGGACTTTGCAGGTAACCAGTGCTGGCAGTGCTGGTGGAGCCGCCCACGGCGCCATTTCCCACCTGGTTCCCTGTTCCACCTCCGAGAACGTCTCCTGCCCAAGAGGGCAGTGTTTTTATAACACGGGTTTGCTGCTTGTAAAGAGAGGATTAACCAGAAATAATGATTTTGCCCTTTGGGGAGGAAAGAGTCTTGCTGTCCTTTAAAAACAAACAAACAAACAAACAAAAACCCACAAAAAACCCGACTACTAATAAATCCCTGAAAACCAGCCGGTCCCTTGCTGGACTCTGGCAGCTAAATCCGTGGGCTGTCCTGTGTGCCGTGAGCACGCTCCCGCTCGGCGCAGGGATGCTGCGCTGGGCTCATCCGTAGCGATCCCTGGTGCTGCCGTGGCTCCGCGCTCTGGAACTGTGTCCAGGACCCTCTGGTCCGTTTTCGTGTGCCCTTCCACACGGGTGCCCTCTTGGAAGCCTGGAGGGGGTTTGCAGAGGGAGGTGGGCTGTTCTGGCCCTTTTTTGACTTAAGTTATAGGAAATGGTACGCACAAAAACACCGAAAAGGGTGAGTTTGTGAAGTCATCGCTGCAGAGTGGAGTGGCTGATGCCCACAGCTCGCTGGGTTTTGTGTTTAAGCACCGAACGTGGGGGTGCTGCTGCTGGGGAGCAGTGCCATCGTGAAGGGCGAGGCGAGGCTCCCGGGCACCTGAACCGGAGGGAACACTGCCCTGGGCCTCAGCTGCGGAGCTGCACCATGTCCTCCTCCTCCTCCTCCTCCTCTTCCTCCTCCTCCGTGCTGCCAGGCCCCTGCTTCTGGTGGTGGGGACGTGGCCCGGGCGTGGGGCTGCGGCCACAGCCGAGCCTGGGACGGGAGGTGGAGAGCAGCGCCGTAGCAGCGATGGGGCTGAATTAGCACGAGGCAGCCTTTCTTCCAGCGCGTCCCAGAGCTTGACTTTGCTCGTTGCCATTCTCCTCGCACGATTTTGGGGCTATAAATAGATGTGCGTGTTCCTCTGCCTGCGTGATTAATACCAGCGCCAGACTGGAGTACCGGTGTGATTAATTCTGGTCACAGGTGCCCCTCGGTGCTCCGAGCGACGGGAATGGAACGAGCTCCCACGGTGCTATCAGCAAAATACCCACGGAGCCGCGCACATTTGCTGGGAGACTTCAAAACAGTTTCTGCTTAAAAATAGTCTGTTTGAACACGATAAAATATTTCATTCTGTGCTCTTCAGAGGTTTGTTTGAGAACTAGGGCCGCTGTTACTGTGGAGACCCGCTGTTTGGTTTCTCCCCGAGCCGCGGGCCTGTTTTGCGGCGGCACGGCTGCTTGCTTTGGAGAGCACACAGAAAATATTTGTCGGGTCTGCGTGGGGGATGTTTCAGAGCGATGCCTGCGGTTCAGAGCTCGGTCTGATCTGGGCAGCAGCGTTTCCCTTACAGAGGAGAAGGAAGGGGATGGGATTTGAGACCTGCCTTCCACACAGCATCAGCAATTCTCTTAATTCCCTGCACGAACCTGTGCCTTTCCATTTCCTGGGGCCATGTCCGTTCTGGCAGATGATCTGCCTGCAGCACGTTGCGTGACCGGAGGGAAAAGTGGGGTTGATTTAACTGCCACCAGTTGGAGTAGCGAGGCAGAGCATGGGTCTCTTCCTGCTGCACCACGGGGAGCGGGGCGAACGAGGCCGTCGTCTTGGCGGTTAGAGCCCCAGCCCCCGGGCTACACCGGCACGTGCGGCCTCTGTGGATGGAGAGTAGTTGTTGCTGGCTCTGACCTTCTCCGTGAAGGTGATGTCCCCGTCCTGAGTGTCCCTTTGCTTGCAGGCTGGACAGCGTTGCACGAGGCGTGCAACCGGGGTTACTACGATGTTGCAAAGCAGTTGCTTGCTGCGGGCGCCGAAGTCAACACGAAGGGGTTGGATGATGACACCCCACTGCACGATGCAGCAAATAACGGGCACTTCAAGGTGGGTTCTGCTGGATTTCATAGCTGTGGTTTTAGCAACTTTGTTGTTTTTTTTTTCATTGTGCTTCACGCAACCACCAGCACCATTATGAGCGTCTTCAAGTCTCGATTTCTGCTTTCAGGTGGTGAAATTGTTGTTACATTATGGAGGGAACCCTCATCAAAGCAACAGGAAGGGCGAGACACCTTTAAAAGTAGCTAATTCTCCCACCATGGTGAATCTGCTCCTGGGAAAGACCACGTACCCCTCTAGTGAAGAGAGCTCCACAGGTGAGATTGACCTTTCCGTGAACGTGGGAGTGATGCTTGTGGCCTGCAGCTGTCTGTTAATGCAGAGACGTTAAGCGGACAGTGAAGTTAGACTGTTGTCAGAATATCTGCACGCTGCTGCCGTGGTCAGGAGCCCATCTGTAGCTGTAACCCCAGTTCAGACCGTAACTACCAGCCTTGAGCTCCGGGAGCTCTAGCTGTTTGCCCTGGAAGCCTACGCTGAGATCGCTTGCCCGGTGCAATGGAGATGTAGGATTGGAAGCCGGTTGCAGGTAAATGGATGTCTTCCCCGTGGAACGTGGGTAATTGCCCAGCTCGTGTGTGGAGAGGAGGAGGTTTGCACACACGTCGTGTATCCCCAGCCCTCCCCGCTCGGGGGGCGCGGCGCTCGCTGTCCCAGCGCCGGCGGGTTGTACTCCCGGGCTGTCCCTCAGCGGAGCGCCCTGCTCCAGCCTGTCCCGCCAGTGCCACCGTTGTGGCTGTGCCAGGTGGGACACACTGCAGGTTTTAATCAGTGCTAATTGGAGTTCCAGCCTTACAGGGAGTCTTGGCCTGCGTGGTTTGTAGTCATAACCCTTTTAAAAAGTTCTGCTGGTAGACCCCGGATGGGGCTTTGAGGAGCACCCCGTGCAGGTTTGGACTGGATAGCTGTCGCATTCCAAAAGATCTCCCAGCCTCGCATCTCGAGCTTTCAGCTGCAACTTTAGCAAAGGCTGGGTGAGGCAGAGGGCGGCAGGGCTGTTCGCAGGGGTTCACGTCTGCAGCAGACCGATGATGTTCCCTCCCCAGAGCCCCTCGCAGCCCTTAACACGTTGTTCTGTTCTCTCTGCAGAGACCTCAGAAGAGGAGGACGCGCCTTCCTTCGCTCCCTCCAGCTCTGTTGATGGCAATAACACAGACTCAGAGTTTGAGAAGGGTTTGAAGCACAAGCCCAAGGCCCAGGAGCCCCCCAAAACCATCACCCCGGTGAAGGATGAGTATGAGTTTGATGAGGACGATGAGCAGGACCGGGTCCCGCCCGTCGATGACAAACATTTGCTGAAAAAGGATTACAGAAAAGAGACTAAAGCAAACAGTTTTATTTCCATACCCAAAATGGAAGTGAAAACTTATACTAAAAATAACACAATTACACCAAAGAAAGCTGCCCACCGCATCCTATCGGACAGCTCAGACGAGGAGGAGACGAGCGTTGCTGTGGGAACGGGGGAGAAGCTGCGGCTTTCGACCCACTCGATATTGCCCAGCAGCAAGATTCGGGAGCCCGCCAGCACAAAGCCGCAGAAGGAGAAAAGCAAAGTAAAAAAGAAGCGGAAGAAGGAGACGAAAAGCAAAGAGGTTCGGTTTGGCAAAAAAAATGACAAATTTTGTTCCTCTGAATCAGAGAGTGAAAACGTGGACAGTGAGGAGGATGATAGAGACTCTCTTCAGAGCTCTAGCTGTGTAAAGGACTCCAGGCTAGTGCTAAAGGAATCCTCCTTGTTTAACTCTCTGTCTGCCTCATCGACCTCTTCTCACGGGAGTTTAGCATCCCAGAAACACAATCCCAATCTTACAGAGCAGCACTCCAAGCACTGGAGGACGGACAATTGGAAAACCATATCTTCTCCAGCTTGGTCAGATGTCAGTTCCTTGTCGGACTCCACGAGGACGAGACTGACGAGCGAGTCAGACTACTCGTCCGAGGACTCGAGCTTAGAGTCGCTAAAGCCAGTCAGGAAGAAACCAGAGCACAAAAAGAAAAACACCTCACACAACACTGTTTCTGAGAAAAAGAATTCATTCCATAGCAATGTGGATGGAGCAATTCCAAAGCTGGACAAGGAGGGGAAGGTTGTTAAAAAGCATAAAACAAAACACAAACATAAAAACAAGGAGAAGGGGCAGTGTCCCATCAGCCAAGACATTAAAATAATCAAAACCTTTTCTTTTGAATATGAGGACTCTAAACAAAAGCCTGAGAAAGGCTTGATAGTAGAGACAGAAAATCCAGTCGAAAACAAACTGAAGGTGTTAAAGCATGAGCGAGAACACGGTAAGAAGGAGGAGAAGCTCCCCAAAGGTAAAGCGGAGGAGAAGGAATGGTTGTTTAAAGATGAGACTGGAAAATCCTTGAAAGAGGAGAAATCATTAAGAAAAGTCAAAGATGGTAGTAAAGACATGAGCAAATCCTTCAGAGAAGGGTTAAGTAAATCAGAAAAAGAGAAACCTGTAAAGGAGAAGTCTCCCAAGGAGGAGAAGCCAAGAATACACAAGGAGGAGAGAAAGAAGAAGTCAAAAGACAAGCAGTCAAAATCTGAGAAGAAGAATGAGCTGAAGGAGGAGAAGGTTTCTAAACTAGAGAAAGAAAAATCCTTCAAGGAAGAGAAAGAAAAATGCAAAAAAGAAAAACTTTACAGGGATGAGTCTGGGTTTGATGAGTTTAATAACAAAAATCAATTTCCTGAAAGCGAGGACACGAAGTTCAGCCTTTCAGACGATCAGCAAGAGAGGTGGTTTTCCGACTTGTCTTCTGATTCATCCTTCGATTTCAAAGGTGAAGATAGCTGGGACTCTCCAGTGACAGATTTCAGGGACATTAAAAATGACACCGTGGCAAAGCTAATCATAGAACCCGTGAAAGAGGAAATTAAAGACAAGAAAAAGGAAAATAAAACAAAAGAGAAGAAGGACTACAACGAGAAGCGGAATGAAAAGGACACTTTCTTAAAGAAGAAAGAGAGGGACTACGTGGACAAAAGCTCAGAGAAGAAGAAGGACCAAACGGACAGACACAAAGTTACTGCTGGTTACTTGCCTGAAAAGGATAAGAAAAGGAAGGATTCTGCAGAGAGTGTCAAGGAGAGGAAAGAAAAAGATGCAGGTGAAACCAACAAAGACAGAAAAGATTCCTCTGATGGCTCTAAAGATCGAAAAGATAGCAAAACTAAGCAGGAGGAGCCCTATCGAGATGACTTCAAAGAATACGGCTGCGAAACGTTCTTCAAGGATAAGTCCGACCCCGAATTCAGTGGTAAGACTCTGGAGAGTTGGGAGAGGCACCATTCTGGGAAGGAAAAGGAGAAAAAAGATGCTCCCGATAAAGAAAAAAAAGAAAAGGTGAAGCCAGAAAAATACAAGGAAAAATCCAAAGAAGGCGACAAGGAGAAAAATGAAAAAGCTGCTCCTGAGAAAATCCTAAAAGACAAAGAACTAGAGAAGAGTTTCAAAGAGAAAAAAGAAACTAAAGAGAAGTACAAAGACCTGCACAGCAAAGACAAAGAAAGGAAGAGTTCTTTCGACCAGGTTAAAGAAAAGAAAGAGAAAAACTTCTCTGCAGATCGAGAGGACTTCTCCGAGAAAAAGGATGAGAAGAAAGGCAAGGAGAAAAGCTGGTACAGCATTGCAGACATCTTCACGGACGAAAGCGAAGACGAGAGGGATGATTACAGCTTGACTGGGTTCAAAGTCGGCGACTCCGCTGGGAACGAAATGCATCGTCTGGACAGTCTGCAGGAGAAGGACGACGGCGCGGCTGCTGAGAAGGAGCTGTACCCGGACAAGCACCGCAAATACTCCTCCGACCGGCAACATTCGGGAGAGAAGCAGAAAGATAAGGACTCCAAGGAGAAGAAAAAGGACAAAGGAACATCGGAAGGGGGAAAAGAGAAGAAGGAGAAGAGTTCCTTTGACAAACACAAAGAGAAGAAAGATAAAGACTCCACTGAGAAGTACAAGGACAGAAAAGACAGAACGTCCATAGATTCCACTCAAGAGAAGAAAAACAAGCAAAAGCTGCCAGAAAAGGTTGAAAAGAAACACGCCAATGAGGAGAAGGTGAAAAGCAAGCATAAGGAGAAACCAGATAAAGAACATTCTAAAGAGAAAAAGTCTTCGAAAGGAGGGGAGTCGGAGAAGAGCCTGCTGGAGAAATTGGAGGAGGAGGCTCTGAATGATTACAGAGATGACTCCAACGACAAAATCAGCGAGATCTCTTCTGACAGCTTCACAGATAGAGGACAAGATCCAGGACTGACCAGCCTCTTCGAGTCTTCTAACCTCTCTCTTGCTGATGCCGCTGAAGAAAAGTTTAAGGACTCTCTCCCTTTACCCTGCTTGCAGGACAAACTCAAAGAGAAGGAGAGACACAGACATTCCTCATCTTCATCAAAGAAAAGTCACGAGAAAGAAAAAGCAAAGAAGGAGAAGACAGAGAAAAAGGAGAAAACAGAAGAATTCAAAGACTCCAGCAGCAGAAAGGATTCCACTCATTACGAAAAAGATTTCGCTGCGGATGGGGATGCTTTTAGCACTTCCTACAATATGAAGGCAGAGCCTGATGAGGAACCAGAGAAAGGCATTGATTACTTATTTTCCGAAAAGAAAGATAAAAATGATTCTGAAAGAGAGCTGTCAAAGAAGGCGGAAAAAGAAAAGGCTTACGGTTCCAGCACCATCAGCACAGCTAAAGAGAAAAAGAAGCGAGATAAACACAAGGAAAAATGGAAGGAGGAAAAGGAAAAGCATAGAGACAAACATGCAGATGGTTTCTTTAAACATCACAAAGACGAGCCAAAGTCAACGCTTAAAGACAAGGACAGTCCTCAGGTTACCACCTTTAAAGATAAATCAAAGGAGGACAACCTCAAATTCGGTGAAACCAAACTGAAGGAAAAGCTCAAGGAGAACCAAGAGAAAGACAAGTCGGAGTCAATAAAAATAAGCAATGGGAATGAAAAAATAACCCTCTCCAAAGACAGCGGCAAGAAAGATGTCAGGCCAAGGGAGAAGCTTCTGGGGGATGGCGATTTGATGATGACCAGCTTTGAGAGGATGCTGAGCCAGAAGGACCTGGAAATCGAGGAGCGCCACAAAAGGCACAAAGAGAGAATGAAGCAAATGGAGAAAATGCGGCACAGGTCCGGAGATCCCAAATTAAAGGACAAACTGAAAAGCGCGGAAGAAGTGCGCAAGAGGAGCCTGGATCTGGCAACAAAGAAGCCGTTGACGCTGGATACTCAGCTCAAGGACAAGAAACTTAAAGAGCTGGGTCCGTTAACGCCTATACTGTCACCAGAAAACAAGGCACAGCCTGCTGTTGGGACAGACTCCAAGGACTGGATAACGGGTCCTCAGCTGAAGGAGATCCTCCCGGCGTCTCCCAGGCCGGATCAGAACCGGCCGACGGGAGTCCCGACCCCGGCATCCGTCGTCTCTTGTCCGAGCTACGAGGAGGTGATGCAGACGCCCAGGACCCCCTCGTGCAGTAACGAAGACTACACGGACCTGATGTTTGAATGCGCGGACTCTCAGCACTCGCTGCCCATATCCACCATGTCCATGAACGCCTGTTCTCCATCCTTCTTCGACAGATACACCAACGTTTCCAGTGGGCTCCCCGAGAATCCCAGTCAGACCCCGACTCGCACCATACCCTCCACGAACCTTTATCGTTCCATCTCGGTTGATTTCAGAAGGGCGCCTGAAGAAGAATTCAGTGTTGGAGATAAATTTTTCAGACAGCAAAGTGTCCCAGCGACATCCAATTATGACTCCCCAGTGCAGCATTTGATGGAGGAGAAGGTTCCCCTTCCTCCCGTCCCCGCTGAGAAGTTCCAGTGTTTGTCTCCCGGGTATTACTCACCGGATTACGGGGTTGCGTCACCAAAGGTGGAAGCTTTGCACTGCGTGCCCGGAGCGGTCAGCGGCGTCACCCAGTCACCCGAAAGTGTCTTTTCTGGTTTACAAGCAAAATCCTCCCCTTCCCACAGAGATGAGCTGCTGGCTCCTTCGGTGGAAAGCGCTCTTCCCCCCGACCTCGGCATGCCCTTGGATACCACGGAAGAGCAGCAAGCCACTGCCTCCATTATGCCGCCGGAATCTACCTACTTGCCACCGATTGAAGAAAACCATTTCAGTTCGGGTATGCCAGAACAAAACAATATAGACTGGGATAACCCTCCTCCCAGAAACCCTGACGCCGCCATGCCTCCCAGCCTGATGGGCAACCCCGCAGAGCACCCTGTCAGCTGGTCCATGGGCTCTGAGCTCCTGATGAAATCTCCCCAGAGGTTTTCCGAGTCCCCTAAACCTCCGCTCTGTTCCCTAGAGCCGATTCATCCTGCACCAGTCGCCTTCATTCCCACGGATACTGCCTACCCCGTTTCTCCCATATCTTACCCTCTGTCGGTGTCTGAGCCGGGGCTCGATGAAGTCAAGGAGGATGCTGAGGAAGCGGTTCCGGGAGAAATAGCGAATGCTGAAGAGCAAGCTCCGTACATGTCCCCTACTAGGTTAGACACGTTCTTCAATAACTGCAAGCCCCTTCCAGAGGAAGCCCCTGAGATACCTCCGGAGCCCCCTTGTATGCCAGCAGACCCTCCGGCAGAAGTTGTTAGCGCCCCAGAAAACAACTATTTGGAAAACAATAACGCCGCACCTGCAAACACGGAGGAGGCGGTGACGTGGCCTGATCCCTTCACCAATACAGAAGATGACCTGGACCTTGGCCCCTTCTCGCTACCGGAGCTGCCGCTCCAACCGAAGGATGTTGCGGAGACGGAGATGGCAGAGGCAGAAGCGGTGGAGGAAAGCCCAGCAGCGGCTTCAGAAACGAGCGCTGGGATCATTAAAGCGAGCGCGTCCGTGATAGCGGCCAGTGAGCCGGAGGAGCCGCCGGCCAGCCAGGGGACTGCTGTCCTGCCCGTGGAGACGGAGCCACAAGCAGAGGAGCAGAAACCAGAAGTGGCTGCTCAGGAAGCCGCCTCGGAAGCGCAGAACGTAGCTGAGGAAAAAGGAGCGGAGGACTCGGAAGCACAAATTTTCCAACAGGTGCCGTCTGAGTCTGCTCAGGCGGAGAGCAAAGAGGTGGAGGCCGTGCATGAAGAGCTGTCCTCTTCTGGTGGGGTGGCAGAGAGCAGCTCCCAGCCCTGTCCCCCACCCGCGGCCGCCGCCGAGGGCAGCATTTCACAGGAGGGTGCTGCGGCACGCGGCGGGAGCCAGGTCCCTTCCTCGCAGGCAGACGCGCCTCCGGCCAGCGCTCAGGCTGAAATCGTTGAACCAGTACAAAAACCAGTAGCAGAAGCTCCCAAACCACCCAAAATAGAAGAGATTCCTCAGCGGATTACCAGGAACCGGGCTCAGATGCTCGCCAACCAAAACAAGCAGAACGCCGCCTCATCCGAGAAGGAATTTCCTCCTGTTTCTGCGCCCGCCACACGTGCCAAAGGCCGCATCACGGAGGAGGACGATTCCCAGGCTCAGCACCCGCGCAAGCGCCGCTTCCAGCGCTCCAACCAGCAGCTGCAGCAGCAGATCAACACGTCCACCCAGCAGACGAGGGAGATGATACAGCAAACACTGGCAGCTATCGTCGATGCGATAAAACTGGACGACATCGAACCTTACCACAGCGACAGGTCCAACCCCTACTTCGAGTACCTCCAGATCCGGAAAAAGATCGAAGAGAAGCGGAAAATCCTCTGCTATATTACCCCCCAGGCTCCGCAGTGCTACGCCGAGTACGTCACCTACACGGGCTCCTACCTGCTGGATGGCAAACCTCTGAGCAAGCTCCACATCCCAGTGGTGAGTCACCTTCTCTCTTTGAACCGCAGCGTCGGGGACTGTCCCCCCTCCTCGCTGCCACCAGCACAGCCAGGTTGTCCCCTGTGTGCCACGAGCACCCTGCTGTGCCGGCAGCGCCCCGGCCGTGGCTTCAGCCTGCTTTTAGCACGGGGTGACAAATCCGAGCCTCGGTAAGTGGGTGGCATCCTCAGAGATGCTGTAATTTTGCAGAGGAGGCCTTGGGCTGTGCCTAGGAGCCTGAGGCTTGTTCAGGCTTTAGGGCAGATTTGCATGAGTCCACTGGATTTGAGGCTGGAAGGCCAAACTGCTTTTACGGGCAGTGTACTAATTGGATGACGAACCTGGCAGACTCAGAATTCCGGCCTTCCTTTCCCGAGCTCTGGTACTGACTCGCAGCTTGCCCTCGCTCCTTGGCCGTGGGCTCTGCGTTTTACTGCTGTGCCGCATGAGCGGACTCGCTAACGCAAATGCATCGATTGACTTGGTGCTGCAGGCAGTAAATCCGGATCCAGCCTGGCGGAGGAGGGTTGATACGAGCGGCCGCGTCGGGCTTCCTGCCCTGCTGCGTGCGGGGTGGGGTGCCCCCGTCTGCGGGCGTGTCTGCTGCGGTGTGGTCCGTGCGGGAGTTAGCGTGGGTTAACACCGCCTCGCCTGCCCCAGCACTGCGCTGCTTGTAGCCCGTGTTCACGTCTGCCCGTTCCTTCCTGGACCAACCCCGGGCCTCCCCGCTCCCCTGTTGTGCAGCGTGGGCTGTGCTCGAGGAGCGCCGCGCTTGCAGCGCCTTGGCGTGGTTTAGGCTCTGGCTCTGCGGGCCGAGGTCCTCTCTCGGCACCGGGCGCCTCTCGCCCCTCGCTGTGGTCTGCGCGCTGGCGGGACGTTGTCTGCTGAGGAAATGGCAGACGTTCTCCTCGGGCGAGCTCCGTTCAGCTCGCCCCTCCCAGCGCTTGGCCGAGGTGCGTTTCGGCTGCGTGGCCGTGTGGCATGCAGGGCCCCGCGCGGCAGGGGCAGCGGGCGGCCTCCATGTTGCCGTCTCTAACCCTCCGCTGTCGTGTGCCCGCAGATCGCCCCGCCGCCCTCGCTGGCGGAGCCTCTGAAGGAGCTTTTCAAGCAGCAGGAAGCCGTCCGGGGGAAGCTGCGGCTCCAGCACAGCATCGAGCGGGTAAGGGAGCGCTTCGGGAAACTCCTGCTGGGGAAGACACCCCAAATTTCCTCTGCTGGGGAGGCCGAGGCTGCCACGCTCACTGCTGCCTTTGCTCTTCCTCAGGAGAAGCTCATCGTCTCCTGCGAGCAGGAGATTTTGAGAGTCCATTGTCGGGCAGCGAGGACCATTGCCAACCAAGCTGTGCCCTTCAGCGCCTGCACCATGCTGCTGGACTCCGAGGTCTACAACATGCCTCTAGAAAATCAGGTCGGTGCCTGTCGGGGGGTGCGGAAGTGGCTCCGAGGGGCTGTGGGAGACAGTGTTTCCTGGAGGGAGAGCGGGATGTAGGCAGGAGTTCCTGACGCTCTCCCTGCTCCGGTGCCTGTTGCCACGGCAGCACACGGATGCAGGCCAGGAGAGCTCCCCAGCACGCGCCCAGGTGCCTGATCTGAGTCAGTTTCTGCTGTCGCACGTTCTGCGATGCCCCATGTATGTGCCAGGGAAGGAAACGCGTCTGGGAACACAGGGATACGGGGAACATCGTGTCCCTTTAGGAGCAGAGATGACTGGCGTTTATCAGTGAGTCTCGGGACCATCTGCCCCCCTTGGTCAGGATTCTCTGCACGGTGAAAGGTTCCTTTTACTGCACTCCAGGATGTCCTTTCCTGCTGAAGGAAGGGGAGAGAGCCATTAAATTGATTTGTGTCTGAATGGCAGCTTTGAAAGAGCCAGACTCTGTCTCTCAGCCCACATGAAATGATCGTTTCTTCCTTCGGCTTCACGTCCTGTGCCGGAGAAGGGGGAATCGCGTCCGGTCTCTGCAGCCGGCGGCCGTGCAGCTGCGGTGGTGCTGAGCCATCCCACCAGCACCCTCTGCAGCCCGCGCGCCGCAGCTGCCGCCGGCCTGGCTGCTCGGGGACGTGGCTGCTGCATTGCAGGAGGGATCCTGGGCAGTGACGGGATCCCGGAATTTATTAACGACCTGGCGTCTTCATCCGGGAGCCTCAGTTTATCCCCCGGCGTTTCCCAGCCAAATGTCTGTGCTCGTACAGCAACGTTACAGTCCTGGGCATGAGCTGAAGGAGATGGAGAGGTGGGGGTGCCGTGATGGGCTGGTGCCACAGATTCTCTGCAAAGCAAGGAAAAACGGGGAGGGCGCACGGATGCGTGTGCGTGTGTGTCTGAGGCTGAAGGCTCTGGCAGAGGGCTCTGTTCTCCCTCCCTGTGGGCACCTCCCGTGTTTCTGGTGAGTGGGTGCCCCGGGAGGGGTTTGGACACGGCCTGTTAGACCTGTAACTGCTGAAAGGTTAAAAAGAAAGAAAGGAAAACAGAAGAGCAGCTACCATGTAATTCCCTTTTGCTGTCTTTGCTTAGGGAGACGAAAACAAATCGGTCAGAGACCGTTTCAACGCGCGACAGTTCATTTCCTGGTTGCAAGACGTGGATGACAAGTACGACCGGATGAAGGTGAGAGGCGCGGGAGCCCCGGCGCTGCGGGCTGCGGCACGTGGGCAGCAGCGGCTCCTGCTGCTCTGCCTCCCGCTTTCCTCGAGAGGGCTCCTGGCTGTTGTGTAGCCTGGGAGCTGCCTTTGTGGTTTCCGAAAACCCGCTGGGCGCAGGTGTCCCGAGGTGGTCTGGTCAGCGTTACGCGCTGAGGGACGCTTCTGGGCATGGCATGGCGGAGAGGTGGGACCTGCTGCGGGACCCGGGGAGCCTCTGCTGGTTTTGAAAAGGGGGAAGGGAGATGCGTTCTGCTCCAGGTTGGCTGGCTGGCTGTTCCTCTGCTTCGTGCCGTATGGGCTGGAGCCAGTCGATTCAACCCTCAGGGGCTGTCCTTTGCCAGCAACACATGCTGCAGCGAGCGCGAAACCTATGGAGAACTTCAAGGTGGCAGGAGCCCCTGCGGTGATTGCGGAGGGCTCTGCAGAGCCCTGGGTGGCAGGCTGGCACAGCCGGGAGCAGGGACGGTTGTGCTTTCAGCTGGTGACGCAAAGGGACTTGGCAGCTCCCACGAAGGGAGCAGGGCTCCGCTCTGGGCCAGCCCAGGGCCACTGTTGGGACAGATGGGCACTGTCACCAGCGTGGTCAGTGCTCTTGAGTGCTTAGGAGCCTCTGAAAGCTGCCCCACGAGGCCCTTTTGGGTTTGCCTCTGCTGGAACTGGGCTCAGCAGACGTCCCAAGTCCAGCTTTCCTTCCCGCCGGACTGCCTGTGGCGTCCCTTGCTCCGTTTGCTGCTCAGCCCGCTGCGATGGCTGCAGGACCCCTGCCTTTGCCGGGTGGGACGGGCAGCAGGAGCCTTTCCCATTTTTCCCGCTCACCCTTCATCTCTGTTTATTTTGTCTTTTCCCTGATCCAGACATGCCTGCTCATGCGACAGCAACACGAAGCTGCTGCCTTGAACGCGGTGCAGAGGATGGAGTGGCAGCTGAAGGTGCAGGAGCTGGACCCCGCGGGGCACAAGTCCCTCTGCGTGAACGAGGTGCCCTCGTTCTACGTGCCAATGGTCGACGTGAACGATGACTTTGTGCTCTTGCCGGCATGACAGTTCAAAACCAGGAGACATCACTGAAAACTGGCAAGGACGGGAGCCCTCCGAGGTCGGGCGGTCGAGCTCACATTCACCCTTACCGCTTGCTGATGAATCCCTGGTCAGAGGAGGAGGAAGCAGCTATCGGCAGAAAACAAAACAATAAGAAAAATAATTGCACTTTCTTCACAACGCGTCCCTCGCTTCCGGACTGACGGCAGCTCCGCCGGGCAGCGGGCCGGGGCGCATCTCCTTTCCTACCGGCTGCTGCGGCAGGGAGGCAGCCGGTCTGCGCGGGCAGCGAGCACTCACCGGCCAAGAGACTGGCAGAGGCGTGGAGGGAGGAGGCCGAGGACAGCGTGCGCGTGTTGCAGAAGCTGCTGAGCGGGGCCAGCAACCACGTGACTCATGTACTTGTGAACACCGTGATTTCCAGCTCTGTTTTCCACCGGGCGCGGATCTCCTCGCGGAGAAGCTGCAGTTAGGAAACCATGGGGGGAGGGGGGTTGTTTGAGTTTCTCGTTCCATCCTGGGTATGTCTAAAAAAAAAAAAAAAAAAAAAACAAAAAAAACAAAAACAAAAACAAAAAACAATTAGAAACAAAAAGACAGCGTCCAAGTTGGGCAGCCGCGGCTCTGAAGGTGTGGACGGCTCAGGGGTGCGCCCGCGGCGCCCCGCCGCAGCTGCTCGCCACCCTTGCGGAAGAGCGGAGGAGCCGCCTGCGCAGCGTGTGCCGGGGCGGCACGGCCGGCGGCGGGCGGGGAAATGGTGACGCAGAGAAAGGACTTTGCCAACTGTGTTTTTAATGGAGTAAAATCCATGTGGTTTATATATTTTTTCCTTTAATCTTGGGCATTTCGTTTCTCTTTCTGAGAACATAACTTGAAAACACTACAGAGCCAATACTCATATAAAGAAAAATTGTATCCCATAAATGCTGTACAGTTTTTATATACATTAACAATGTACTTTTGCTGCCTTCTAGATAATTTATTTTGCAACACATTACTGCACAGTTGTAAATAACTTATGTACTGTAACATCACTTTCAGTTATGTGTAAAGAAATAAATAAATTAATTAAAATTATCTTTGTATGTATAGTTCACCCCAGGCAGCGCTTTCCCTGGCAAGGAAAAACCACGGGCTGAGGCGTGCGGCGTCGCTCGGAAGCCCATCTGATGCGCTCAGGTACGCGGTCTGCGGTGCGGAGATCTCCGGATGCTGACCTCATTGTTAACACCGCGTCCGTTTTCCCCTCTTTCCCCTCCCTTCTGCGTTTGGTGGAATCAGAAGCCCCGCGGCGGTGCGGACCCCGTGGCCGTGCCTGGGGACGGGTGCCTGTCGGGCTCCCAGGGTGCTGCGCCAGCCGCCGCCGTGCTCCCGGCCGCCACCTTTTCGTTCTTTTGCACGTTAAACTCTGAAATGGGTTGTGTGGATCGTGGCTGCCCCGTTGGCTGGATTCGCCCTTGTTTGTGGGTGCTGGATGCACTGGTGCCGCGTGGGACGCGGTGCTGCCGGCTGCGCCAGCCCTGCGCCCGGCCGGGAGCAGCCGTCTGCGTTCGCTCTGCTTGCCGCCACCGCGGCCTCGTGCACGGGATCACGCTGGACGTGCGGCTCTCGGCGGAGCTGTAACCCAGCCCCGGCTTCACGCGGTTGGCAGAGTCAATCCTCGAGCACTGGTTCTGTGTTTTCTGTTCGGTTTTGCCGGGTGCACGTGCTGGTTGAAGGTCTCAGCTGTTGCTTTTGGAAGCAGGGAGGTTTTAAATGCGATTTGGCTCCTCTTCCTCTGCTGGTGCGGCTCGGTGGGGGGCACCGGAAGGGACCCTCCGAATTCACCACCGCTTTCCAGCCCCGTTTGCCTCTTCCAGCGGCGCCGGCTCTTGCTCGGCCCGGGCAGCCTCACGCGTGCAGCCGAGGTCGCGGTGGAGCCCGGCTAGCGCAGGTTCACGCCGCTGGCATCGGCGCGGCCGCACAGGTCCCGGGTGGGAGAGCACCCGCCACGCCAGGACGCCTCCGCACCCGGCTTGCACCTCGCTGCCGCCAGCTTTGCAGCCGGTTGAGGAATTTTCCGAGGTCGGGCCGGGGAGCTCAAGGGTTTCACTCCACGGCGTCACAGTGGCTTTGTAAAAGCCGGGGGGGCCCCCCGCTGACCCCCAGCCCCTGCCGTGGCACCGCAGCCCGTTGCCAGACCAGCACAGGGAGACCTTTAAGGAGTCGTGCGGAGCGAGAAACGTCCCGTACCCTGCGAGGGTCGGGAGCCCCCGGGGTGAGTTTTCCTCCCCGTCACGTACGCGGGTGCAGGTCTCTCCCAGGCCAGGTCCCACCTTCTCTCGGCGCTGGTCGGGCGTGGACGGTGGCGCGTGGGCC
>WHYT01015837.1:0-34290 GCA_009806455.1 Tetrax tetrax
TTTTTTAGGCCAGCCCCTGCGCACGCGCGCCCGCCCGCTCTGGGGGAGTGGCTCGGCCCCTCCCCTAGCCACCGCCGCGGAGAGGTGGCAGCTCCCGTCGTGCACCGCGCCGCGCGCGGAGCATCACGGGAGTTGTAGTTTTCCCTCGGTGGCCGGGCCGGGTGAGGAAGGAGGGGTTGCCGGCGTCCCCATTATCGCCCCGGGCACCGATGCGGTGTAGGGGAGCGAGGTTGCCTCCCTCCCTCGCCCTCCTCAACTCCGGCTCTTGCCAAACTGGGGCGGTGGGGCTTTTGTACCCGCCCAGCCCCCAGGGCAGCCTGGGCCACAGGAGGTTGGAGAGGCCCTGAGTCTGCGCCCGTTGCTTGTTTCTTCAAGTTCTATGTTACACTTATTTACCATATTAAATATTTAACTTCGAGTTTTCAGACAGCCTTTAAAATTCTTCAAAATTGTGGGCAACAATAACTCTAGGTACACGAGTGCTGTACAAACAAGTGAAGGTTGGGGTTTTTCCCTCCATTTAGGTCACCTGAAGAAGCATTAATTGGCCAGCAACCCAAAACGTAAATAACTGCCATGTAAATGTGTCCTCTCCATTATTTAAAGGAAATGAGATTTGCAGCCTGTGCCCTGAAAACGGTCATTATCCTACAGCCATTTCAGTCATGGCTGTGGCCGCGCAGTTCAGTCAAGGCCAGAGGAGCAGCGAGAGCCCGTGCCAGCAGTGACACAAATCGGGAACTTTCGGGTTAACAAAGCATTGGCACACACTACTCATCTAGTTTATTTATATGATGTTCCTCTTTTGTATTATTAAACCCAAACCAAGCACTTTCTTTCTTACAAGAACAGTCTTTTGAAGTCAACAGGAATGTACTGAAGGAGGGGCGAATGATTTTGTACCATGCCTTCCAGACAACTACAAATCAAAAATTATGTTAAGGGAAAAAAAAAAATTAGGAAATTTCCCTATCTAAATAATATGTTCCCAGCAAATAGACTGGCATTTCAAATAATTTTTTTTTAAAGTTACTTTTAAACCGGCGGTTTAGAGGAAGTTGTGTTGCTGATGCGAGCCCTTAACTCCTTCTGTACAACGTAACACAAATGGCCCTTTCAGAGCTCCACAGCCCCCAGCCACAAAATACCAACCCGAGCAATACTCACATACTTGCATTCATCAGATATAAAATTTAATACCACATGGTAATCGTTGCTTCCTGTACATCTTTCTGTACTACTACTCCTTGTAACAACGAACAAAATAATGATACAGTCTTCACAAAGGGGACAAAACATACTTTGTTGTACAATTCGTCACTAAAGACTTCTGCATGGCTCCAGCCTTCTAGAGCTTGCCCGCACTGCAAAAGTTATTTTAGTATATTCATTAGTGTGCCACTTGAACTACATTGGCACAATAGCAGACACTCTCCAAAACAATGCTGGGCTGAACAGAGTAATTTGATCAGAAGCGAAGAGTGACTGAATCGAAACTGATTAACTCATCCTTCAATCTGCCACATCCTTGCTGCACTGCCAGGACCAATGGCACCAGCAATTGATCATCAACATCTCCTCTAATACCAAGGCAGGGTTCAGCTTCACTCAACACTTAGCTACAGGTATTTGTGCATCGCTCTAGACACCAGAATGAAGAGTCATTGGTAGTATCAGCAGGCGTATGCCACGCTAGCTTTATATTGTTAGGAGTAGTAGGACATAGTAGCAGAGCTCCAGCAAGGGCTTGCAACCAGGGCCCCATTACCTACCCCGGTCTGTGCTGCTCCGTCTTCACCATTGTTTTTGCCTTCTGGAGGTACATTAAAGCAGAGATCTGCTTTCTTCCACTGCCCACTGCATTTTTACTAACGCTTTGAATGGGGTAAGTAGGAGTTGATAGCAAACCTTGTTCCAGCTTGGTGCCTGCTGTAACTTCATGAGCATATACCTAAAATGATACAGTGATAAATCATTCCTTGTGGTGTAAGTCTACAGAGCTGTTAGGTGAATTCCACTTGCATCATCAGTAGTCTTTGGCAGGCGGCTCCCAGGTCTGCGCGCAGCCGCCTACCATATGATCTACTGCAAAAGGTCAATGGCCTGCAGGTGGGGAACCACCGCCCTGTGGTCTACATATGTGGTTTAAACGAGACCTTGGGTGTAGCCCCTCTCTTACTCAAGTGCCTTTCACCCATTGTTCTTAAATATATTTTTCCCTTAGTTAATTAAGCAAAAGCTTTGCAAGAGAGACCTGCAGCCCAGTAGTGCATAGCCACAGGGAGCCTGAGGCAGTTTTCTACTCCAAAATTGTGGTAATTATGTAAAAAAGCACCTCCCCGGTGCCTGATCCAGCACATTCCATAGAACTCTTCAAATGCAAGAAGGTCAGTCCTCTGAGCCCAATGTGTTCAATGCGAAGTCCGTAACACCCAGCTCTTCTCACTGGCTCCTCTTCTGGGCAGAGATAGGTACAGCAGTTATCTCGGCGGAAGACAAAAAAGTGCTGAGCAGCTGACTTGGAGGTGGGAATGATGGCTTTTGTCTTCTTTGGCTCTGAAAAATGAAGTGGAATTATATCGGCAATTATATTTTATGTGGGTGTTGTTTTAATTTTGTCATTCTAAAAAAAGACCAATGTAATAAAGAGCGTGGGCTTGCTTTCCCTTCAATTTTATTTCTTTTAATCTGTAAAACTGGGTCTAGGCTAAATGGAAAATTTTAGTGTTGCAGCAAGATTTAATAAAGCATTAAAGTAAATTCTATATGTATTCTATGTTTAGAAACAAGTAATTAAAATAGTTTCGGTGCCAGAGTTCCTCAGCCAATTAAAAATATTTTGTTCACCCATTGCTTAAGAAAAATCCACAGAAATAAGGAGCCTGGCTATACTTGAGAAATTACAGGCAAAGAGACTTAAACGATCTTTTGATTAAATCCAAAGGGCTGACACTCGACATAGTAAAAATATCCTGCTTCTGTCAAGCCTCTTTTAGTTACAGTCATCTTGCTTGGAACAATAATAGTTTAAAAAATTACTCTGAATGAAGTGTGATTTTGAAGTTGACTGAATCGGAAACTTTTTTTTTTCTGTTTTACTTTCTCCAGTGAGATTTCATTCACCATTGGCGTTCATGACCTGCCCATGTGACAAAGTATTAATGTGAAACAGCTATTCTCTATTTTCTCTTATGCAATATATTATGCAATACAGAAGGCTATGCCATAATTTTGATGCATGTGATTTTATTCCATAACCTAAATGCTTTTCAAAGCAAACTGTCTCAGTTTTATTGCACATTACCAGATTGCAGCTACAGTGCCATATAATGACAGTGACAATCCAAATTTTTCTACCACAGTTTCTTCTTTTTCCTTGACATTTTTTGAATCTAGGCTTCTGCCACAGTATTTACTTCTGTTTCTTAATGCTGGAAGTTAATGAAACAAAGTGTTTCAAGTCCACATACTTGAGAAATGAGAGTATTTAAATTTCCAGATATTCTGTTGTGTTTTACTTTTGCCCCCAGCAAATCAAATTTAATACGAAACTTGTTCTAAAACCTTACATTTATTTTATTCTTTTATCTTTAGTAAGGTTTTGTACTTGCAAGTGGCTCTTGAAGTCAGATTGATTATGAAATCATTGTAAACATCCCTAGGATCTATGGGCAGTGTAAGTCTTCAGACTCTGTAGTAGCTGATCCATGAGATGGTGTTGGATGGTGAGTCCTGCCAAAATCTCTGAACGTGGGTAGTCTCTCCACAAGCAGGAACCATGGGAATTGAAAAAGAGCAAGAACTACAAGTCTTACAGAGCTCAAAACTAGAAATATCTCTTTGTTGTCTCCTGGCTTACAGAGTCTGCTAGTTCTGCAGAAAGACAAGTCCACACTGTGGCAGAGACACCTGAGCAAAGTATAAGCTCTTTCTAAAGGACTAGTGAAAGAGGCAGCCAAACTATATAAGAAAGACTGAATTCAGGGATGATTAATTTATGTGACATTTCTTATTTTATTACTTGAGAAAATGTCAAAAACCCTGTACCATAAAATTGGAGCATAGCATGTGCTTCTTCATCAGATTGAAACCTATGTTTCCCTTTCACCCACTTGTCCACCCCCATCCTAGCTACTAGAATAGAAAGCATAACTCTTTTTTTTTTCCTCTTCTTTCACCATTCTCTTGAGCTACATTAACAAATGTATTCTAGCCATGTGAAAGGAAACCAGTGAGAGAACCAGTAGAAGGATATACTGCTGGTTTGTTACCTGTGTTTTTTAATGACCAAAGTACAATTTTCAGTTATATTGGTAACCATTTTTAGTTTAGAGCTCATTGTAGGCTGTGCTGCTGGCTCCCTGTTGTTATATCTAACCAACTATTGTATTTATTATTAGCATATCTTTTTATCTATGTACATTCTCTAAACATAATCTCTTCAGACAAACAACAGGAATATGATAAAAGGACATATAAAATAACTCAAACATTGAGTTTTATCAGAGATGAGACTCAGTTATTTTTCATGCACTATTTCAAAATGTATCAAGCCATGATGACAGGTGCTGTGGCCAAATTCAACGTCAACCCTATCGGAGGCAGAGGAAAATCATGGCTCGCTTAATTCTTTCTGTCATCTTCATAGCTATTCTTACGATGTTTCTCTACACAACAAGTTTGTGAAGCAGTCTAACAGTGAGTAAGCGTTGTGGAAGCACGGATATTTGCTGAAATCAGCATTGTGTTCTTCCTTTTTCTGTGTCTTTAGTCATTGCTCAGGATGCTTCATTTATCTTTTTTCTCTCTAAGGCTTCAGGGAATTCTCTTCTTCACAGCAGTGTCATAACACTTCTAAAGCAAGCACAGAAGCAGGGCCACAGCTTTAATGAAGAGAAGCTGTTTGATTAAGGTGGGTGGAGGGAAGTGTGAAAAAGACGTTGATGCTATGTTTGCGACTGAATCTGTTAGTAATGCTGTGCAGCAGTCAGTCTGCCCTGCTTGCTGTTCACCACTCGCAAGCTGATGAAAATCAATCACTCTCACAGCAGGTCCAGTCCTGCTCCTCTCTACATCAAAGTACTGAAATAAAATACTACTCACTTCAGTCAAAGCAGGAGCAGACTCATAGTCCAGCATAAAGAACTTCCTCGTGTCCTTCAAAAGCACAGTCTGGGCCAAATGCAAAGCATTAGTCTGTTCCTGTGTTGTTTATCCCAGATCAGGTACTGGAAGGTCCTCATCATTTCTGAAAGGTGTTGAGCATTCCTGAAGGATAATGAGTGCTCTCCACGGGCACTGATGTCAGGGAAAGCAAGAGCACTCGGCCCCTCCCGGCAAGGCTCAACAGCTGGCAGAATCGAGCCTTTAATAAGGCAAGAGTCCTAAAGAGAAAAGGAACATGTAATCATTTGGCCAAAGGGAGCTATATAAATCTGGAGTAACCTCCTCAGATCACTTCTGTCCTTGCAGAATACTTAGCACGAGGAGTGATTGGCACGTTGTGCACGTTACAGAGCTGTCCGCTTGCGGACTCACTCAGCTGGCTCCTCTTGCAATCTGTGGGGACCATGAGTGAAGGCACAAAGTTGAAACGTAACACATTGTGGCAATCCTCAGCTGTACACGGCCTGCTGTGGTGGTTTGTCAATAGTGAAAGTATTTATTGATGATAAAAGAAAAGTGGTATTAAAAGTGACTTACAACAAAGCTCCCTACCTGAATGACCTCTGCTACCCATCTGCAAAGTTTTCGCACTCATGTAGCTTCGATGGTGTAATTACAGTCTAATGAAAAAATATCCAGTGTAAACAAGCTCTTGGGGACCACTGCCAGATGACACAGGTCAGAGCAGCTCTCATGTTGCTCAAATCTGTGTCCAAGGCTATCAGACAGTCAGGGAGCTGTAGCTGCCTTGCAGTTAGTGCTAGATCTTTTGCCACGCTTGATCTTAAGTGAAACGCTCCAGGGAATCTGCTTCATGTTTATCAGAGATCTCAGGAGGCTGATGAGTGTCTTAAAGCTCCAGGTGAAAAGGGAGAGGAGATTTGTGTGGATTTTGAAAACTGATATAAACCAGAAAAGGTCTCAGTTTCCTTTGCATCTGTATGATACTACCTAAATGCAGACAACTGATACGACTGTCACAAATTGCTGATGACTAACTCCGTCACAAAACACCAGTCTCTCCAAACTAATGAGGTATACAAGAACTCTTCAAGTAGCCCCTAAAAAGCAGAACGGGAGTTCATAGTTCAACTGCCTATGAGATGTGACAAAAATGGTTTTATAATCATGTCATATATATGTATATGTATATGAGACACTTACATTTTAATATCTTTCTCTGAGAAACAGCTTGCCCAATTCATCTACCTGGGATACCAACACAGGGGTTCTGCTGTTTCAGTCCTGAAACATCAGTCTGGTAAAATATTTATGTTTCATGTTTCTGTTCTCTGGAAACAACTTCCCCTTCTTGTACATCCCTCCACAAACTATTAATTGCCACCTATAGCTGGAAAGCAAAGATGTTGCCATGTAGGGGCACAACATCACACTAAAGACCAGAATATAAAGTGTAGTAGGAGTGATGTTTTTCTGCTCAGACAGCTCCTCGACTGCCTTAAGTAGATAGGACAAACCCTTGGGAAACAGGTATGTTTAGACAGAGCCATGGCTTCAAAACTTTCAGCTATGCAAAGATTAAGTAGATAGATTGTCTACAACAACACCAGTATAAAGGGCAAATTATTAAAACTTTTTGATGAGTCAGACTCATTTCCTGTAGTTCGCTCCACCTTCTTTGGGATGCAGTGCTTAACTTCTCCTGGTACCTGCAACCTGAACCGTGAGCTGTTTGCTCCCAGCACCTTGTACCCCCATCAGTAACTTCTCCACTGTGACTGGAGATGCGTACACAAATGTGCATTATCAGGACCTGAATCTGCAAACACTTCAGCTGGGAAACAGTACTTACTCCCATGGACTGTCCCATGGACGTTTTACAATGCACTCAGCAGTAAGTGTCTGAAGGATGAGGCTCTTAGTGATTATGTGATTACAGGTACAGCAGTTAAGATTCAAAACAATGCAGGTCATGGAAATGCAAATCATTCTGGTCTCTCCTAAAGCACTAAAAAATCCCCAAATCAAACATCAGTACCTAAAATTAGATCCACAATCAAGTGACAGAGATTACACAACATTCATTACAAGGTTTGCAAGGATTTTCGAGCAGAAAAGACCCAGAAGGAAATATAGATCCACTCATTAGGACTTCTGATATCACAGTGAGTAAATTACTTTTTAAAAACATCTTGCATTACAGGGAATATATAATCTCAGGGGAACCAATGAGTCTTTGAGCAGCTTACACTTTTGGCAGCGGCCCAAGATACCATGAGGCACAAATCACAGAAATGTCTGAGTTTGTGTGAATTGTGCTCAACATCTGCACAAGCTGTAAAAAATCCTAGCTGACGCTTTGTTTCTTTGCCCAAAATTCAAACATCATATATCTTATCAGACACATCAGACAAATTATCTTTATTCCTTGAATCTGAGTCTTTTGTGTCCCTGCGCTCTACTGGATATGTAACTTTGCACATGATAGATCATGTATGGACAGCCAATTGCAACATAAAACCAACAAAAGGAGGACAATTACAATACTGTGATGATCTCTTCTTTATGAAGCCATTATTTGCCTCCTTAAAGGGCCTGAAGTTCTGTTAAAATATAAGTATTATTACCATGCAGTTATTATTGAGGACTAGAAATGTGATTATTTGGGCATTATAACAGTCTATAAATATTTAAAGCATTGAACCCCAGAGACCGTTAATGTAATACAGGAAAGTAACATTAGAACTACTTGGGTGAATTGTGGAATGGAAAAATGGAAAAGTTTCAATATATTTGAATGTGGAATAATCTTCCAATAAGACAAGAGCTGATACTGCATTACTTGACATTGTTTCAGTGACGATCCCAAAAGAGCATTCAAAAATCTGCTTGAGTTAAAGCATGTAAGATGAGAGACATTACAACATGAAACTAATTATTTGCGCAAACTGCTATAAAGAGAGTCCATCACCCTGATACTAAGAGTCATGACTTCATCATTGTCAGTAAATGATATACTTGGAAATATTTGGTTGAGGAAAAAAAAAACCCATCTTGGTTTACATCTCTTAATTTTCACACCCCAAACATGGACACTTTCTTGGTCATCCACCCCTCCTGTTTCAAAACCAAGACATACACCCTCTTCAGTGCCTGTAAAACTGGTAACACCTGTACACCATGCCAGGTTATTAAGCTGTTCATATCATTTTATCAATGCTGGTGAGATCTTTGTACAGGAGAGAGAAGTAACCGCCACTGTGGTGTGGTTTCTGACCTGCTTGTTAGCAGCTCAGCTAACTCAGCTGCCTGGTTCAGAGTTTTTAAAAATGCAAGCTGACAATAACATGCTTTAAACGTTGGACTAAGCAATTCCAGAGTGCTTAACTTACTGTCTTGATTCCTTTTTCTTTCAAGTTTGCTTGGTAAGAATGAAATATGTTACATTAAAAAGGGTGATCAAAGACAGACAGAGAGCATTTAGCTAAATCTGTAGTACGCAGTGCAGGCTCCACTTGTGCAGGGGATGCTCTTAGTCTGAACACATGATATGGGAAATGCTAGAATCCTAACATAATCTTAACTACTTTTTGTTTGAGTCTCATTAAATCCTCCCAAAGTAAGCCAGAAATTCTATGTGGTGCCTTTCCTTGTTGAATCCTCTGTTACCACTCAGAAATTTACTCTATGGATTTTGAGAATGTTACACTTGCGCGGGATCTGTAAATGTCCCCTACCCCTAAATGCTTCCCTCCAAAGGGACTTCTGTAGATCCAGGATTTTGAGAGGACAAACACAGAGCCCTTCAGAGAGAGGAGCAGTGTTCCAGGTGCTTTAGCAAGAGATGAGTAGGAAGTTCAAACCTGTCTGCCTGAGAGAAAACTAGGAGAAAACAGCTCTCAAATTTCTGGGGCATTGTGAATTCAGGAGGGGGGTGATGAACTACTGAGGCAGCAGGTATTAAAAAAAACCAACCAAAGGTTATTGAAACTTTTGCGAAAGATTTTGTATTTTTTTCTGTTTAGAAAATGTGGTTTTCATGGTACGAATAAACATCACCACTGACACTATATGGTGGGTGAGATCTCTGTCAGGACAAAGATTGCTGAAGGCAAACCACTGCACATTTTCATGATGTCAGGAGAAAGGAACAAGAAGAGCTTGGCTGAGCACAAGTAACCCACATTTCCTCCAGCAGTGTCAGTTTTTAGCTTCCAGTCTAAAAACTATGCTTTTTTGTTCTTAAGCAGTGTGAAGTTGTCCTGCTAACCTATTCAACCCTGTCCCTTCTCTGTGGTCCTCAAGCAGCTCACGTCTTATTCAGCCTGTTGAGACACTCAGTACCTCTCTCTCAGCCGTCTATGGATTGTTTTCCTACCTGAATCCTACATTGCACAACGGGTACAATTGCTGCTTACCTAATGTTTGTTATAAAACCTGTGACAGCATTTTTTCCTTGCTGCTCTACAAGAGGAAATAGCATTTTATTTGAAATGCTGTGCTGAGTGTCAACATGAGAGGTGTTTTAAAAGAGCTGAGAAGTGTGCTGTCAGGAACATGTTTCCAGGCCTGCCTTCCCTCCTACATCCAACTGTGTTGAAATAATCAAATGCTAAACCACTTGCACTTGGGAAGAGGATGACTAACAGCAGCTAATTACTGCTCAATCTGTTGCCCTCAGCAGCTATTGGTCTGAATTACACCTGCTGGCATGGAGGGGCACAGTTTGCAGTGTGGTGGTCTGGAGGCAACTTAATTTTCAGAGTCTTCCTTGGGAATCAGCGACTGAGACAGGGACTCCATGTATTAAGGTCCTATCACAGATGCTACTACCACCATATCTGACTCAGTAGATGTCCTGAACACCCTGGGTCTGAGCCTCTCCAGGTTAGTCCTGTCCTGCTGGAGGACCTGGACCAGCGCATGTTGCACGGCAAGAAAAGGAGAAGGTGGTTTCTAATTTCTTGCTTCTCCATCCCTCTGCAGCAGAGACTGAACCTAGCTCAGTGGAACTGGATATTAGTTTCTGCTTTCCTCCCAGTTTGCTGCTGCAGTAGCAGGGAGTTGGCAGAGGGCCTTCTGTATCATATTTGATCTGTTGACACTTGCAGCAGTGCTGGACCCTAACACTGTAGGAGTTTCCGTCTGGAGAAATATGGTAGCCCTTCCTGCCTCCTCATTCCACTCCCTACGGAAAACCTCCCTCTTGTTTTCCCAAATTCTGGGCCAAATAAAATATACCAAAATAACATTGGAGACAGAGAAGGAATCTCTTGCCTCAAACTTGGCCTCGGAGCAATATATGCAGCCATTACTCCTCTCACAAGTGAAGTCACGCGGGTGGAATCCAGGCAGGGTTTCATCAGCAGGGACTGCAGGTTCACCCTGGCTTCTATGTAAACAGATATCCCCCTTGTTTGTGGTGTCCAGAATGACCACTTTTTTTCTGCTTTCATGCTAGGTTGAGTTCATGAGAGTCCAGCCATTATACTCTTCAGCTGGCTAACTTAAAACTTTCTAGGAAAGAAAGGGCCAGAATCTCTTGAACAGTGGTGATGTAGCTGCCTGCTGGCCAATGTGCTGTGACATTTCACCGTTACACGGAGAAGAGGCAGGGAAGCCATACTTTGATAAAAGTGAAAGAGTTGTTACAGATGCTGCCTCACCCTTAAAGCTTTCTATTACTTCAGGGATGTTTTTCTGAGTAATCATGTAATTCTGCTGCGCTCATATAAGGTATTCAACACCTGACACTTGAGCCAGCAGTTGACTTTCTATAGTTGACCCCCCACAAAACAACCATTATTATCCTGTCTGTGCAGCACACAGCTCTTCTACAGGAAGCATCTTGCGTCTGGGGCAGCAAGGCCCTGCACAGATTTATTACAGAGCTTTCTTACTTAGAGTTCCTCAGTGTCACTCCAGGCTTGAGCCGTCAAAGAAACTGGGATTTGGCCCAGAGCTGATGATGTAGTCTAGAACTGCCCATTACTTAGAAGTAAGATAAGCATTATTATCAAGCTTCTGTCATCACTGTCTCACCTAGGGCACCTTTAATGCGTCACACTCCTGCACTGTTAGATTAATGGTGCCGTCCCTTTAAGACAGACACGGTTTTCTTTAAATTGCAGCTTCTCTGTTTCTCTTGAGATGTGTGTTTGAAAAGCATATTACTAAGTAAAACCTGTTTAATTTACCCTGTCTTATATTGATTTTCATCCCTGTGCACAATCAGTGTCAAGACAGTATGTCTGTTGATAATGAATAGCCATGTGCTGTGTGCTGTAACTTCAGCAATTTTTAGAGTTTTAATCTCTTCCCGATCTCCATCTGCCTTCTGTTCTAACAAAGGCCATATGGCTCTTCAGAGCCACCTATGAGCTGCTTAGGTGGGATGCGAGTGTTTGAAGTGGTATTGTTCTTCTGAGGAAATTTCCATTTCAGGTACAGGCTGAGAACGGGCTTACCAACTGGTTGTGGACCCTTCTAGTAAATAAAAGGTCAAAAGGGATCACCACCACAGTCTGACTGGGCACCTTGCTTCACCTGAGCTGTAGGATGGCAGCTGTTCTTTCTCTCCTATATGATAAGCCTAACTGGTTGAACCACATTGGAATCGTAGAAGTGTTCAGCCTCTGAATAGAGTCCTGAGGATGCCCTTCTGCAATTTGCCTCCAAGCCTCCATGGGTGTTGTCAAGTCCACTAGGACAGGCAGCAAGCTACTTCTTGAAGTGAAGTGCTCAGCCTCCATTTTCTCCTCCTTTCTCTTACGTTCCTCTCCTCAGCTGGTACTGGTCTACTGTTTTCAGTAGATGCAAATTGCTTGTAAAAATGTATCTATCAAATTTGTTATCTTAGAAAGAAGTTCTGCCTAATGGTCTAGTGGCCTCTCAGTGGCAGCATTATTTGGCAGGTGCCCAGGAAAGACCTTCATTTTGCTAAGCCAAGATTTCACACTTGACTGTAATGTGCTCTCACCTTTATATGGAAACACTGCAGTGCTGATCATGAGACCCTTGCTCGCGGATCTATCAGTTACAAAAACTGCCTCTAGATTACAACAGTTCATAAAGTGTGCTCTGGGTATCTAAAGGGGCTTCAAGGCAACAATTGCATGAATGTTTATAGGATCGTTGGTTAAGCAACAAGAAGAATAATGGGTTTTAAAAAATCAAATAAGTAAGTGCGCAGAGAATCCAGCACTAGTCCACCTTTTCTGCTACACAAGTCCTCCTTCTCTTACTTAACTTCCTCCTGTGTGAACTCTAGGTTTCCTCAGCTAATTCCTGATGGACAGCCTTGCTCTGGCTTTTGTATCCGATGCCCCACATTCTTTGGATTTTTCTGACAGATGGTATGGCTGAGATTTTTCACTTTTTTCTTCTTTTTACAATATTCCCTTGCTCTTGCTCCCAGATCATCTTGGTTAACTGGATCTCCACCTCTGTCTGCCTTTCCATCTTGCCATCTCACCTTGGGTGTCTTCACCACCTGCCCTCTCCTTTGAGCCTGCAAAGCCTCCGTCAGCAGAGACCTTTTAAGAACAGGTTAGACGCAGACTTACCAGAAATAGCATAAGTACAGTTCATTCTGCCTTCGGGCAGGAAACCAATTAAAGGACTTACTGAGGCCCCTTCCAGACCTGCATCTTTCTGATTCTATTATCTTTTGCATTAGTGGAGAGCAGTAATGGAGCCACACTTCTTGGAATAGATGTTTCCAAGTGATTGTTATCTTGGACTCCTGGGCTTGCAGCTGGAGCTCCCCTTTTGGCTGGCTGCAAGGTAGCAGGGGCTGCAGCCAGGGCCAGGGCTCAGGCTTGCCATTTCAGCTTCAGCGATGACTTTGGTGATGATCAAATTACTTTCATTTTCAGTCATTCTAGTTTTTCCAAGTACAACCACCATACGTACTTCTTATTCTAATAGGGGTCTTTCCCTTTAACTTCCCTGCTAGTCATCAGCTGTTCCCTCCCACTTTTCTTTCAGATCTTTTGAGGCAAATATCACTCTTGTGCGCTAGAAACCACGCAACCCCCGCAGAGATCAATTGGACTGCGGATATGTAACTGAGAATAGCTTCATTCTTTTTGTCATGTTGCGTGGTTCGTTTGGTTTTGGGTGTTTTTTTTTTGTTTGGTTTTTTTTGTTTGTTTTTTTTTTTTTCTTATTGTCATGCCATTCTGATTATATTTGTATTTGTCTTTTCTGGTAATTCTGCAGGTAACACAGGCAGCACATGACACTCCACAGTATGTCCTGCAACCATTTTGAGTTTAACCACTCCTCCAACCAGCAGATGAATTTACTGTCAGGTGTGCAGGTAGGATATCCCAGTTAAGGAATTCAGTCCTTCCAAAATTATTCATTTTCTCTTGTATTAAATTCCTTGGTAAACAGGTTTATAAAAAGTAAAAAAAAATTGCTTTACCGCCTGTAAAAACATTCTAGAATGAATACCCTATTATATCCATCCAGCTGCAAATTGCTGTTATCTGTTCAGAACAATTAGCCTATTCTACATCCTCTTTAAACCTGATACCAGCCCATCATCTTGGAGCACGAAGAATAAAGCCATCCATTAACTTTCTTATACTCTGGGTCAGCCCGCAAAAACAGCTTAGTGTTCCAGCATCCTTCACCGTAGGGTTGCTCATTATCAGCTATCAGCTTTTGTGCTAACAGTTCCATCCCCAGTACAAAAAAGAAGCCAAAGGGTTTGCCTGCAGTTTTCTATTATTTTAAGCGCTCTGGACTGAACTTACACCAATATTGTTATTGGTGTACTTAAAATAATAGTCAAAAGAATAGATGACTGGAAAAAAGGTGAGGTGGTTTGGGGAGGAGGAGGAAATGCCGATGCTGCTGGAAAAACAATGAAAACAAAAAGTTTCAGTGAGGCAGGTTTTACAACAAGCACTATTGACTTCCATGGACTTGCTCCTAAATTGTCCTAAAAGAACTGAGGAGATAGTAGAAATTTTATAGAGGCAGAAAAGAGTTGAAGTATATTAAAAATTTCAAACAAAATGGATCTTTGAAATAAATTAGGAAAAATTTTCAGAACTCTGCTACAGGCAATCCAAAGCTCAAGAGGCTGTCAGGCTTGTGTAATGCTCTGAAGTAAATCCATGTAGCTCACTGGAAGAGAACTCACAAAAGGCATTTTCCAACCAAAGGTCCGACTACTATATCATTTCCTTAGACAGTTAGGTTGTCCTTGTGCTGTTGGCCAGTCTTCATTCACCTTTAAAGTATAACGTGATGTGTACTTGTGGGTCATAGCAAGTATTTTTTTTTTTTTTTTTGCCTGTTCCTTGAAGGTACTTCTGGCTAGCCTTTAGTCTGAGAGGGAATTTGTAAGTGTAAAGTATGATTTGTTTTTTTTTGTTGTTGTTGTTGTGCTCTATTTTGTTTCCTTAGTTTCCTTTTCTGCAGTTCAGTTTTCTAATTGTTTTTATTATCCATTGAATCTCTATCCAATGGATAAGGAGAATAGAGGAGCACGTCAGATAGACAGATACATTTAGGCAGGGATGAAGAAAGCTGAGAATAAAAGCTTGTGATGTGATTGTAATTTCTCTTTTTCTTCCCATCTCTTCCAAAGAAAAGCTAATTGGTATCACACCCTGCTCCACATGTGAGACAGCACACAGCAGGCTGCCCATACCAATGAAGATGCTCCTCCATCTCCCAGTGCTGCTGGTAGCACCATCCCTCTCTGAGTATGAAGTTCCCCTTCATGTCTACTTTAGGGTTATCGAAAGGTAAATTGCAAATTTTGGTTTTTTAGGTAGGGGCTGGTAGAAGGACACACTGTCCTTCTCTCCCTGCTGCTGCTTGTAGCAGGGCACGTTGGCCCTCTAAGAAGCCGGCAGAAGCAGCTGGTCCAGCTCTGTAATAAAAAATGCACAGGTGCTGGGAATTTGCCCGAGGGCATGGGTCCCAGGTGGGAGAGGCAAATCGGGAGGAGCAGATGCAATGCTTCGGTAGGGGATGGACACAGAGACCAGTCCAGGAGTTCAACACAAAGGCATACCTTCTCCTGGCCTGAAGCACGACAGGGATTTTTTCCTATTTGATGGGTTGAATTGTTCCTTTTCTTTGATTCATTATGGGGAAAAAAGCTTAAATTGAGACATTTTCAGGCGAGTGCCTGTGGTGCTCATTATCACAAGTTGGCAGGAGGTGAGACTGTCCTGTTACAGTAAAGAGCAGGAACTTTCCTCTATCACCATCACTCCATCCAAGCTGCTTGTAAAGCTATTCCGCTTTCTTCCCTCCCTTTTCTCCTTCCTGACTGAGGGATGCATGCTGCCAGCAGCCCTCAGTGATGGGGGAAAATATCTGGTTGTGATGTTTCAAATCAGGGAACAGGTAGTGAAGGCTCGGAGCCGCTGTCTGCAGGTGACTGGGCTAAAATACCGGTTTCTAAGGATGCTGTTTTCGTTCAGCTGGTTGGTGCTGTCTGACAGGAAAAATTTCTAAACTGGTTTTAAAGGAAGAAGAACTGCTCCTGAAACAGTAATTCTACTCAAAAGAGAAGGAGGGAAAAAAGAGAGTCAGGAGGAAGTTTGATAGTTATAAATAGTGGATTTTGGAGGTCCTTTTTCAGGCATCTATAAGCAAGGTAGTTACCTTCTAACCCCCAGTATGCTCTGTATTTACTATGGATTATATATTGGGAAAGGCTGTGATTCTCATTTGCCTGTTTAGGTCATGGTGACCTTGTAACTCCTGCATGATGGGCAGTCACAGATGCCTGATATAATCAGGTATCACGGTCAGCATTTCCACAAGATCGGTGATGTTTGTGAGAAATGCTTTTGTTATCATATTTCTTGGCTTCCACAGTCCAGGCTTTTTTTTTTTGGAAAAAAAATATAACAAAACAAAACAAACCACCCTTCATATTAGTTAATGGGCTGATAAAAAAATAAAACTACTTTCCTTTGGGAGCAATTTTTTTTTTTTCTAGCATAATGATAGATTTCACTAGGAAAAAAATTCTGTTTATTCCAAAATAAACTGTTAGCATTCTAAGCCATTTCTGTGGGTTTTTATCTATTACAATCTTATCAGAACTAATTTTAGAACACCAGTGAATAATAATATTAGACAGCACTGATCTCTGAGACAATTTGAGACTCCCAGTTGAGTTTCTGCTAGAGAAGCGTATCATAAAAAGCACCATCACAAATTTGCCCTTTTGTTACAAAGGCTGCCAGGCAGATCAAGGACTTAGAGGGCCTGCCATTTGAAGTCTCTTCAGAAGATGTACTGTCAGGGATCCGCATGGAGAAGGCTTTTGTTCTGCTGCTGGAGTCAGCGTTTGTAGATGAAAGGAGAATGCCTGCGCCATCAACCTGACACTTTTCAAGACATGAAATTCACTTAGAACTAAGCATGGGATGGTGGAATGAAAAATAGCATATATTTATTTTCACTCTGCTTACTACCTTGAGGAGTATCCCAATCACTTTGCAAAGGAATGCTGATATATAATTCACCTACTGGAATGGAAGACTTAGAGCATAAAAAACAGACGTTTGAAATTGCACAAGCATGGTAGCGGAGTGAAAAGTTCTGGCGCTACGTTATAGTTACTGGGGATGTTTTCGTTACCTTCAGTGTCCCTAAAACTTCTGGAGGACAGATATTTGGTCACATGTCACTAAGATCCTTGTCAAAGAACTATCACTCTAGTAGACGTTTTTAAACATGAACATAGGTCTGATGTTGTATCTTATTGCTTGAGCAACCCCTTCAGATCCCAGATGAAATACACTGGGTAAGAGTGGAAAGGGGAAGTCTTTTCAAAGCCACAGAGATTATTTTAGTTTTTTAATGTCTTTGACACCTTTTACTTATGCAATAGAAACCCCTTTTAAAATGCAATTTATTTTGTAACACTGGAAGGATCGCTCACTGTAAGCCTTCAGCTTATGTTGTTAGATTCTCAACACTCCTGGCCTTCTCACTTTACCCATCATCTACAGCCCCCATGTACTCCTGCCAAGGAGTGACTGACTTTATGCTGTATCATCTGTCCAAAGATCTCCAAGCACCTAATGAAATTCACCACTTGATTATTTACTGTATACACAAAGAGCGTTTTGCTCACCATTGCAATTCAGCCACCTCTGGGATGAAAGACAGCATTTTAGGCAGAGAGCATGTATTACCTGAGGAATCTAAGCATAAAGTACTGAATATCATGTTCTTAATAAAACGAAGAGGGAATTTTAGACAGTAATTAATTAATTACTGTAAGTAAAGACAGTAAGTAAATACAGGATGTTATCTGGATAGGAGAGATTTACAAAGAACGTGATATCGGATTTTAATAGACACAATTATTTAAGTCCCTGACTTCCGAGCTGAAAGCCACCACCATATAAACCACTCTGCCTGTGAAATAACGTGCTGGAGATTGGCTCAGAGGAATGTACTGCCAACACTGTTTTCTAATATTTTTTTTAGGAGAAGAGGGACTAACTCTGCATTTTGCATACCTCATAAGAAGAATTTGTACCTGGAGAAACAGACATAATAAATGATGATACTGATGTAATCCCACAGGTAGGTATCTGCCACAAGGTCTCTGCTTTCTGCCAGAGGATCTGAATCAGCTATGGATCCCTGGGAAGCAAGGTGGGCATCAAGTAAAACCTTTTCCCCCTCTCTTCTGTCTTGGGAGACTAGGGCTTCATGGCTCAATCAGGACGGACACACTGTCACTTGTAAATACCAATACTTTTATGCGTGCACATGCAGGGAAGGGTTGGATCTTGCTCCCATTGCTTGACTTCAGTGTGATCTAGCGGGTGTAGCAGAAAGTGGATACTCACTGGAGTAGATTCGGGGATCATTTGTAGCAGTGTTCATTTCAGGTAAATTTCTGACATCAAGTGATCAGCTCCAAATATACTGTGGTATAAACGAGAACAAAACATGACTCCAAAGCACTACATTTACTGTTGCTGCCTGCATGACTGTGGTGCTTCAAGAAATGTTTCAAAACATTTCTCATCCCAAAAGACTAATTAAAGACGCACAATACTTTAGCAACAGCTCACCCTTACAAACTGAAAGTTAATTTCTGATGGAATGCATAGTAAAATGCTGTTCATGATCTCTGGTTGGTTTTTTTCCATTCATTCATTTCCCTTACCTGCAGCCTGGTTTTTAGTGGCAAGAGTGAATGAATGACTTCAAGATGGGAGAAGACAATTCCCTGTAACTTCTATAATCAATGAAGATGCCTCAAACTTTTTAAACAGATGACTTTATGGATAGTTCGCTATAGCTTGGTTATAGTAGCCAGGTCTCAGGTTCAAGCACAAAATAATACAGATCATCACACACAGCCTTTGCTCCCCTGTTCACACAGGTCTTGGCCGTGCGGGCTGAGAAGCAGACGGGTTGTTTGGTCACATTACTCATTCAACTAAAGCTCAGCACTTTCTTTAATGCTTTGCTGCTGTAAGATTGGAGTGGCCGGCATTCTGCAGATTTGAACCTGTTCTTCCTACCACATCAAAGGAATCTGGATACTGGGGCAGATTTCGATCTCCCACCAGTTTTAACTGGTATAAACTATGTGATAACTGGTATGAACTATGTGTAATAACTATGTTACTTAAGATCTCCAAGCACCTAATATGTGAGCACCGAGTGAGTTAGCCTGTAGTGAAAGAGCAACAAAGCTCATAATACTTTGAAGCCAGTAAGTAATATAGTGATTGAAATATGATAAAAGTGATTGGAAATCCAGAATTTGTACAAAATCAGTGGCCACTGTTGTGTATTAAGCCCCAGTCATTATACAAGCTAATACTGAGGATAGTGCAATGATCCTGATAAGGAGCTACTGTAAAAGAGTACTTATACTAGGAAGCATTTATAACTTCATTTCCCAATCGTAATCAGAAACAGCCCTGTAGAAATAAATGCAGTTATACCGGTGTAAAAGCCCAGAATTCAGACGATGGGGCAAAAGAAGATCATGTGTTGTTCAGTGAATCCCTGCAATCTATTTTTTTTTTTCAGTATTCCCTCGTCTCACAAGCACATCTGGTGTTTTAGGAACATTGTATTCAACAGTGGTAAAAGGACGCTAGGGCCAAGAATAACAAATGAAAAATGAAAACACTGGGGCCTAATGCTGATCTCATATGGGTGTAAATCAGCGGGATTCCAGCAAAGCCTTTGGGACCACACCAGTGAAACACTTTTGTCTGATTCAGAATCAAAACTGGAGAGACCAGTGATTTTCATCAAGTAAGAGTCACTGTCAGGCCTGAAATTCTTCCATTCAGCTGGGAAATTTTACTGCAAAAGAGCTTTAAAAGGGCTTCTCACAAATATCACAAATGCTGAGGAAGTGCCAAAGCTAAAGCAAGAATGCTTTAGTAACTCTTGTGTCTGCACCACATCATGCAAAATACTCGGCAAACCAGATTAAACACAACTTTTTGATTTGCAATTTGCAGCACAAAAAGGGAGTTTGTCAGCAAATAAATGTATATTTTGCACGTAGTTGCTGGATTAGTACATGGTTGCTCCTAAGCCCTTTAAAGACAGAGAAGGTCTTTCCACTGACTGCAGAGTGGGTTGTCTTCAGTGACATGACCTGAATAAAACACATTATTGCACTTCGTATTTCTGGTCTTGACCTGAGGCATTGTCGTAACCACAGCACTTGTAACACTTGGCAGTTTAACTAAATAGACTGTTTTTAAAAAGTAAACAGATCTCAGCTGCTTGTTGACAAAATTGTTTGAGGACACCAGACATTAAAACCTCTTAGGCCCCATTTGTTATAGGGAGATCCTAGCAGAGAGGAGCAATGTATCCATCAATGTCTGTGCAGAAACTATTTTTTGAGCCTGAAAATTCCATTTTCCCTTGGAACCCCACAGCAGGAAAGCAAAAGGACATTCAAGACACAGATCCAATAACTGCATTAAATGTCCTAATCCCACCTTCCACCATAAAAATCAATTATTCTGTCTTATCGCTGTCCACTTCCCAGAGCTAAATCACATCAAATTAGAACCATCATAAAAACATGGGCCTTTCTCTTCCCGGAGACATGATATCAAAACATCAGTAAATTTTGTATCATTGTCATGTGCTGCTGCTTTAGTTTCATCCCATTGTACTTGTATTTTTACCTCCTTAAATAACTTCCCTTCTCCCTCCTGTTTCAAGTATTGGTGGAATCTCCCCCTCCCCTGCCCTTTCCCTTCAGGGCTGCTGTAAAGCTAACTGTAGACAAGAGGACTTTCTGTGGATTTAGAGAGGCTTTGTAGGAGGTACTGGCTTCAGCTATCCTCCTCATGCTTTGCTTTTTAAAACAATTATTTGCAAATCATGTCTTTTGCTGTCTTGCAGTCATTGCTTCTTGAGTTGTCTGCAGTTCATCAATACTCTGGCGGCAAAGCAGCCAGCTGAGAACAATGCTCCAGGTCCTGCCATACAAAATCTCTCCCTATTTTCCCCCACTGTCCTCTAGGTGAAGATGCCCTTTTAATGTCCACTTTGCCAGAAGTCAGTATGCTGCTTGCTTTGTAAACAGAGGAATAACCTACTCAGACTTGCCCCTTGTTTGACTTTGTATTCAATGAACATCAAGCCAAACAGCAGCTAGAATGCCTGACCTTAAAGACTGAAGTTCAGTAAGAAACACTAGGATCTTGAGGCAAAGGGTTTCATATTACTGGCTCCTGTGTCTTTCATTGATTAGAGGTTTTACAACTGATAGGGGGTTTCGAGGTTTATTTGGAAACTTTGTCAGGAGGGCAGAGATGGGGGAAGGGAGAGAGTAAGCAAGGCTGAGGGTTTCTTTTATATTTAGTGTGTGGCATTAAGGTGGGAATAAACAAAGGTAGCAGAAGGGAATGCCATTAACATACCATTTCCAGACCTACCTGTCAGCTTATCATTGGGTCAGTTCTCTGCAGCAGTAGGTGGGGAGATTGGGGTGGACACTGGAAGGAGGGGGGGTAACAAGGGAGGGAATTTGGGAGTTGTTCCTTGTAGAGGATTCGTTCGCTTTTTGCAAAATGTATTCAACTCCAGCTGAAGCAAATGGGAGCGATCTGAATGTTAAGAATTAATGTGTATGAGTAATCCACTATTGTGTTTGAGCTTCAAATTCTAAGTCCTTGGGAAAACATCATACGGGTGAAATGCCACATAGGGAACTTTACAACATTTGTTCACGGTATGCAAAATGTGCCTATGGCAAGATCTGCTGCCATGGTCAGATTCAGGAAAGACTCAGCTCAAGCAGAGAGGAACACCAGAAAAAGTACCAATACAGAAAGGGGCAAGAAGGGGAGATCCTTATTTTGCCCAGTTCCCAAGGGCCAGATTCAGAGGAGACTACCAGAAGAAAAGCAAAGGAGCATGTAAGGGAGGAGTCTTAATTAGATGGGCTTTCCAAGCTTTACCCTGGAAAATTACTTTCAAAGCTGTCAGGCACAGCAAGGCTGGGAAACACTGCTGAGGCCAAAGTTAGATATGGACCAAGACCGTAAGCTCTGAAGTCAGAAGAAATATCCACAAGGAAATTTAGATAGCAGTAAGTTTTAGGTTCAGAAGTATCACGGAAGATGTTTCGGTAATCACTGGAGTACTCAGAAAAAAATAATGTATTATGACTCTCTAAAAGACCATGCAGTGTTAATAACTGCATCATGTAATAGGAGGTGTGCCTGTGTGTGTGGGCGTGCACGCGTGCCTCCTGACCCACTGGTGTTGAAAAAGCTTCAAGTATCAGTCTGTCTTGAACTAATGAGACGAAAAGAGAGCATGAAGCAACCTGTAATTTCTGTAGGCTGTGGCTGAGGTGCTAAAGAGAGGGGGTGTATACTGGAATGCACGTAACCCTTTTCTAACCTCTCACACCTTCCTATGTAGAAGATAAAGATTGACATCTCACAGTTATTTGTCCACTTGAGCTCTCAAAGAGCTCAAGGAAGTGCCAGCCAGGTTGTAGTCCAACTGAGCTCTCTGTTTCTTGAGTGATATCTTCTCCTGCCAGGCCTGTGGTTAATTAATATTCTTCATCTACCTTTCTAGTGCAGGTGTTTGACTATGGAAGACAAAAATCAACAGTCTAGCACCCAGGAAAGAGTGTTCAGGCTTCAGAAACTATTCTCCAAACAGGACATGGTGTCATCGCTCCAAATCCTTCATTTGAGAGCCAAAGAAAGTCTGGGCTGCTAGGATTTCTGGGAATTATCAGTAGCCTGTTACATGAGCTTCAGCTGGTGCTCAGGAGGTGACCTTAAACTCCATACAGCCTGATCCACCTTTACTCTATTCTCACTCTGAGTGTGGCTCACCACAACATTTTTAAAAGTTGAAGAGTGCTAAAAGAATCTTTCTTGTCTAGCATCTGTCCTGGCCTTCTAGTGGGAAGTAGTGATTGTCTCTCAAGGATAGACAGAAAACTTGCACTTAGTTAGATCCCACAAAAATTACAGTCTGTGCTCTAGACTCCCATTATCAATCCAAATACACAGAAGATTATTTCTCCGTTATTTTTCTCACTTGCACCCCTGTTCACCTGTGCTAATGAAAACTGCCAACAGTTCAAAACTCTCCAATAATTCAACAGGAAAGAGTTCAGAGAGTAACAAGAGTGCTCAGAGATCTATGAAATGTAACCTATGAGGAAACCGCAAAGGAATTTTTGTTTTCTTAAATATAGAGAAGAGAAGACTGAACAGAGACATGATAACAGTCCTCAAAAATGTAAACCACTGCAGCAAAGAGGAAGGAAATAACCTCTTCTCTCCCACGTGGAGAGGATAAGAATAACAGGCTAAAATTGCAGCAGGGATTTTTTTTTATTAGATATTAGCAAAACCATTTCTAGCTGTTAGGCTGGTGTTACTGAAGCACTGGGACAGGCTGCCTTGGAAATCACATCTGGAACACTTTCAAAGCAGGCAGGAGCAACGTCTGTGCTAACGGGACACATACCACTGACCCGCTGTGCTTTTGAAATGGGAATTGGTGACTCCTTAAAATCCCTTCTAGCCTTCATATAATTTAATGATTCATTGGATAAGTACATTTTCATTTATGATCCTCCGTGAGAATTTTAGAAGTATTACTTGCATCTTTGTGTTCTTTGTCTCCAGAGCCTTCCTTAAGATTGTTACTCTTCCAAACACTGGGCTATGCTCTGTGGCTCTCTCCTATAAAAGGTGAAGCAAGTCCTGCCAGCTAGGAGCTATAACCCTACCATTAATTGAAAGACAATGGGACTAATGCTCCAAAAGAAATTACAAAAAAAAAAGGGGGGGTTTTGACTACCTAGTCACTTGCCTTCACTTTTGCAGCGGCATGCACTACAGCATTGCTGAGTTTTGCTCTTCAAAGGCAACCATCATTGACACACAGAAAATGGGATCTGGGACAAGAATGGTTAGCAGGGTCAATCCCTGGCTGTCACAGGCAGCTGCATCAGAAAATCCTTTTGCTAAACTCAGCAAACTCCATCTCTAGTTCGGCTTGGTGGCTTGTCCTTGCTACTCTTACTGAGTGGCTTGTTCAGAACATCATCACTTACACTGCCGAGAACCTTCCTCTAACTTCTAACCCAGCATTATTTCTTGTCCAGTTTATTAATTAGTTTCTGTGGGAATGTTGGATTTCCATCTCCCTAGAGTTTTCCAGTTTAGTGGATTTGTAGTTGGTATCAGTGGCTCTTTTCATATCCTCTCAGAGAACCAGGTGAATGCATCCATTATAGATCAGTAGGACACTCCTTTCCTGACATAGTGAAGAGGTGGCACAAAATTGTGTGGCCCAACTGACGTTATCTACCTGGACTTGTGCAAAGCATTTGACACTGTCCCACATGACATCCTTGTCTCTAAACTGGAGAGACATGGATTTGACAGATGGACCACTTGGTGGATAAGGAATTGGCTGGATGGCCACACCATGTGGTCAATGACTTGATGTCCAAGTGCAAGATCCTGCATGTGGGTTGGGGCAATCCCAGGCACAAATACAGGCTGGGTGGAGAATGGATTGAGAGGAGCCCTGAGGAGAAGGACTTGGGAGTGCTAGTGTGTGAGAAGCTCAACATGAGCTGGCAATGCGTGCTTGCAGCCCAGAAAGCCAACCACACCCTGGGCTGCATCAAAAGGAGCGTGGCCAGAAGATGGAGGGAGGTGATTCTCCCCCTCCATTCAGCTCTGGTGAGACCCCACCTGGAGAACTACGTCCAGCTATGGAGCCCCCAACATAAGAAGGATGTAGACCATCCAAGAAGGAGAGGGTCCAGAGAAAGGCCATGAAGACGATCAGAGGGCTGGAGCACGTCTCCTGTGAGGACAGGCTGAGAAAGTTAGGGCTGTTCAGCCTGGAGAAGAGAAGGCTCTGGGGAGACCTTATAGCAGCCTTCCAATACCTAAAGGGGACCTACAGGAAAGATGATAGGGAAAAACTCTTCAGTAGGACCTGTTGCAATAGGATGGGGGATAATTTATTTAAAATAGAGGGAGACAGATTCAGCCTGGATATAAGGAAAATTTTTCTTACGATGAAGGTGGTAGAACACTGGAAAAGGTTGCCCAGGGAGGTGGCAGATGCCTCATTCCTGAAAATATTCAAGGCCAGATTGTATGGGGCTCTGAGCACCTGATCTGGTTGGAGATGTCCCTGCTCCTTGCAGGGGTGTTGGCCTAGATGACCTTTAAAGGTCCCTTCCAACCCAAACCATTCTGTGATTCTATGAAAATTATAGGGTGAAGAAAGGGTGTCTCAAAACCAAACCCAAACCACTCTTGCAAGACAAAATTGAGGCCTGGAAAGGGTTAAGAAGAAAAGTTGCCCTATTGTTTTCTCTGTTGGAAGCGTAGTTCTCCTACAGAAACTCTGGCAGTCTTGGCTATGGTTCTCTCTTGAGTATCACAACAAATTTGAGTGGTGAGGAAGAGCAATTCTTGCATCAATCTCCACACAGCATGGCCTACTTCCTGCTGCCAGCAGTCTCTACTGCCTAGTGCTGAAGCCCAAGAATTGCACCTCTTCTTCCCATGTCCCCTTTGCAGAGGCCAGCCCCACTGGTGCCACCAGCACTGCAATGCTGTGGTTACACATTCAGCAGCAATGCTGCTTGAACCGGCTTGTCCCCACCCTTCTCCACTCCCAGCTGCTTTTTCCATTTCCCGCCGGGCGCCCTCCCTACTGCCAGTGTAAGTGTTTGTGCAGTTATGTGCAGAACCAGGTCAGGGATCTGCTCCCAGCCAAAAAAATAGCCTGCAAATTTATTTTTTTTTCCAGCTGGAAGAAGTTCTTCTGTCTGGTTTCTTGGGTGGCTGCACAAGCACTTTGGCTGGCACGAGGAAGGGAAGAGGATGGGGGTGGAAATAAGCAACTCTGCCATGCGTGCTCCTCCCAAGTGAATGTGACTGATCCAGAGAGCCTCCTCTCCACTCTCAGCAGGCTAATCTTGCAAGGGAAATCACATACTTGTTCTTCGTCATGCCCCAGATGCTCCCCACCCTCCTTTGAAGGAACACTGCTCTTTGTCCATGCGTCTCTAGTATACATTACCAAAAAGACTCTCTAATCAATCACCATCCATTAGAACAGTCGGGTTTTGGAGGTCTCCCACTTGTGTTATAAAAACAGACTGGAAGAGAGTTTGAGGGCTGTTGAGTCTAAAACTGGTGGGTGCTGCCACTCATGTCACACAATCCCTTTCAGAAGCTGGGCTGCATTTTTTATGCCTTAATCTTTGGTGCATTCTTGTGTCATAATTAACAGTGACTAGAAAGATAGTTTGAAAAATGTAGTTCTTTGTAATCCCGTTTAGTAACAAGTAAATCTTAATTATAGCTGTGTTCATTGGGGCACTCCTTTCTTGAGCAGCTATTCAAGTGAAAATTCAAGTGAAAATAAACTCACTCCCCTCTCTTCTCACATTTTTTGGCTCTGAGCTTTGCTATTAATGACATAGACAAATAATTTCCAGGAAAAATTTTGTTATTTGAAGTTTTCATGTTTGGCTCCAGACACTTCAAGGGAGGTTGATACAGCCGTTACTAATACGCTTTGCAGAAAGACTCATGTTGTCCTGGGAGAGGGCACTGAGAACCTGGTTTGATTGAAGTGTCTACAAGGACACAGGGGTTACTGTAAGTTTTGCCTGATTTCTGTAGCTATTCTGAGGACACAGTGCAAGATTATTACTCTTTGCAATACCTCTCTGAAGAGTGTGTTTAAAAAAAAAAAACAAACCCATAGTATAGCATTTAGATATGCTAAGAAAAAATAGTTTTGAAAAAGCACATGGTTATATATTATGCAATCTTGTCTGAAATTTGTACACTGGTGATATTTGTTTATCTACTAAATAAAATGATAGATACTTCATTCCTGTCTAACCACTAGAAGATATTTTGGACATGTTTTTATGCTTATGGTACATATAGGAACGCAAAAAACTTTGGCCAGACTTCATGGGTCGTTTGCTGGAAGCCTGTTCACAAAGGACCTGTACAACATGAAGTCCTTTGAACTCCCAGGAGTGCCTCAACAAACACCCACCCAGTTTAAATTATCTATTAATAAACAATATTTATTTATAAACTGATCAACCATAGCATCTTTTTATAGACTACACTAAGAAAAGTAAATTAAAACAGGTAATTATCGATATTAACATCTGTGCAATAGTATACTTACAGGGAGTTTTTAGTTAACGTACAGATTCCCATCAGGAGAGCAAGTCAACAGCAGCAGCAGATGGCTGCATTTTGGGTAAAATGCTCCTTACATTAAAAAAAAAAAAAAAAGCAAATGCCAACAAGTGCTGAAGAGTAGCAATGACTGACCTCTTTCCCCTTGTCTCTGTTTCCCTGTAGGATTCAAACAGTCACGTTAGTGATAACAAGACACAGCGATCTTAACTTTCATTCAAGAGTAGGAACTATGAGGGCGGCTTTTTACTGTAGAATCAACCTCATGGTTCATGATGGGCTTTCAGTCTTAGGCCAAACCCTAAGGATGAAATGAGCTGTATCCTAGCTCTGCTTTCCACTGTGACATTAGCCCAGTCCCTAAACACATCTCACTGCTTCAGCTCATGCATCTGTAAGTTGAAAAAAAAAAAAAAAAGCTGTTTGAGAGGAATGCAGAGAGGCTAAATTCATCAGCACTTTGAAATGAACTTGCAGCCCTAAGCACTGGTATTTTCATTGCAAAATGAGGCCTTTTGCTGGGAAGCATCAATGCAACAGGATTGTCTACTGACAGACTTGTCAGCACTTTCAGTTGGGCTGGAGTACTAGAACATGCATTTGGCTAAATTGTTTAAACAGAATACATTACTTAACCTTAAATTTTCTATGCTACTGTAACTACAGAAATTCTCCTTCAAAAGCCTAACATGCCTACTTGATCTACAGGTAGTACAGAGTAGCAGAGTTTCTCTAAAATCTAGAGAATTAAGCTGATTTTTCTGCCTGAGGGTTCCATCTAGTAATAACAACATTTTTTTTCACGTTGTGACTTGGGTCTGGCTGCATACATTTCCGTTCCAGTGTCAGTCGTAGTTGCTTAAGCAAAAAGAAAGATTTAATTTCAGCTAAGACGAGACATATCAAATTCAACTTAAAAAAGTGTTGAGGAGGGGAAAGGAAGGGCGTTTTGGCTGGGGAGAAAAATGAGAAGAAGGGACTATACACAGAGTAAAGTGGAAATTTTTCTGAGCTGTAATAATATCTTTGCAGCAGGAGCAGCTCGCAGGCACAGCTTTCTGGATCTAATCTCTTCAACCGTTAGTTTTTCACCCGTACGCTCTGCTGCGGGCTGGTGAGAGAGGGAGCGATCGGGATCGCTGCTGTGGCTGCACAGCCCATGCCAGGAACCTCTTGGTACACTGGCTGCATCATGGCATCCCAGCCCAAGTGAGCTCATGGGGCTCAGCTGGCCTCGGAGAGGTAGCACAGACACGTAATGAACACAAATGTCATGGAAAGTCTAAGAGGGACGCTTGTTCCGCAGACTGCCCGGACAATGAAGAATTGGCGTGCCACCCCCTTCTCTCGCCCCCCAGCTGATGCCAAGGCGGGCGGTCAGCCGCCAGCAGATGAATAGCAGGTCTGTTCCAGCAGCTGCGTGTTCTGGTCCAGCGAAGAGAGAGTCTCCGGGAGCGCAGAGTGCCCTGCTCCGTGCGCTGTCTGCAGAGGAAGAGACCTGGAGGCAAAAGGATGGCCTCGGAAGGGGAGAGCATCAATCTTCAAGTGAGTCCGTCTCGGGGAAATACCCACGGGAGGGAGGAAGTGGGAGGATATTTCCCCTGGTTTGGGGGAAATATCTACCTCTCCTATTATTCGGTCCTCAGCTTTGGCAGCCAATTTCACTTGAAAACTCGGTGCTGCTTTTTTCCTCTGTTCTCCTTTGAAGAAAAGCTAGCGGCAGGATCTCTCCCCTGTTCTGCCAGGAGCTGTTACAAGCCTTTTTTTCAGAAGAGTGAGGGTAAGAAGAGGGGTATTACTAAAAAGAGCTGCTTTTTGGGGAAGGGGCAGAAGTCAGCCCTCAGCTCTCAGAAGGAGGCAGCACATACTTTACAAGCTACAAAAATCTGAGTCGTTCCTCATCTCACAAAGCCTTTCTCTGTTTGACAGAAAATGCTCCCAATCTGGAGAGGAGGAAAAGAAATAAATATGGCAAATGCTGAGGGAGCACAGGGGCCAGGGTTTCCTATGTAGGGCTTATAGAGAAACAAAACTACTTGGTGAAGCTCTTTCAGTTCTCTGTGTCCCTCTTCTGAGTGTTTGTGTTTTTTAAGAAGGGTGTTTCTTGTGCTCAGCGTGTGTTCTAGGAAAGGGCAACTACCCAAGAGTTTGGAAAAGGAAACCATTAGAGATGAAATGGAATCAAAACACCAGCTCAGAAACTTTAAAAGTTCAAGTGCAGATCCACGCTTCAGATGACTCTGGAGAAGGAGAGAATATGAAGCATTGTCCCAGGGTGCAGCTTCCAGCCCTGGGTAGGTTGGCAGCGGGTTCCAAATTTTGCAGCTGATTTTTCTGTCTGTAATGGTCTTAACCATGCTTAGACTTGAAAGTGGGGAAGCCTATCTTGGGCCTCAATTTTTATTTCTTTGGCCCATGTCAAAGAAACTAAAATGGAAAGATTTGTGCCCTTGAAAATGATCAGGACAATTATCCTTAACTATAAAGCAGGATTGAGACTCTCTGATCCTGCAGAATGTATCTCCATTGAGATACAAGGTGCAGAGCAGTTTTTTTAGACCTTGGAACAGTTATGCTCAGATAAGAGACATGATAACTGAGGAAGAGACACAGGTAGCTGTCACAGTTGGTGAAAATGTACTCTATTTAGGACTGAGGAAGAGGGGTTAGCCTTTCTTAAAGCTAGATAATAAGAGGAAAAATATACAAATCAGTAAGCCAGGAATTGGGGGCAAAGGGCAAAGAGGACAAGAAAGCAATGCTAAACAAAAAGTCAAATTACCTCCTTGTATATTAAATCATTTCACCCAAATGAAAGTTTCAGGTCTATCATGGATTTGAAGCCCAGGTTTCATAGATGAAAAAATCAGCCTCATTAATTGCAATGCTCATAAACTTCTGAAAAATCTGGGTTTTAGATTTTTCTCTTTCAACCCGTCTTGAGGTTAAGTGAAGCACCAAAACTGATTCTTAGCATCTCCAGCCTTTACAATATTCAAATAAATAAGTCCAGAAGGTCAAAGGTTCCCTGAGTTACAAAATTTAAAAGAGTATACCTACCTGTTTCTAAAGCAGGAAGATGTGGGAGTCTTTCCATCCATCTCTGCACAGGTTGCCACAAGTAAAAACATGCTACTGAGATTTTCTTTATGACACCTTACAGGGATTTAATGAAGCCACTAGGCAGTGCAAAATATAGGGGAATGCACACAGATTTCTGCATGCTTATGACCAGGAAATATACAGTGCTAGCAGGGGAGGGGAAAAAGCACTGTATATGACCACATAGCTGAGACAAGAAGAGGGTCCTGGCAATCATGTAGCTTGAAAAGTGTCAGGTGAGGGAAGGATCGATAAGTGGCGGAGAAAAAAAGAAAAGAAGTCTTTCAGTTGAAAGTACATTTAAAAGTTTCTTTTGAGTCCCTGCTCTGAGCACTGAACGCAGAGCAGGTGTCTTCTTGGAAGTTTCCAGCTGTGGGTTTATGAAGAGCTTGTGGGAATGTGTTCTGAGTTGGTAGTGTGTGACTCACTCCTCCTCAAAGAGCTCCTGGATGGAGTAGCAGAAACAATCATGGGAGTTAACTATGATACAATACAGAAATAGGAATTTTTATTTATAGGGAAAGGGTCCTGTGCCTGTAGCAGTTGCACAGTACCTGCTAGCATTTCTTAGACAACATTTACATGGCCAGGCTAGATAGGTAGCAATGGAATGAAAACAATGTGAGCCTCTGGCCCTAGGAGAAAGCACGAAGAGGCAATGAAGATTTAAGAAAGCTTTAAGGAGAACTGATCAGTCCCCATTTTTTTTTTTTTTCTTATTGTAAAGCATGAGAATAGGAGCTCACTCAGCAAAACTGAAAGTCTCCATAACAAGAGACACTCCCTCACCCAGTGTGTCGTCAGCCTGTGGGATTTGCCATCTCCTGGATTGGGTTAGAAGGTCAAATATTGGAGCAAATATTGAGAAGAGGTTGGGAGGTCTGGTAAGGACATTTACAGCTATGCAAGTTAAACAAGGTACTTTCAAATCCTATAACCAAGAACAGGATAAAAATAAATACACTTTTCAGTGTCCCTACAGGCAATGGCACAATTGCTGACCAGACTGCAAGTGGTGAATTGCATTAGAGAAGGTATACACCCACTGTCCATAAGTGTAACCTAGGACTGCTTTTTAACAGCAAGAAGTATCTCCAATTAATCCACTTTCTCCCTTACAAAAATTCTCTTGTCCTGTGTGTTTCAAAGGAGTCTGTTTTTCAGTCCTGACTTCTAGGAAGACCAACAAAACCTCAAACTGTGCACAGAGAGATGCTAAAAGGAAATGGTGCTGAAATGGGGAAAAAAAGCCACAAGGCTGTAGAGCAGCCTCACCAGATCTATGCCAGCCAGCTAAGTGCTAACACAAAAGATAAAACTTGAATTAAAATATTTTGATTAAAAATATTAATTTACATATTAAAAGATAAAACTTCAACATGAATTAATTTGAATGATGCATTTTTCGTCCCAGACATCTCAGTTTGTGTCTTCCAAGTGAAACTTTCACCTTCCCTTATTAAGCGTCTGCCATTGACAAGACCCGTAACCTGACGAGATAGGATAGAGTACATCCTGAGATAGCAGAGATCAGAAAAACACATTTGTGATAGAAATAAATAAAACAACCCAACAGGATCTCATCACCAATTTCTTTTTACTTCAGGAAACAAAGGTTTATAAATTAGAATGGAAGTATGGCTTTGATAGTCACACTCTGGCTGATTTATCTGCACTTCTTATGGTATTATTCCCCCTGACTCTGCTTCCAGCCCTTCCATAGAGATTTGCAGGGGGGAGAGAGGAGGGAGCCATACAGGACTGTTCTTTTCAGCAGCAAAAGACCCATTAAATCTGTTTAGCTGTGTATCTCAGCTGCTGCAGTTCATGATCTGGCATCGTAACACAACCCTGTTTCATCGGTGATTTAAGCTAACGTACCAGACTTTGAATGGGAGCGACTGAGACAACATCCGTTCCACCACTCCCACCCACTACAGCGGCAGTAACCAGGGGGAAGTCTGTGGACAGCTGAAATCAGTCACACTCAGGCATTATTGCTATGGCTAAGTCTGTCAGACCCCCAGATGAATATTACAGAACAGAGCAAAGATTGGGGCTGATTCTAAATGGCTCCACAGGTTTATTAGGTTTGTATTTTTATATTTTCTTATTCATGAATGGATGTTATGTTCTGTAAAATGGGTGTTTAAGGGATCTGCGCCGGATGAATGTCATCCATATTCGTGTTGCAAAAGAGACTATATATCGTATGTTGCATCTTTCTTTTTATGGTTTCTTACACTTTGGTTTAAAAAATTTACAATTCTCTGGGATGAGAAGCAGAAATAATACCTCATCATTTAGGGAATCATTCATACATCAAAAGTAAAAAGAGCAAGCAGATAAAATAATCATTCTGGAAAACAGACCTTACACTGAAATTTTTTGGCAGAAGCTGTTTGGTGAATACTTTGAATGCAAAATACATCTGCAGAAATAAGAACAGGTTTACAAGCAACTTGCAAGGAAAAAAGATTTTAAATAATTGGATAATTTACTTCCAGTGCTCAGTTTTTGACCAGATCTAGAGCAGGAAGATTTTAGGCAGGCAGTTAAATAGACTTAGCTATAGGCCTAGCAGTACGGACTTTTCCAAAAGGCCCATGAAACAAATGGAAAGTCCCCCTTACCACTGTAAATCCCATCTCCCACATCTCACTTTCAGTCTAGGCCTGACGAGGGGTTGCAGGGAGTGTGTGCACAACCTCTGGGTTTGCGGGTTTTTTGTGGCTTTAATGTGTGCCTCGAGGCTGTGATGTGCTTACAAGTTCTTGGCTTGGGCACGTATTTGTCTGCTTCTGCAGCAATGGCCAGCTTCTGCTTCCTAGTGCTGTAGGACCTTCACTCTCCTTCAGCAATTTCCTATAATGGTGGCAATCTAACATTGCTAACCGAGCAGTTTCCCTGCCCCAGTGGACTTCAGCAGCATTACTTGGATTCTGTAATTTGGGCCTGGATGACGACAATCTGCATTGAGAGAGAGAAAGAGCCTTTCAGAGAGAAAATCACAAGTGCTTCACGAAGAGACATTCCTCTGATATCCTTGTACGGTGTGTGCACCTCAGCTATCATGAGTTTGAGGAACTTATCTCACCATGTTTTAACTAAACTAACCCAACTACTACAGGCCCTCAAACAGGATCCCACTCCTCAGGATGCACTCCACTGCCTGTGCCATTCATTTGACCCTGGTAAAGCTGGTTCAGAGAGCTAATGCCAGAGAAAACTAACCACTTTTTGGCAGAGTTAGTGTCTTGGTTTGCTGTCCTGCAGTGGTTCTCAGGAAGATGAGACAACTGCCAATAACTAAGTCTGCATGGCCATGGGAACATGTAGAGAGAGCAGGATCTCTCCTTTCAGTGGCAGCTACCTCTTACTTCAAGTCAGTTAGCTGAAGGTCGGTCCACTTCTGGGTGTAGCCAGCAGAAGGAGCAGGAAAGGCCCAAACAGTAGGAATGATTGCTCTCACTAATGTACGTCACTCACTGCTACTTGAGAGTAAAGCCTTTACAGGGCTAACTAGAGGGTTAGGCAGAGGTTCTCCGTGCCCTAGTTAATCAAAAGACGGGGTAAAATAGGATATGACACTTAGGAGCGAGAAAGATTCTATGCTCTTCTCCGCCAGCTGTAGGGACCTGCAAATCTGCATAGTATTACCCGTGCTGGTCCTGGAAACCAGTAACACTCACACTAGAAGACCCTGCGTGTGAAGGCAGAGAAGGGAAAGGAGGGAACGGGGCTATTAATAGAGAACGTATCAAATACTGAATTAGCCTGACTGACCCATTGGTCAGTGAATCTACTCTCACTGGAACAATAGGCATGCAGAGGCCTCCCACAGAAGAGTACAAGGGACTGTTGTTAAATAGGATTCTTCCGCTGGGTTTAGGGCTAGGGTAGGATTAAGATAAGCCTGCAACAGAAAGAAAAAGGCAGGGATATGCTGTTAGAAGAGTAATTTCCTTTGATGTATCTAAAACATTGCCTCCCAGTGCTATAAACTACAGAAAGGAGGCCGAGCTGCCAGAGGAGACTGACTGCAGAGTGCTCAGACCCCGGGCCCGCTTGGTGGAGGGTGAAGCTGCCATAGGAGCAGTGCTGCCTTTTCGGCCCCGCAGGGATGCGGGATATCCAGACCTCCTGAGGCTCCCTGAGAGGCTCTGCCTGCAGTTGTACGTAGGTCCACAGCAACAATGCATGCCAGTCTACAATGTGTGGCACTAGACATACGAGTTTCACTCAGAGCTGCAGCTGCCATAACAGTGTATTTTGAGACATTTTCCCCCACTACCATGTTGGGTCATCGCAGGCCAGAGTGCAC
>WHYT01015837.1:34310-54870 GCA_009806455.1 Tetrax tetrax
TTTTTTTTTTTTTTTTTTTTTGGTTTTTAATTTTTGCAAATATTTTTTGCATATTTTCAGGAGTTTTCTCTTTGCACTGACACATCACCACATGATATTTTGGGGGATTCAAAAAAAGCCCCAAATTCACCACAGACCTTATTTATGTGAGAAAAAGAACTGCTTCTACCAATCTAACAAGAGTCAAAGGGCAACCAACCATTTTTCTGTAGCCTATGTTTTATTGAAGGAATGTTTCTGCAAAAAATAACAAAACAGGGCTACTTTGTACTCTCACAGGAGAGTGTGAGAACCAAGTTCTGGTGTCCCTGGATCTCCAAGCATTTTGTAAATATTAATGAATTTAATTTCACAATCCCAATATGGAGCAAGAGCTGTTTTCCCGCCTGCTTTACAGATATTAGGTGAAGGCAGAGATGGTTTAATGACCACTGGTGTACCCAAGGACACACAAGTAGAAAGTGACAGAAGCAGGAAGGAAAGACTGAGCATTTCTGTTTGGATGGGTGGATTGCCATGCATCAGCAGTGTGTTCTCTACTTCTCCCTGGCTAAATTCTTAATTTCCATTATTTTTTTTTAAGAAATTGTTAAAGATTGTTTTATTTAGTCATCAGAGACCACTCTGTTACTTCACATAATGTATAGAAGAACGTTAATTGAAGTGGTGAATAGGAGAACAAACATAATTCCTACCCTGCTGAATGTAACTTCAACATCAATGGGAAACAAATTTTGACACACTTTCAAAAGTTCAAGCACACAGCTGTGTTTGCATCTCTTTCTTGGTGGAGGCACAGTCATGCTCAGCCATGTTGGTGTAGGAAGCAAACCCCAAAGCCAAAGTGAAACAAGCTAAATAATTATATTAAACATAAATTCTGGCTCAGAATGACTATACAGTTTCTTGATGCAACTACCCTACTTCAAGTTTGCACCTATTTTTAGCTGATTCATAATGAAATGTTCCTGCATGTCCCTATGTGATTTCAGGCTGTGGCCACACATTTTTTGCTGACTGGAGCTGAAGCGGTGAAGGGGGAAGGTTCATCCTCATCACCACTATCAATTATTATTGCTACCTCAATACAACTGCGCAAAATAATCACTCTATCAAGACTGTCTGGGCAAGGAAACCTCCATTATTGAGTGTCTAAGCTAACCCAGATCATTGTGAAAGAACCTGTTTAGGGAATATGCAATTATGACTTCTAAGGAAGAATGAAGTTCCCTGTCTTCACAAGTCTGGACAGAGACAGAAATAGCAGCTCCTTTAGATAGGCCTTCGTTCATCTTATTGCAATGGGATAATTTTTTGCATTCTTGGATATTTCTTGGCTGGTCATATTAGCTGAACATCTAGTTCTTCTGGGATGATCAGAAGACCATGATGTATACAATCTGAGTTCTTCTTAACTTATATGTGAAGAATAAGGAAAACAGATACAAATACAATAAAAAGTATACCTGCATAGCATAAGCACCTGGATTTTTTTTCATCTTTTGCCTATGGTGATATCTTGACTGGCAATCCACACTGATCAGAGAGACATCCAGCAAAGGATTATTGTGTTACAAGAAAATATAATATGCTGCTGTTTTCCTCCCTTTTAACAGAAATAGACTTGAACTTCATCTTCATCTTCGTGTGCTAGATTCTTGGGAGTGATTCTGGACCAATTCCTTAAGCAGCCCCCATTTTGGTATGTAGCTATGAAAAAGTTGCCTAAGGGAGTTGTGTCAAAGGGCTTTTACTTTGCCCTTAATGGCTTCACGTACAGTCTGAAGGAATCCGAAGCGCTCACGAAATGTGGTTTCCCCTCTGGTGTTTGCTGTTCAGCTGGCTCAGCAGCTCAACCATTTAAAACCATTGTGAGTGGATTTAGCACTTGTGAAATAATGTTGGCCTATTCAGATCCAGAGAGGGATGGGCAGAGTCCACCAGGACAATAAAGCCCCTCTTCCCTCCTTCTTAGATGACGAGTCAGGGTGCAACAGAGTTTGGGGAAGAAAACTACTCATATCCAGGTGCAGCTACACAGATCTTGTGGGAAAGAGATGCAGGTCCTACCAAAGCAGAGAAGCTAACACACACTCAGAGGAGGCAATATCATCAGCATCCCAGACAAAGAAAAACAAAACAAAAAAACCCAAACCACAAACACACCAAAAAGCAACTACTTAAGTATAGGAAGCAAATCATGAAGGAGAGGAAAAAAAAAAAAAAAAGGACTGCAGTCCCAGAAGGATGTCATCCACAAAATGACAGATTATGAATACTAGTGAGCCAAATGAAGGGAACAGATACAAAGCACTGAAAGTCCTGAAAATCTCTGTCCCCAGAAACCAGAGATGGAGCTCTTCACTTCATCCTAGCCTGAGCTACTAACTATAGCAAGAGGTGTGTTTCATCTCTGAGCTGATCTAATGTTCAATTATTTGCTGAGACCATGAAAAAAAAGAGAGATAACAAAAACCATCTCTGATGTGGACTGTGTTGCAGGCACGCTGTAGATCTGTATCTTTATGCAGAGATTTAAACTCAGGACCAGGCTCAGACAGGCAACTCAAGAGCAGATGGCAACAGGTCTTGGTGGCTACTAATTAGGTTAGCTTCTGGTTAGTGATGTTGAACTGAGTAGCCCTCTGATTCATTTCCAACCCCTTCTGCACTACCTTCAGCCACAAGCTTCCAGGCATCACCCTGAGTTACTGAACTAGGTCAGTCTTACAGTGTTCACTTTTTTGGGCCATGGCAGTTCTCTCACAGATCCCCAGGTTGGGGAACGGGCTTAAGTTTCAGATGCAGACCAGCATGGTGGCGAACTCAGGTGTTTACAGCCAGGGTGCGGCAGGGTCGTTTTAAAGAGCTTCCTCTTGCCTGGCTCACACAGCGTACAAACAGGGACATTATCTTTCCTGTGGGAGCAACTGACTCAGATGCTTGGCCAGCTGCAGGGAAAGGTGTCCCCGTAGCCGCCAACAGCAAAAAATAGCAAAAAAAAAAAAAAAGATACATCACTCTGTGGCTGCAAACGATAACAATACATTCCTCTTTATTCTGATCCAAAAGCAATTTTTTTTTCTTCCTTTGTTCCCCTCCCTGTTTTTTCCTATCTGATGAGAATTTGTTTCTCAGCTAGGAGCCCAATCTGTTATTGGTGCGCCTAACGTAATTTTTTATATTCCTCCCATTTTTTTTTTATTTTGTATATTATCAAATGACTTATGAAACTTAAAGTTCAGCCAACTAAACCTCAAAGGAGTTATGCAAGAGCAAGTTGCACTGAGCTTTACCATGAGCCCTGTACAATTAACCATGAATGTCTAAGGACTTGATAAATCTGTTTATGAAGTACATTGTGGGTATATACTGTTGCAGTTCTGGCTGGAGCAGTATGAAAGGATGCCATTTCCAGTGGCTATCCTTCAATTAGAAGGCACTGTCTCTAGCACTGTCCTTGACCTCTCTGAGAAATGAGGGACAGTATCTACCTCAGTAACTCCTCTAGCTATATCAGCCATTTCCATACACATGATATATTTGTACCCTGTGCATCACAAAGTACTTCTTCATTTGTTATCATCTGCTCAGTGGGCGTAATTGTAAGGCTGATTCAGCAGAAATGAGAGCAATGCTTGTGGGAAGTTTGTCTTAGGACCAGCTAAGTGAAAGCTGTGATTTACTGATCACAATCTTTGTATGGAAAGATCTATGTCCTTTGCAGGCCCTCTTCTCCTGGTGCATCGTGAAGGGCAGGTAAAACTCTATGACTCCTCTTGGTTACGCTATAGGTAATATTCTGTGAGCCCAAAACTGTGGGAATATTGTATCTGTTACCAAACAGCATTCAGTCTGCCTTTTGCCCAAGGCACCTGTATTACGTACACAATCAACGCTAACATGTTGATACCTGTGAACAGAGCGAAATTCACATTCTGTACTCAAATACTGCAGGAGCTGAGGTGTTAGGATGAGTATGAAATGAAGGTAGGGAAGACAGGGAAGGAGAGGAAAGTCTTCACAACTACCTTCAAATGTAATAGGTGCAGCTGAGTGAAGGCCTTCAAGATGGAAGATCAAAGAGGTATCCTTTGAGGTGGTATTTCTTCAGAAGATAGATTACACAGTAAAATGTCTTCAAAAGGCCTAACAAAAACAATAATATTTGATGCCAGGGTCAAGAACTGAGGAGAACAATTGTAATGATTTCACTAAATATTTATCTTCCTGTCAGGTAGGGATAAATATAGATTAAGAGTCACTGGTCATGATAATCATATTAATAGGTGGAGAGAAGTTTCTTTTGCCCATCTTCTCTGGTCATGTCAGAAGCAGCATCAAACAGAGTATCAGAGTGCCCAAACAGGATATGAGAAACTATGAATAAGAAAAAAAGGAGCAGACTGGCATTTGGTTTTGTTTTTTCAGAGAAAAAAGAAACTGGAGTGAGTGCACAGAAAGGCAACACAAACCCCTTCATGGGGCTACTGCACAACATACTACAATAAAGCTGAGCTGCTCCAACAACAGTGAGCTCTGCTGGGGGAGGCAGAAACCAGAAAAAGAAGAATGTGATCAAAAGTGAATAAACTATAGGGATAAACTCCTCCATCACTTTCTGCTAGGTATGTGCAAAATGCACAACTAAAACTGGGAGCTGATATGAGCTACTTCTCTGAGCCTGTGCCAGTTAATGACCATCACAACCACCATGATGCTCCAAACACGGGCATCCAATGCCTAGTCTGCCCTATATGGTCCAGGGTTTTGGTTTGGTTTTGGTTTTTTTTTTTTCCTTCCTTCTCCCCAACTCTTCCATCCCTCCTCAAACATTAATTTGGACACAGCTTTTTGGCTACCCCCCTTACGAGAATCCAGCTCTGGTACAAAATGCATACTGAGTGAACCCCACTTGAAATCCCGGGCATTTGTTCTGCATCATTGGTTCCCACTTCTTTTGTCCCTTGGCCATCCTGAAGTAAGAAACTACAGCATAAACACCAGATACAGTGACAAAAGAATCATAAGAAACTTCAGTTCCTGCACAACTTTGTTTCCCACTCTAGAAGCTTGCATGTTCAGTGGCTGAGTATGAACGTGTTTCAGAAGATGACTACATTTGCAGAATTTGGGCATTCAATTGTCAGAGAAATGGTTATTCTGCTTTAATCTCCTCCCATTCCTATTCTGGCCCAGAGGCATTTGCTTCCCCAATACAGTCTCCTAGCAAGGCCTCATTTGCTACACCCCTTCCCAAAGGTCTCTCAAAGCAACATCTACCCAGGAGATCTCTGAAAAACACAATTGTCACTAAGGGGATTTGGGCCTCCCTTTAATTTCTGCCATGCTGTACTATAGCTCCTCATTATAAAGTTAGCTCTTAAAGGTTCTTTGTCTCTGCAGGGTTGAAAGTTGCTGACTGAATGTCTGGGTCCAATTTTCCACCAGTCTTCCTTTAATTGGCCATTCTCAGCTATGCAAAGTGTTTGCATAATGCTACAAGATCATTCACATCGATCTTTAACATTTGGAATATGTTTTCCAAAGGGGTTAATGAGAAAACAAAACACAACCTGAATAATAAGTCACCAGAAGAACAGTACTAGCCTAATCTTTTAATATAGAGCCTGAACAGCAGTTCTTTTCACAGAGGGAAGAGGACTGACATTTTTTTCTAATCTGAGAATATAACTCCCAGGGACAGTGTATGAGAAAACAGGAGTAATCTACAGAACACCCAGGAACAGTTGTTGAAAGATTCCCAGGGTGTTACTTTTGGCAGGACATCAGGTTCCAATAAAACCCACTGAAAACACGAGACTAACAACAATAATAATATTTTACACAGATGAAGTGTCTTTCATCTAAGGGTCACAAAAAGCTTCCGCAAATGGTGAATGAGCTCCTTGAGGAGGGGTAAATGAAATTGATGCTCTGTAGATGTGGCCACTGATTCACTGATTTAGAAGGTGAGTTATTGTGTACAGAGTGTAAGAGGGTACAGAAAGAAAAGAGTTAACGTGTATAGGCAAGCTTGGGAGCATTCTTTGTAGTGAACTTGCATAGACATAGTAACCTATTTTTTAATGTTTTCAGTAAATCAGCTGCTGACATTCCACAGACACAATTTGAGCACCTGTACACAAATCGAGTAACCAAAGATTACATTGTGCAAATACACAAAGTGCTAGGTGAGTTCATGCACAGCTACGTGACTCTAATGGGAAATTCTATACACTATGCTTGCAATTCTTACTTGGCACGCACTTGTATGTTTTCTGAGACCGGTCTGGGACTTCAAAAACATATATAACCGCATATAAGTATATGAAGAGTTAGGGACTAGAAATAAGAGACCAGTGTTGGCCAATTGTGAACTGCTAGACGTTTTGGATCCAGACCCACATTTTGCACTGTTAGCCTAACTCTGCAGGGGAACCATTCCACAGTGTGGCTACCTCTCACAAAACCCAAGATGCTGCGTCACTCTGGGCCACATATGAATCTCAGTCTATACTTCATATACCGTACTGTGAAAATGTTGCTGGTGGTGTTATAGTGGCAAAACTTACAGTGAAAATATAGCTTCTACTGCATCATTAACAGTTTTTATGGCTTAATTGAATTGCTTACAACTTTTTGGCACAAGCATACTATCAAATGGTGCTGCACTGACCTTACCTAAGTGACCTTAAGAGGACAACATATATTGAGATAAGTGGCTTTTTCCTCAGGGCCTCTCAGTATGTATTTTACATGAGGATTACATCTTGCTCTTGGTAGCTATTTCCAGAGACAACATTACCCTTATTTCCCAGCCCAGCACTCTCATCAGACAGCAAAAGCTATTGAGAAGTCATTGTCTGTGCCCTGAACACACAGAGACATGAAATCCCTACTCATTGTTTACATGAAGGAAAATATGTGAAACAAGTCATGTTTCCTCTGTGTCATAAGGGTAAAAACAAAAGCAATGAAGGTTTTGTCATGACACCCCCAGTCTAAGGCAATGACTAACAACCAGAAAGATCAGATATCAAGATGATCTAATAGCCTGCTCCTCCCAAAAGGGGGAGGTCCTGCTCCTCTTCAGCCCACGATCCTTTGCTCCCTCCTTATCTCCTGCTCCCAGAGACACATCCCACCTTGCCTTTGTGCTGGCATTTGCCAAATCCTTCTCACAAACAATTCAGCTCATTAAAACTGGAGAAATGGTCTTTTTTTTTTTTTTTTTTAATAAATTAGTATGGCTTAATGAGCTGGATTGTCTCAGAACAGGCTCTTATGAAAGCAACAGTGCAAGAGAGCACAAGACTTATAGCAGGAGCATTTGCTCTGTGCTCTTAGATTACCATAGCTACAAGGTGTAACCCTCAGAGTTATGCAGAAGATACTCTCTTGCTGGTACTTTCACTTTTTCATATAGATGCTTATAACTACTTTCTGAGGTAATTTGGTGAAGACAGGAAGGGGATTATCAGAATAAGTGGTGTAATTCACAAGTTGTATTTAGCTACCAATGCAGAAGAGAGAATAATTCTGGCCTTTTAGAGCTCTAGCGTACAATACCACAAAAGATTGAAGAGGGGCAATTAGAACTGATGACACACAACTGGAATAACTTCTCTGGGTTGAACATTCTGTGATGGCACGGCATCACAGCCACTAAGAGCTGCATAACGCTTTACTCACTATCAGATAAACCCACATGCCTTCCCTGTGGCTTGAAACAGCATCTATCACTAAGCTAAAACATAGAGAGGCACACCAAGCATCCTGAGTCACTGCAGAATGCAAGTCTATTTTCTCTGTACAGTTTTGCTTGCCCTAGAGGGCACCTTGTCAGAATCCTTAAAGAAGTTTCAATGCCACCTCCACTTGAGTGTCTTTGTCTCTCCACAAGTGCATGTGCATTTGTTCCTTTCAGCACTCGGTTTCTGCACAGAGATGACAGATGTGTAAGTGTGAGAGCTGTCATTTGGACACAGGTTAAAAGTTTACGAATTTGTCTTAGCAGCTGTATTCGGAAGCTAAGTTCTGAGAAATTGAACTGTTCTCATCTTTCCAGATTTTGGTTTTGAGCAACCCCATAGTTACGGTCAGAGACTAGAGAGATTTTTGTGGTGTTAAAAGAATGGCTTGGAATTTCTGGTCCAGCCATCTGCCCTCAAAACTTAGCAGATGACTCACTAGCACTCACCTCCATTTGCTAAAACTTTTATCTTCTCAGTTTCTTGCAAAGTTCCACTCTATCTTTCCAGAAGCAGGGCCTGGTCTAATATGAAAGAACAAACAATATGGGAAGTGCAGCTCAGAATTCAAGTTTTCGAAAGTGCTCGTGTTGAATTCCGGCTGAGCTAATATGCACGTATGCACAGAGGCATTTGCACGCATAAATCACGGTTTGCTTACATCTGGCACACGCAAAGAGCACACTGCTTGGCATACTGCTTAAATATGCTTGAACTCCTGGACTGCATTCAGGTCTGCAGACAATTTTGAAGAAGTTCCTTTGTAGTCAGGAGATGTAAAAATCTTACTGGTATTTTGCAGATATTCTTAGGTATCAAAGATGCTCACTGTTGCCTGACATTTCCTAATTAAGTTTCTGCAGCCTTGCATCCACGGGATTATCCAGATAGCTTTTTTACTTCCCAATAACGTAAAGCACTTATCTCCATATCCCAGATGTTATTTGTTTGCGCTGCACAAGTTAAAAGCGGTATTTAGAAGCAATCACAGTTCCTGCAGCTAACTGCATAGCTTCACCAAGCCCCTATTTCAAGTAAAGCAGCTATCTAAAGCAGCAAGTAGTTATGCCGACAGCTTATTGCAGTCTCAGAGAAGCTACTCACTATTTTACTTGTATATCCAGCCCCAACTATAGAAGATACGGTCAGAGAAATCCAAGCTAAAAATATTAAACTGGTGCCACACCTAGATTGTTCTTACCACCTTATGCCAGATTAAGTGCACGTCAAGTGAATTTTCCAGAGTGGTTTGTGAAAACCCATTAGTCAGTACAACATCGATCACAGCTCTTTAAACGGTACTTATTTTCCCCTGCAAGTGGGTCAGATTCCTTTTGGGTCCTAAATCACAACTTTTGAGAAAGGAATATGTCTTTTAACCTGGAAATTTACAATCTGCTCAGAACTGCTTTCGAGTTATGCAAGTCCAGATCTGTCCCTCTTTCATAATTGTCTACCATGGTAACAAACAGGGCAGTGCCATGTCTGGTCCCTCAAGCTCTGTACCTGTGCCAAAGATAACCAGTTATACTGGCATAATTAATTTTGATGCATTAATAACACAACAGTTCTTGTCTTTGCCAGCCAGCATAGTTGCCAGTAAGATTCGGCAAACACAATTTAGCAAAGTCCTTTCCTCTGCTAAGAGGGGGAATAATCTCTCAGTTTAAAGAACAGGGGAGGAATCCTCATTTAGGGATTAATCATTGCTTTATAACTCCTGCAAAATTCACCCTCCAGGCTCTGATCTAGTTATACACAATAACTGTGGCTTGCTAATTAAGAACAACATGGGTATTAGCCTTTCTTTTAGTTTCTTAAATTGCTGATTTAAAGCTTCTCTCAGTGTGAGAAGCATTTCTAAATAAGTGTGAAATAGCAAGGACATTTGCATCTCCAGCCAAACCCACAGAGGTTGGAAAGAAAGGCATGATTTACATTCAGTACCTCAACCTATAACCTGGAGGACATCTGGAACTCTTCAACACCAACCTGCACTCTATGAAAGAGAGACTCCGCTCCCGCAGGTACAAAGCAGATTCACCTTTTGACTCCATTTGTTGTCACTGCGAGGGCTTCAGCTTGAAATTATCCATTCCCTTCTATGACTTTTATAGGAGACAAAGCAAGAAGTACTCCGAAGACGTATGAAGGTGACACTTATAAACTCTTTGTGAACTCATTTGAAATTTTGTCTTGGTCTTTCACTGGAGTACCTAACAGGTATCCTGCTTTTCAGCTCATACAGTTTTTCCCAAAGATCCCAAGACACTCTCTGTTTATTGTGAACTGAGATGAAAAGAAAATAGTTTCTCCATCTTATTTAAAAAAGAAAAAAAATACTTAGTTTTGAATTCCAAAGTAGATTTCAGTGAGTCGTACTTATTTATGAGTCCCAATAAAGTTACACTTACAGTAGAAATAAGATAATTTACAAAGTTGAGTTCACCACATCTGCTGGATATTAGTCTGGTCCCTTACAAGTGGAATTTGATGGAATTTGATAGTGCTTCTAAGTGGCTGGGGTTATGGGATGATAGCTCGTCTTAGCTTAATTAAGACAACATTTCTTCTGATCACACATTATTAAGAAAGATGTGATTAACTTCAGTACTCTACAAAAATTTTTTATTTTCCTAATTCCTTTAAGCCTGAATTGGATTCGATAGCAGTTTTGAATGATGAAATTTGGTGTCAACTTTGATTCAGTTGCATCAATAGCTGTGACTTTTTTTTTCTCCAGACTTTCACTTTGTTCACTCCTTTATGCTACCAAGACTTCGCACTCCCTTTGTAGCTGCAGCATTTCTTTCTAAAGAAAAAAAAAAAAAAAAGAGATGGATGATAACCCTGTAGGCAATGGCAGAATGCAGCATGTGCACAGGACCAGTACAGGCAGGCCTGGAGGCAGACATTAGGGAAATTAGGCACATGTAACCATGTTCCCATCATGAAGGGTCCACAGTGAACCACATGATGCTTTTTCTATGGACTTTGATGAAGGGATTCTGAAGGTAAAGAGTTAAATCATTTCAGCTGAGGCATCTTCAATAGATGGTAAATGTTCTTGTTGGAATCATCTGCTCTTTCTGTTTCCTCAGGGTCAAGACACAATAGCACACTGACTGAAACTCATTCTAAAGGTGATTGTGGTCTGTAGGGGTGATGGGGGAAAAATCGTGGTGGGCCAGAATCTACTTTATTACTCAGGGACTTCCAAACCTATCTGCAAGTCATGCACATTGCATAGCCCCATGATGCAGTAGCAGAAACAGTTTGAGGGGCGTCTCTGGACTGGAAAGAAGTGAATAGAATGAAAACCATTTGTACTGGACACTACTATTAGATTTCCTCATTGTCTTTCTTTCTATGGGATCCTGGATTCCCAAAGGAAAAGAATTGCCAGGAAGGTCCTTTCTGTGCACTTTCCAGGTAGCTGCAATAATTTCTTTCAGATGGAGATATCATTTCCACAATGCAGTGATTTCTCAGTCAGTTCAGGGATATATTCCAGAGAGCACAGACTTGCAAGGCATCCACAAACACTAGGTAGTCCAAATGTGACTGCTTGTTCATTTAACTGTCAAATATATAGCTGATGTAAGAAGTGCTTCCTCTGTTTTCCTCTCAATTTCTAGATGTACTCCAAGGGATTAAATGCAGTTTTAAAAGCACTTATGATCTGTTTGCAGTAGTAACCATCTCTTACCCTATCTGTAGCTGTAAAAGCTCAGACCCACTGCAGTGATTTTGCTAACTTTCCAGTGACCTGATGGTTCACAGCGACAGAGTATTTTTGATAGCAAGCCCTTAACGCTCCATCCTGTACACCCAGCTGGTCCACAGAGGCTGACATCATTTGACCACAAAATATAAGATACTAACCACTTGAGCTTCTGCCAGAGTAGAAATTGATAGCTGAGTACTGATTAAAATTTCTTTTGGAATCAGTGTCCACTATATATCCTATTATTCACCAGTGGCATGCATTCAATGTCTTTATGCAATTGGCCAGTAATTTTTTTTTCCTATGGATATAATTGCCACAATGAAAAACCAGAAAAAAATTAAACAATTTCCAACGTGCTTCCAACTGCTGAACTATGTTTTCTGAACCACATTGTTGAGTTGTGTTCTAAACTTAATGAATATTCTCCTGGGCAGCTGCTATTCAAACAATTATTGTCCATTTTCTTTTTCAATTAAGATCTGTAAGTCATTGAACATTAACATTATCAAGTGGGGCTACACATATAGGCAATCTGGGTTCATTACAAAGTGAGTCATAATGGACAGTTATTTCTTCTCTCTCTAGGTTTAAAAATCTAGTCTGGAATGATTTTATGGTCTTCTTTGGAACAAAGAATACTCTTGAAACAAAAAATGTCCATCCTTCCAAATATATGCTGGTGTTGCTATTGTGGTTTGACAACTGTGACGTATGCATATTTCACAGGAAAGTTTTGGGTTGGTTTTTTTTTTTTTTCTTCCCCCAGGCATCTCAGTGTTCTGAAAGAGCTGATGATGAAATATTGAACAAGCGTTGTTAACATTTATTTGGAGCAATATAACAGCTTAGCCATAAGTTTTAGTCAGAAAAAAAATCTTGATATGGAATTATTTTCCATTAGAAAAAAAAGACAGTTCTACAAATCTTTTAAAAATTGTGTTGATTGAATGAAAGTTTGTGAGAGTTTTCCATCTAAATGTTTCAGAATGAAACATTTAATCTTTTCACTTTGAAATAGCTCTTTATTTTGGATTTGGTTGTCCTGGTATTTTATGTTACAAAACATCTAAAATACTGATGGATTAGTTAAAACATTTTCTCACAACATAATATAGATTTTTTTTTCCTTTGACTTTTCTTTCCCAGACAATTTTGAAACACTTAGCACCATCCTTCCGGATCAGAACAAAATAAACTGAATGTAACCAAGTAATCAGGGCATATTACGCACTCTCCTCTGGATCCCAGCCACACAAGATCTGGATCAGTTACAGCTTCCTGCTGAAAAACTTGGCTCTTCCCCTCAGGCTGCAGGGACCCACATGCTCGGCTTTGGATGTTCTTTAGTTAAGACTTCAGTGTTAAAGCATTGGCTATCACAACAGTATCTATACTCACTGGATTCTGTAATCCTAGTGCTGTAAAACCCACCGAGTGTGTGGTCTTCATAAACACAGAGCAAATTCCAAACTCTGCAGCAAGTTATCTTGAACAAATACTTTGCACTTATGGTACACCGATTAATAAATGGGAGAGTTCAGGTTTTATGAGACTGTTGCGTGGAGAACTGAGATTTTTCTGCATACGTGTTTCCCTTTCTTGATCTTGGAAACAGAGGAAGAGTAGAAAGCAGTCATTTATCTGCTATGTATTTATTGATTATCTATAACTATTGGTTGAGATGCAAGTTTTCCCCAGCTGAATACAACAATCTTAGCTACACTGCAAGAAATTAGATAACAGTTGCTGGTGCACGTAATTGAGCTTGTTACAGGTAAACCCTAGAAAGAGTTAGAAATTTACCTGCCCAAACCAGCTAACTGCTCATGCTGTTCCAGTATACACCACAAATCAACCCCTTTCTCAAAAAGTTAACCTATTCATACATTGCTTCAGATGGCTTTGGTGTAGCAGAGTGAAGCAGAGGATTGTTTTGGTTCAGGATTTGACCCAGATAGCGGCCATATCTCTGACTGTTGTCTTTTTACATTACTTCCAAATATGCAGATATCTCTGGAGATGTTTGTAATTTATAGTTTGGCAGGGCAGGCTTAGCTGCAACAGGGCAGCCAGATGGATTTTGTATGCTAAAGTCTGCCCTCCAAAGGAAGATCTCACATGTACTGCTATGCCATAGGCTCTTAAGTAGTTACTCAGATCTTCCTAATTCATCACTGTCTTCAATTTATGAAGAAATCATTATGCTTATGAAGCCACACACATGACATCCCTCTGGTAGACTTGGTTATTCAGACACTTGAAAGATCCTGCGGAAGGTCAGACAACACTAAGGCCCAGAGCTGGATGTAAGACCTTCAGGTGCTGTTCCATAGTTGTGTTCTGTCAAAGTAATCATTACAGGGAAGACAAAACAGGAAGATCCTTCAGGTGGTTGGATCCCAGCCAGCTTATCGTGCAACTGCAATAGTGTTAGTACAGCTCCACAGCCTTTTCAAGGGACAAAAATCTAGTTAAGTCTTGTATAATCCTACTGACCAACAATCTAAATCTCTGAGATTTCATTAAAGCTAGGTGAATCAATTCAATAAAAGAAACTTTTCATGTCAGGACATGACCAGATCTGAATGATACACTGCCTTCACTGTCTACTTAACTCTGCATTGTACTGTCTATTCAAGTCATGCTAAATTATTTATAGAGAGGAAAATACTAAGAGATACAGATATATGGGAGAGAATATAGAATGTGCGTACTACTCTCTGGCAGGAAGCAAGGCAAAGGCAGAGGAAAAGTCACTTAAAAAAAAAAAAAAAAAGAAAAGAAATCCAGTACTAAGAGAAATGTACTTTACCATCATCACGTGACAAGGTCCTTATGAGAACCTTTGATTTTGGAATCTCTTAAACTCACACTTTCTGGCATCAATATCCAGATCCCACAGAGTTGTTTGAACAAAGATGTTACACAGATTACTTGATTAAACTAAATAATTGACTAAGTCTAACTTTACCCCCAGTGTAACAGATTGATAGAATAACTCTATATCAGCAACAAAGCTGACACGGGTTCACCAGTGTACAGCAATACATTTCAGATGTTTAGGAAAAGTAAGAGATACTCATGAGTCCTTAGCGAATCACTGAATTATTCAGAGTCACCTTCTGTGTAATGCTCGTGCTGTACCACTTTGCTTCTACTGTACTGTGTCCAGTAACTTCTATTTGACTAGACCATATAAGATGTCACATCTTGATTTGAAGGTTTCAAGAGCTGGAGAATTTACCCCCTCTCTTGGCAAGTTATCTTGCTGTCTTCATTTCTAATTTAAACTTACCTCGATTCATCTTCCTGCTATAGCATTTTTCATATGCTTTCTCCAGTAATAATACAAAGTTGGTTTAGTACCAGCTAGACTCTGAGATACTTATTAAGTCTGAATCAAGCCTTCTTTTAAGCAAGACAGCTGGATCTCCTTCAGTTTCCCACTGCAAGGCATTTTTTAGTATTTTCATAATCTGTATGGCTCTGTGCACTCTCCAGATTTTATGGGTTTCTCAGCTGTGAGAGTTTCTCATGTTATTCTGATATTAAACTAATGAATCTTATGAACACAGCCCTGCTCCTGTCATCACTGTAGAACTACCATGTTCCAAAGCAAGCTCATGTTCAGCTCTATTTCCATTAGGACCCTTAAATCCATTTCCAAATCACTGCCTTGCAGTTGTATGGTTCTTAATGCTCGTAAGCTGTACTTCACTCTTATTGTACCTAGCAATTAATAAAAATACTAGATGTGAAACTGACTAAAGTTACCTTTACCTATTATTTAATGACAAATCAATGCAAACTGGCCTGACAAAACTACCTGGCATTTGACCATGTTGATTAGAATCAAGCTATCCGTATCAGTTCAACTGAGTTTCACTTTGTGACACACAAAGGTAAATTATCTCCTCTTGCCTTCCCTATCACCACAAATAAAAATGATCAGATTTTTGTTTTAAAATAATAGTCTTCCATGCTCCCTTAGCCATATTTGTAGCCTCGTTGCCCACATGCCTTCCGTCACAGGCTACCTCTCACATATTCTAGTCTACAGGCTTGCAAAGGTCTTTTATAGCATTTATTTTAAGCCAGCTTGGGGCTCAAGAAATGACACAGATAAAAATACTGAACTATCTCAGCAACAGTCAACATACTGATCCTAGTTTGGATGGTTCCAGCTCTAGCACTCAACATCTGTGCCAAATTCAGCTATAGCACCAACTAATTCTGGCTAGCAGAGCACATCACTGGGGCTGATAAAGGAATGCAAAGGGAAATAAATCTGGCAAGGTATCATATAACACAATGGATATTTTAAGATAACATTTTCTGAAATAAAAAAGTAGTGCCAAAAAAATCCAAATCTCACTTTATACTCACTTTGGGCACAATATGGTATATTCCCTTTCCTCCCCTACTAGTTGAATCCCATATCAAGTTTTCTCAATATTTGCCCTCTGCTGTCAAACAGGCTGGGCCAGGATTATCCCAGGTCATCCTGCTTTGCCTTTCTTTGAGTTAACTCTCCTCTAGACTCAAAAGTTTCCTTATTGCTCAAAGACTTATTGCAAGTTAGCAAGAGAAGGCTACGCATCTCTCAACTCTTTTGCTTATCTGATGCTACCTAGGCATGCTGGGTTGTATTTTTCAGTTCTGTATGGTTGCTGTTTATCGTCTTTCTTAGTTACTTGGGAGGGCTGGAAGGCACTTCTGCATTCCCATGATGCACGATTACATCATCCTGCTTCTTTCAAAACACTAAAGAGAACTATTGAGTATTTTTGCCTTTCCTGAATCATTAAGAGTTTCACCATCTTCTGCTAGCAAGGGAGCTATACTATTGTTAGGAATTATTTTATTACTTTTTTCCTTTAAAATGCCTTACTGTCCTTAGGCTGTGAGGCAGAGCCCTCTCAGGTTCTTCCCCTCTTTATATTTCTAGTCTCTAATTTACATAATTGCTACCTCCTTCCTCTTTCTTCTCCTCTTCCCCATTTATTTGATATATTTTTAATAGCTGCCTTTACTTCCTCACTTAATAAGGAGGTGCCGCTAACCAAAGATGTCCTTATTCACAATTATGAAATTGTGGGTTTTTAGTAATCTAGTAAATTTCCTAGAATAATTTCCAGTTTTCATTCACATTTTCCTGTCTAAATCTCACTCCTTCTGTCCAAGTCTCTCTTCCTAACCATTTTAATTTATCATTTTCCTGTTTGCTTTGGGAAATAAGCCGTTTGGGAGCACCAAATACATGACTAAACAGATGTAGTAAAGAGGATAGAAAGTAAATCTTGTGTCTTTGCTTGGGCAGGTTAGAAGCACAATGGAAAGCTCTTGGTTTAACATCCTAACAAGAAAAACGGAAATTATTTTCAACGTCACTTCAGAATATGCTGGGATTAGGGTTCGGCTCCTATTCCAATTTAGTCTACTTAGTCATTAGTAGGAGTTACTAGACTTGCTCTGGCAGTCTCTTTTCTAGGAATTAACCTGCTCTACTCAGCTTGAAAATTATTGGAAATCTGTTAGGCACTATTACCAAAGAAATAAGAGGTTATTGGGAAAATTAGATTAAAAAGACTAGAAGTTCAAAGAAGCACTTAAATACTGAGAACTTACTCCTATTAAACCTCTCAGAGACTTGTGCTTTATTAACAGTGATGATGATTAGATGTGCTGTTAGTGAGCTGTGTTGGATTGGGGAGTCCTGAGGGAGGACACACTTTAGCTTGCCAGATTTTTTGGAGTCCCTTGGTAGAGGATACAAAATATGTAGGGTACCCAAAAAAACAAAGAACAGATGAATGAAGTTTTCTAGCTGATGTTTTTCCTTCCTACTAAATGCTGCTATTTGAGAATTATAGGGAAGCAAAGAGCAAGTGTTCCTGATGATATAGAAGTTTACTAGAACTGAAAGGGCTAATGATTATGAGATTAGAGTCTTGATTACAATTGAGTGTTGATTTAGCAAAGACGTGGTATGAATATAAAGCTAATTCTTTTTTTCTTTGAGGGTAAGTATGATAACACACAACAAAAGGAACACCTAACCATGTATAAACACAACTCCTAAATAGCTTTGGTGTTTTTTTTTTTTCTTAAATGAGATCTACTGCAATAGCTAGAGGGAAGAAAAAGAAAAGTTTGGGGAAAATAGTCTTTCTAATAAACATTATACAAACGTTGCTACAACATTCTAGCTACTTACTTGATTTTAGTACTGCTATTTGTGAGGAAAATAAAATAATTATAGCAGAAAACAGGTGAAAATGGCTAGCAGCAGGGAAAAAAATAAATATATAGCAGGGGGAAATCAAGGTTCTGGAGTATGTAGAAGTCAGGGGTCTGTCAGAAGGAAAATGACAACTGCTAACTTCAAGAAAAGACTGATTCATCCCACACATCTGCAGTTATACAGTTGCTTCAGGCAATATAACTGATGCAAGGGACAAGTTTTGTGTTTTATGCATAGTATTACAGGGGAAGAAATTACAGTAGTGGATTTTTTTTCCACCCAATCAGCCTTCTTGAATTAGCTCATTTTTAAGTTTAAAATCTTGGATAAGAAGAGGTTCAGAAATTTCTGACTTTACTGGCTTCCTTAGCTGGCAAAAATGAACATAAAGGATTAACCTCAACTTTCCAGACTTGAATAAAACCCATAGTGTCCTGTCTCCACTGGAGTTTAATTTAGTTATCTTGAAAACATGATGATGAAATAATACTGCAACTATTTCTCAGTTATGATGAAACCTAGAAAGTTTTATGAGAAAAAAAAAAAATGTTTTGGTTTTTTTTTTTTGTCATAAAAAACTAGGGCAGAGAATAGAACTAGCTACTAAATATTTTACTACAAAAAAAAGATCAGGAACATACACAATTTGGTGCTGCAGATTTCATTTTCTGTGCTATTGGCAATTCTTTTTTTAGAATTAGGTAATTTTTTTTTTTAAGAAACATTAGTAAGTGGCAAATGTGGAGATTACACACTACAGCTTGAAAGCAATGTGCTTTTTAACAGTAGTATTTTGCATTCTATGTACATTGTTTTTCAACATACAATGGAAGATCTGTCAAATTGGAGTGGCCATGTTTAGTTTGACATTTACATTTCTCTTCAGTTGAATGTGAAATCAGAGCCATCATGTTGTCATCATTCTCTAAGACACTGTTACTTGGCTTTTTTTCTTGTTTTTTTTTTCTTTCCGCTGTTGCTTTACACATGCCTTCAAATCATAGGAAAATTTGCTTTGAACATAAGTATTTGATTTTTATTTTGCTGGGAAATGCTCTCTTCTGCCTCAGAAATATAGTTCTTATGTACCAAAAAGCCAAGAACAGGTATTGTAGATGACTATATAACACTTGTACTCTACCTAGACTAATACAGACTTATCCTTACTTAACCTTTGACATGTATCTTTAAAACACACCTTTGAAACCTCTGAGGAAAAAAAAAAAATCTCTATGATGGTGGTCAGAGATTGCAATAGGTTGCTTACAGAGGTTTTGGACACTTAATCCATTTAGCACTTTCGTGATATGACCCTGAGCAACCTCAGGTGTCTTCACAACTAGCTTTGAGCGGAGGGTTGGACCAGATGACCTGCAAAGATCCTTTCTAACTTAAGTTATTCTCTCTTACATATGAAAATAAGCAAATACATGTTATTCTCTTTCCCTCCCTCTTAAAAAGCTAAAAAAGGAGATATTTTTTGGTTTCCTGTTTAACATACACATACAAGTGTTTCTGCAGGACCACTTGCTTTTCCAATAGTGTCAGTGAAAGATGACGATTGGCTTTAGCACCAGGACCAACAGTATATCACATCTTGATTTGAGTTCCATTGGCAAATGTGAAGCAGTGCACTCGCATGCTGGGATCCAGCACTCTGGATCCACTGGTGGTGGTGTCTGGAGTGACTGTGAAGCTTGGCAAGGTCAGGGGTAACAGAAGTGCAATGAGAGCTCATGTGGAAGGCAGTGCTGATGGGCACTGATGCTGAAAGCATCAAATATGCATGCTGTTGTGTCTTCCCCTTGACAGATATGCTGTTCTTCAGTACGTGAAATAATTATGAGATGAATATGAATTGGAAGTGCACTTCCTCTTGACCTACTTCCCAGGCAGGGAAACATAGCATTATGCCCTCCTGTTTGGAAAGGTAACATTATCTCTCCCCATTCCCTAGGTTTCACATAAGCCTCTATTGTTTGGTACCAACCACATGGCTAATTACCATACCTACTATGCAGTCTGTTTTAATGATTTCCTTCCATCTCTTGTCAACACCCAGGCTGACTAACCAGACTGGTTCCTTTGGAGAGAAGTGTACTTGTTTACCCCATCAATATATACACCTCTTTTTTTTGTTTGTACTGTGAAGGTAAACATTCAGAATGACAGCGTATCACTTCGGGAAAGTGGCTGATAATTCCGAGGTGCTCCAGGACTGTGTGCACCTGGACGTTGCCTCATTAACTGAACAGACCTTTCTTTACTTACAAAGTTACAGGATGCATCTTTTTACTTCACCACAAAATCAATAACATGTTCCATTAACGCCAGTGGATTCTGGCTGGGGCCCCGAGCCTTCATGTACAAGTCCCACAGCAGCTCAGGGCTTAAAACAGGACAGAAATGCCACTTCTGTGACAATCTTCTTGCTTGAAGAATGTAAGCTTCAGAACTAGTGGTTTTGATGTGTGGACCTTTGAAATGTGCCTTCAGAGAGGTCTGTGGCTCTCATTCTGGTGTCTATGAGAGAGCATGGAGGATGCCCCAGCATACCCCCTGCTGCCGTTTCAAAGCCACCAGCCATGCTGGCGCTCTGAGAACTGCTGAGAGGCTTTGTTGGGTTTGGTTTTGGGAGTCCTTGGATTGGCAGGTGATGATTATTGCAGGCCATTTCCTCCTCCTGTGGAGTCACTCCAGAGTTCTTCCCTCAAAAGTAACTGTTTGAAAAGGGAGAAGCTGCTGGGATTTTCTGACCTAGATAAGCTTTCCAAAAAAAAAAAAAAAAAAAAAAAAAAAAAAAAAAAAAAAAAAAAAAAAAAAAAAAAAAAA
>WHYT01015837.1:63734-118266 GCA_009806455.1 Tetrax tetrax
TTTTTTTTTTTTTTTTTTTTTCTTTTCCTTCCCCAAAACACTGGGATAAAACTGCTCTGGGTGCTAAACACTAATGACTTGAATAGGCTCCAGTCTCTGTATCCTGGCTTTGGGAATAATTGTTCCCACTAATCCTTTTGAGTGCACTCCCAATTCCATACATTCAAAGAGCTGTCCCCCAACCACACATACACACCCAATTGCTTCTGTTCAACAATCAGAGATCATGCATCAGCACATTGTAATTGCTGGTGCCAAGCAGTTCTTGAGCCCCCAAATCCACTAACTGCTTCTGAACTCCGGATGGAGGCTCCTCCATCAGTGCTACCACCCTTCCTGCCTTATCCTCATCCCAACTACCTGAAAAAGAAAAACTATCTTCTCTTCCAGCTCAGCCCTGCAGCCTGCCAGTCGATTCCTGGATCCTTTCAATTCAGTATCATAAATACACTTAACGAGGGAGTTTAATATAGATTTGGTAAGACAGTTATTTGAGCAATACATAATTTATGTTGCCCTGTAGCATAGGAAGCCGTGAGTGGCATCCGAGAGTGAACAGATTCAAGAAATTCACCATACAGCAGCACAGAGTGCCGAAGGGGGAAAAGAGTTGGGGGGTGGGGAAAGGAAAGGGGTGTATGAAGGAAGAGAAGAGCTCAATAGCAGGAAAAAGTGTGAACGACAGACAAGATGAAAGGCATAGGATGAGGAAAGAATGGAGAAGGGGAGAATAGAAGAGGATGAGAGAGGAGGAGCTGAACAGAAGATGCAAACTAGAGCACAGAGGGTCTGCAGGATGAATAAGAGACGAGAAAAAGTGTGGAAAGGGAGAAACAGAGAGCAGAGCATGCACTCTTGATGCGACAAGCAGGTCTCTGCAGGCTGCGAGTGCCGCAGCCAGCCGGGAAGCAGAAGCCGACTGCTGTGTCAGCCGGAGGGCAAGGGCAAGGAGAGGCACCTCGGCTCTCATGGGGCTCTGCTACCTCGTGACTCACCCAACTCCTCTCCTCTCCTCTGCTCTGCTCCCCCTGCCAGCTGCAGCCTGGGGACTGCCCAGCTTCTCTTCCCACTTACAGCCCTTCAGCTCTACGTGGTGTTAGGTTTTGATGTTAACCTCGCGCTCCCGCATGGCCTCATTCAGGAGAGTGAGCGTATGAGGCTGGGCAAATCAGAGGTGGTGCTGGCAAGCCTCACCCAACTGTACCTTCGTTCCTTTATCAATAGTCAAGTCCCACTTAGGCACCCCGTAGCTCAAGGATGAGGGTCCTAAGTGCTGCACCACAGTGACATCTCTACCCGAGAGAGCTCACCAAGTTTGCCTGTGGGTGCGAGATGAAACACGGGAGGTGGATAAAGCAAACGGAGAGTGGGAGTTCGGCAACATGGAGGAACACAAATAGAGCTTATAGCAAGCACACAGGATCTGTGCCTGCCATTTGCCTAGGCTTCCACTTCTGAAGACGTGCTAGTCCTTGGCTCCTGGAAGTTACTTTTTGGTTGGAGAGCTCTCATCCAAACAGTTGGTGTCAATGAACCCTCTGTTATGCTGAGCAGTGATCTGTCAGAGAAGTGAAGGAACACCTCCAAAAAAGACCTCCATCAGGACAGTCCCGTACATGGGGAGAGCCTGAGATACCAGTAAAACATCTCTGATTTATTTTCTGGAATTTATCCAATATGAATTAAACCAACATAACTATCTGGCCTTGAACAGGACCCCAAGCGAGCAGAACAGATGGCTATATCAAAAAGGAAAAAATCCCTAAGCACAGAGGCTAGACTAGCTTACAACCTCCACAGAGGCCGAAGAGGCCAACTGGCCCTGAACACTCAGTTTTCCTTTTCCCTGCAGCATCTATGATGAATTTTACTATCACTTTCGGCTGCTGCTGTCTGTGCCGAGGCATGGCAGATAGGCCAAAAAAATATTAAAATTGGCTCCCTTCATCCCAGGTGAAGTGGTCAGGAGCTGCAGGGACTGAGCTTCTCTGCGAAGCAGAGTAGCTAATGACTGTGCACTTAAAAGTAGGAGTATTGATTGAGAGCGGGGCCTTTAATCTCTCCGCTTTCTGCCTGTAGAAAGGGGACTCCTCTCCTACCTTGCAAGATGATGACTCTTGCTGTGCTTTAACCTTCATCAGCTGATGTTTACAAAGTGCTTCTAAAGATGCCAGCTGGCAAATACTGTGGAAAAACACCCCAGTTTTTTCCTGCTGCTGTGCATGTACTCGCCCGCGTGCAGCTGGCTGTTTATCAGCCGACATCCCTGTGGCAGGCATCTCTTGCACCTTACCCCTCTGAGTGCACGGCCTGCATTCATGTCTCCGTTTTCTTTGGCATCCTCCAGAATTTCCCTTGGAACCAACAGCCAACAACACAGCTTCTCCTCAGACATCCCCCTCTGCCAGAGCGCTCCCGTGAAGAGGATTATCATCCTCATACTTGTGAGCCTCATGCTGTCCCGCTGTCTCTTTCAGGCTGTTCTCCCCTGGGGAGAGGGTCACAAAACACACAAAGCACACAGATTTGCAATTAGATCTGCTCTGTAGTTTGTTTTTGTTTTTGTTTTTTTTTTTCCTGCCCTGAAAAATGCAAGACAAACTGCAAGTTTTATAGAAATTTTCCAAGTAGCTTTAAGAAAGGTCTTGTGCTCCCCTCAGCCCCAAATCTGCAAGCTTTGGAAAGAAATATTTAGATGAACCTCCTCCAAAAGTTTTCAGAAGAAACTGGCTATTTCTTGTAAAAGTAAATGTGTAATAAAAAGCAAAGAATTTCCCTTGAAAACTGGTTTTAGTGGAAATTTTTCAGGTGGCTTCAAGAGAGCTGTGGAGCTCAGCATGCCCTCTGGTGCCAGAGCCAGGTCTCACAGGCCCTGGGACCTGCCAGCTCCCTACAGCAAAACCAGAGATCAAAGTTTAAAAAGGAAAAAAAAAACAAAACCAAACAAAACACCACCATCCCGCATTTGTGGTGATATTCATCCTTCTTTCTATAAGAATTAATAAAAAAATTAAAAATAACAGTAGAAGTGAGAGTTAAACATTTGGAAGGGGTGTGAGTGAAAATAAAGTCTCTGAACTTATAAAACATAGATGGGCGCCTCACTGAGCCCCTGCCGTGATCTGTATCACTGTGCCACGTTTGCACAAAAAGCAGCAGAAAGGAGGTTTGCTTGGAGGTCAGAGTGAAGCCAGCAGAGTCTTTGCAGGGAAAGCGGCTGTCTGGCACAGCAAGCCAAAACATCCACAAACGGGACATGGGACCCAAGCTCCAGCACCAGTTCAGCAAGCGCTGTTGTGTGACTGGGCTGTACTTTTTCAAGTACAGCCTACCCTTAAAAAGCGGGCAATAAGGATACATCCCCATCTTGAAAAAGTGCCATATACTGGTAGGTACTGTTTTCCAGCAGACAAGCTGGCTCTGCAACAACACTTGCAAGATGAACGACGTGTCTGACTGCCAGATCCAGGTTTCCTCTTTTACGCAGTATGGAGAAGGAAAGGCAGCAATCCCCACTCTCAGAAGAGGAACGCTTTCAAAGGGAGTAGAAAGGCACCAGCTCTAGCCTGATGACATAAATCACTTTGATGAGCCTTCAGGTATGTCCTGTGTCTTGAGTTAGGGCTCTGTTTGCCACAAGGGAATCGTTTAATCTCCCCAGTGATCCCACGTAACCCCCCACAGCTGTCTAGGCAATCCTGCTGCAGGGAAACCTGAGCTGCTTGTGAATCAGCTCCTGAGCCGCAGCACTTTACAGGACCGAACTTTTAAAGACAAAGCAAAAGCAGAAATGGTCCCATTTTGAGAAGCTGTGCATGCGTTGTGGCAGCTAAAAAAAAAAAAAAAAAAAGTCACAGCCATGCGTTAATACCCCACAGATGCAGTGGTTAGCTGGACAGCTATGGCACCAGGCATTCCAAATAAAGCCATCCCCCTCCATTAATCAAAATGCCAGGTCTCTAAAGATTCCTGGTTTGTTTGTTTAAACCTCTTGTTATTTGAGACACCAAGCTTGCACTTGTACCTGCTGGACTAGGCAGAATACTCTGTAAGGCCAAATCCACAGAGGAGCTGAATTTCTCTAACATTAGCCTGCATCATAAGGACATCTGCTCCTGGATGATTGTTTAGCTGCCTAAATGAAAGCTTGGTGTCCAGCTTTCATCCCCCAGTAACCTTGTGTGTACCTTTGTGGATCTACTAAGCCCAGGCTAAAAGAACTTTGAAACAAGAATCACAGTTTTTCATTGCTCAATACAAGGGTTTCCCTGATCTCTGCATTGGAGAGTGGTGGCCATCTCTACCTGCAGTATCATGTCCCAGACAGGGGAACAGGCCATTGCACTCATCCACATGAGAAAGCCCAGGTGAAAGTTATTTTCATTGCTTGACCTTCTGGGACACAGAGCACAGTACATTGCAACTCTGCCCCCTTTCACACTCCAGGTAAAGGAACATGAAGGCAGCTCAAAAGGAGGAAGTGTTTTCATTCAACAAGAGCTCATGACTTGCTTTGTTTGTCTCCACATAAACGACTGGGAACAGATGTCTCAGCCTCCTTGTACCAGTCACTCAGTTAACAAAAGCTCTGTCTTGTTTGTACAGCGTCATTGTTCTCGCACCCTTAACTCATCATTAGGCGGAGATAAACAATAAATGCCCAGCCTTGTAACGCTGCAGGGAGGAGGGCTGACTGTTCAAGCATAAGGAAGAAAACAGGTGAAAGGGGTCAAGTTGCAAACCTTGCACCACTTGGTATGGGTACCACTCTGCTGCAACAGGATCACATCCTTTTAAGCCAGCTGAGAAGGGGCAGTACCTAAAGCTAAGTTTTTGATACGTGTTCCCAACATCAGACCTTTTGCTGGCCTCCTTTCCCCGAGCCATGAGATACCTCTATTCCGCCCCAGACACCAGATAGTAATGTTTAAGAAGTCTTGAACCCCTATACACTGCTTTAGGGTCCTTACCACCTCTAGCCTTCTACTTTCATCTCTTCCTAGTATATTTTAATTTTTACCTTCCACAGTAAGAAACACAGGCTTTGCAAAGGAACCTCTTAACCACAGTAACTTTACTGTTAGAAAGCACAAGAATTACATGCTTTAAGCTATCAAAAAAACAAACAAAAAAACCAACCAAACAAACAAAAAAACCAGCTCCAAAAGCTCTTTCCTACCCCAAGCCAGCCCCTTCTTAGAGATCAGAGTTCACCAGTAGTTCAAAACTGGACACACGTCTTCCTGCCGGATTCTACTATGCAACTTTCTCACATGAGGGTGATTGCTAGCACAGGCCACAACCCCCTTGCAAAATCGAGCCCCAGTTTCAGTATCAGACACACAACCACATGCAGTGCTCTCCCAGGATCGCTGGCTTTGCTCACGATCCCACGCTGGCACAGAGAAAGCCACTCTTGCCAGGGATGCACAGAGACCAGAGGCAGCATCATGAAGCACTAGCCATAACTCTTCTCTAGTGTTGAGCATGGAGGGAAGATTACATTTTGTACTTTGTCTGCTATGAAAAGACCAAAACAGGACTTACCATTTGATGTAGGCACAGTTCTACTTCCAGTATGCACCTGGAGAAATCTCTTCCAACACACTGAGCAAATGAGGTCACCCCAGGCCAACACCTGGCCCTTATCTCCAGATTTAAAGGGTTCTCCATCAGACAGCACTGAGGGCAAGGTTGCCGGTTCACTGCAGCTGACAGGAGACTGATTACCCAGAACCGAAACCTGTTTGTTATATGGAAGTGTTACTTTTCTTTCTTTTTAAAGATCATAGCTTGCTGCAGATATATCCAAATCTTTTGTAATTGTTGCCTTTCCTGGTGGTTTATTACCAGCTGATGACACTCTGTGTGAATTGAAAACTATAGTCCCATTTTCTATCTCTTTCTTTTTTTTTTTTTTGTTATTTGTGTCAAACAGCTAACAGGGGAACTCACTCAAAAAGAAAGACAGAGAAAAAGTAGACTGCTAAAAGCAACCAAAGGACCTACAGCTTGTAATTAGGTTAAGGGCAACCAGGTGATTTACGCCTTGTAAATACCTGTTTCTTTCCACTGACAAAAATATGCCTGAATGATCAGTTAAAGTTAGGTGTGTTGGATCCCATCCCTTGTCTCCATGTGTTTCAGTGCCTGATGTTCTGAAGAAATAGTGCCCTTGATTTCAGAAACAAAAATGTGGATTCTCCCATCTGCTCTAGCATCTTGTCTAAGAGAGTAGCCTGCAAAAAGTGTTTAGAGGAGATACAGAGCCCAGCCACAAACAGTCCTTCGCACACCCTGCCCAAAAAGATCTCTCTCTCTAATTCCCTGTAAGTTTGAGGCTTGTCTGTGCCCTGAAGGAAGATAATTTAATATTTTTTGCAAAATCTCTGGCTCTGGGTAATCTACATTATTGTAACTCTGGACAAGCTTGTTTTCCACAAAAATATCCAGTATTTTTCTAACCTTGCTGAGTTCTTCATCACCACAAGTATCTTGTGCCTATTAATATTATGAGGCGACTATGAGGGGAAACTCTGTACTCTCAACATGTTTAAGACACGCAACTTTGACTCCTTCCCAGGCTTTCTAGATAAACTCCATGGGCAGCAGCCTGTTCGGCATGGACGGGTCTGTTGGCTTCGCAATCGTATCGGTTAATACTGTTTCTCCTCTTTCCCCAGCGCGTGAATCCTCAGCTCCGGATAAACGGACCAATGAACATCAACCACTACGCGACAAAGAAGAGTGTGGCAGAGAGCATGCTGGATGTGGCGCTGTTCATGGCGAACGTCACTCAGCTGAAGGCCGTGTTGGAGCAGGGGCCTTCCTTCCAGTACTACACCACCCTCATCGTGCTTATCAGCATCTCCCTCTTCTTCCAGGTGGTGATTGGGATTCTCCTCATCATCACTGGTAAGGGGGCTGCCAAGGTACCTGCACCCTTGTAGGGTGCTGCTGCAATAGGGTGCCCCATGGCTTGGCTGGCATGGGGGTGGGAGGGAGAAGCCTCTTCCCCTGAACCGTTTTCCCCAGAGCTGCGGGAGGGCTGGAGGCGGCTTGACATGGTTAGTGGGGAAGTCTGTGCTACTGTGTTTCAAAGTGGGAAATGGGTTGGTTTTTCCTCTCGTGGAACAGCTCTGAGCACTCCTCTTCCTTCACTTCCCCATTGCTGAATCCCTGTCGTAGGGAGAGAGCTGGGTTTTGGGCCTCTTGCTGCCCATCTTATAATGTGCTCCTTCATGCAGCTTCTGAAGATACTGCATTTTAGCTGTTACATTTTGCCTCACTCAAGCTGAGGCCGAACAGAACAATTTAGGCAGAGGTATTCCCTATATTAACCACACATTTAACCAATCCCACAGTTCTCCTAGTACTACACACACAGTAGTTTAACACCAGTATTTCAGCTAGGCTTGCCCAGTGCTCCATCAGGAGGTTTCAGCCTCCAACACATGCCCAGTATTAAAAGTCTGCAGAATGCTGCCTTTTCCTGTATATGCTACGAGTTTTTTCATGTAGGACACTGGATCGGAGGCTACGGGAAATCCTGTGATGTGTTCCTTCCCCTGCCCCACGTGGCACAGCCTTTCCCGGTGGCAGCCACAGTGGCTGGAGCCAGCTGTGGGAAGAAGGGGGACAGGGGACCTCAACAAAGGACAGAGAGCCACAAGGCTGCTGTTCGCTTATTGGCTTATTGGCCAGACAGCCCAGTAACCACAGTGTTCCCATGTCTGAACTGATCAATGCCCATCAGCTAGGGCTGATCTCTTTCAAGTACCCAGATGGTCTGGAAGCGAGGAGGGGGTTGATAGCTATGTCAGCACATATGTGAGATCTAGGTGTCAAGGAGGAACTGGCCTCCCAACCTGAGTAGAATGTTGCTGACCTTGTCTCCCCTGTCACCTAGCCTTCCCTTGCCATGTCCCATGTCCACGCAGTGGGGAAGTCACATGGCACATGCCTGGCTAGCATGCAGCAGTAATTTGGCTATTTAGGGTTGGCCTGTTGCAGGCCCATGGCACCTCCATGGGAAATGACATTAAAAAAAAAAAGATGTTTCTCCTCTGCTCCATCCTCCTATGTCATCCTAGGGCAAGCTGTGGCCACTGTAAAGTTCCTGGGACTATTCCGTCAGCTCTGTGGCCACAGTGCCCAGGGGCACCATGGGCATTCACCAGGCAGGGAAGGCCTGCAAGGGCTGTGGGACTTGGAGTCAAGCTGCAAATCTCCTTTTCTTTTTGCATTGTATTGCACAGCTCGTCTGAACCTGAATGATGTTGCAAAGCAACCCCGCCTGAATATACTCAACAATGCTGCCACAGCTCTCATCTTCATCACGGTCATCCTCAACATCTTCATCACGGCCTTTGGGGTGCAGAAGACTGGCCTCTACCCTACCAGGAATTTTCGACCTTATTAAGTCATGGGGCAGTGGAGTCAGGTAAGAAAGGGGTGAGTTCCCATCACTGCTAGCCCCTGGAAGGGCTCTCTGGCTCAGAAAACAAACATCATTGCAAGGTGGAGAAGCAGAAGGCAAAGCTGCACAAATTAACAAAGCCTTTCCAGAGGCATGCTGTTGTCCCACGGGCATCCGGGACCACTGAACAAATTCCCTCAAAGGAGGAGGATTTCTCCTTGCTTGGTCTTTTAAAGCAAGAACACCAAACATCCCCATCTACTGGGATTCATCAGCGGCAACTGTTTTTTAGAAGAGTGCAAGCACTAGATATGGATAGCAGTTGTGCATGGGAGCTATGTTTGGGAAAGAAAACTAGGTGCGTTCTGGGAGGTATCCAAAGACAGCAGCGTTATCTGAGCAGAAGGAAAGGAAGGCGCCGGGGAGGTGGGGGTGCTGAAACAGTTCCTCACAACAGCCAGTGTGGTTTGGCCAGTGCTGTTTTAAGAATCTAACTCGCGTTTTCAAGAGAGACTCTTGTGAATAGGAGCCCAACCACATGCTTGTGTTCCCATGGCAGATGGGATGAGGGAATGACATGTTCTTAGTTCAAAAGGGCTTTAGCTCAAGAAGCAAAGTTCACATCTCTTGCTTATATGACCTGCAACATGTAAACATAATTTAAATGCAATATACTGGGGCCACAGCCAGCAAGAAAGCTTGATAGGCACATAATATGAGGAGGGAGGATGCGAAAAAGGGGTGGCTGTGGTGCCAAGTGAGCTGGTGACGGCTGCTCTCTGCCTGTGCAGCATGGAGGAGCCTGCTGTGACCTTACTGGCATTTCTTGTCTTTCCTGCAGGATCCGAGCAGTGCGGCTGGCGGGGAAAATCTCTCCCCCACTACCTTTTCACCGATTTCAGCAGGAGCCCATTGACGAATCCAGAGAACTGGGTTAAACTTTCAAAACGGGGTGTGTATCATGGTATACTGGCCCCTTACCGCAATGAAGGGGTGAAAACATTGCCTTTCAAAGTTAGAGCAAACTTTGCTAGAGAAAGCTGCAGGAACAGCAGCAGGTACACAAGTTCAAAGCACAGTTCTGAAAATCTCATCTCTCATTTTATTTGCCTGCTTCACATATTCAATATTGGCTCATTTGGTAGAGAAGACTGAATGATTTACTTTCTAGGCTAAATAAACAATAAAAGTCCAGCTTTTTTGTATCAAGCATAAGTTGCTATACTTAAAGCAATGTTATTCAGTAGTTTACCTCCCAAATGTTGGAATGGATTTCTCGAGTAAAAAAAAAATATAATTTCTTGTGAGAGGATAGAAAATTGTGTGTATGTCAATATAGCTAAAACCAGTTCAAATGTTTTCCTAGTTGTTTAAAAATAAAATTAAATATGACATAGATAAGAAAACAATCAGCTATTTCCAGCATTGGAAAATTAACAATGATAGAAAATAGATATTATGGTCTGATGTCATCGCCAGGGACCTATCAGGAATGATGTCAGAATAGCCTGACAATATGTGGTTGAAAATGAAGAAACATTATACACAAGGAGACACTCAAGGCTTATTGCCATAATGAGAAGTGACCGGTGTATAGTGTATTACTCTATTAAAAATCACCATTATAATTTAAGGTGTTATTATTAACACAAATGTTTTTAAATATATAATTTTTGTATTGATAATGCTGGTAATTCTCTTGTACTAGAACAATTCGTTTCCTTTAAAAAAAAGTCTTTGAATTAATGATTTTTCATATTTTTTTTGAAAGAGTAAGGATTTTGGACACTAAATTTTGTAACTCTGTTGTCATGCTAAAAATTGATATTTTAATAGCCTAGTGTAAGCCTATTTAAATAATGACATGCTTTTCTGATTATTAAAGGATTTTTCCATTGTACTGCAGAATCAGAGTTCAATATAGACTTTTTATTTTGCATACTTTTGCAACCACTGAGAAAGAAATGTCACAAAAATGTCACACATATTGGTCTTCGGAAACTGCTGGGAGTGTCTGACACTTAAAAAAACCCAAATACAGGTAGATTTCATTTGTGTTCTATATTTGACTTTACAAAACTAAGTTTCTGTTTAAGTCACAGGTGATGCTTTTTTTCTGGAGACAGTGTCAATGATCTTGCCCATAATGGTTGGTGGGTAAGGCTACGGGCCAGAATCAGGTTGTTCCTGCAAATGACAGTGGCTTTTTTTCAGCTGAAGGAAAGTTGCATAGAAAGAGTAGGGTGGAAAATGCAGGTTATGTATTTACCAGAATTTAAATCAGCAAAGCTGACAACAACCTGGGATCTGTTTGGTGAAGCAGGTAAAGACTTGTCCTCTAATTTGTCCAGGGGACAGCAGGTCTGGAGTGACACTGAGTTTGCCAGTTACCTCGGTCCTCAGTCTCTGCTGAGATCAACAGCAAACAGGGGTGAATGTTTCTGGGAAGTCTCTGTTATCCTGCTGTCCTCTAGAAAAAGGTTTCACTGCAGAGGCAGCAAAACTAGTTCAAGCCAACCCAAAACCACCAGCTAAGGGCTTTCAGCCACTACTGGCTGGCCGGGTTCATGAAAAGGTAAAAAATTATGCATCCTGTGTGCAGATCCCAAATCCTGTGATTCATTGCTTCACAGAGCAGGAGGCAAAGCCATTAGCATTGATGACTGAATGTAAAGAGAGTAAAAAAAAAAAGAAAAGATTCAGCTGGGAAAGAAGCTGCAAGGGGAATTTCATTACCACATCTTAACCTCAACATCATCATCTCAGAGAGCAGCAGCTCTCAGGTCATGTCAGGTACGGCAGTGTAGAAGGCCCGCCCAAGCAGAAAGGGCTTCCCGTCACCCAGCCCAGGCGAGCAGAAGACCAGCAGCGAGCTGGAATGCTTTCCCCCATCACCTTTAATTGTTTCTTATTATAATGAATCAGACTCATTAGCAACCTTGGCTGCCTTTTTCCCTTTCCATGTCTGACTCCCATTCCTGCCAAGATTTTTATACTCAAAGGAGATACAGTCAAAGCGAAAAGGGGATAAATTGAATCTAAATAAGCAGTTCCCATGGAAGAGCTGACCTCCCATTTGTGTAGGGTGTGCCAAGCACCAAGCTCAGTTCTAGGCTCTCACCTACCGTCTTCTCCAGAAATCGTCTCCTGCTTGTGAGAGGGACCACTTCATTCTCAGCATTCCCTCTCCGTGACCACATCGTGCTTGTGCTTTGCCGGGACGTGTATTTGTCCAATGTTTCTACCTTGTTTCACATGATAAACCCAGGAAGACAGGAGAAAAACTTTTTTGTTGCCATCCTACTTTCTACAGCCCCAGAGGGAACAGAAAGAGGTCTTGCTCCTGGCTGACCTTGCTCGCTGCATCTCCCACCTCTTGCTGCAGAGCTCTTGCTGGCTTGGGCAGAGAGTGACTTGTTTCTCTGGTATTGCCTAGGTCTTTGGTCGTATGAAGCTAGAGGAGCAACACCTCATTTCTAACCCCTGCTGCACGGCAATGTGGGTGTGAGTAACACACGGACAGAATTGAGCTCTTGTAGGAAGACAATGTATTTATAAAAAATGAGGGAGAATCAGTATATCCCCCAACTCTAACAGAGAGGTGGCCCGGGAGTCGTCTTGAAGGCACAGAGCCACTTTAAGGCAGATAATACAAAGGTACAATTCAGATTTTTAACACAAGGCATCGGTATCTAAAAAAACAATCAACTTCAGACGTTTGTAGGCAGTGAGAAGAGGGCAGATGTTCACACCGAGCAAACATTAAAGACAATGACAAAACAAGTCACATTATCATTTTCACACAATACATTTCTCTCAGAATAAAAGCCAGCCTTTCTTTGTTCCCTTCGCTGATCTGCAAAATAAGCATCAGTGCCACAATTCAGAGTCCTAAAGATGGAGCTGGCATTTGTGGGCAGAGCCCCCTTGCCGTGCACCCTGTGCTTCGGTGCCCAGAGTCCCCAGCCTGGCCGCATCCTGCCCCAGGGAAGGTCTCTCCTGCAGCATGGCCCATCATCTTCCCGGCTGTCCCCAGCCAGCAGCTCACTCCTGCCTGCCTGCCTGATGCACGGGAAATCCCATGCAACCAGTTTCCTCCTGCTGTTGAGGCAGGACACAGCCAGGATGCACATGAAGGCCAGAAACTTGGGACAACCGTCACCGCAAACTCAGACACAGTTTCCTAAAAAGATCCTGGTGACAGAAATGAGATTGACTGCCAGGGGAAGTCAGCTTCCCTGCCAGGCTGAAGCCAGGTTCTGTCTTGCTCTCCAGGAGTCGCGCTGGACCCAGAGACGAGCCCTCCTTGCAGCATGTGCCATGCAACACCAATGATGGGGCGAACCGACTGCCGACCAGTGGACTGTGGTGGCCTGGCCACTGTTCTGGATGGCCACGTCTTTTCACTGCATGGCCGCGGGACCTCCTGCTCCTACTGTGCTCCCTGCTGTCCCCCTCTTCATGACTCTGCTTGGGGAGAAAAACTGCAGTATTGAGCTGGGGAGCATGTAGCCCCTTCACTCCCTACAACCCACAGTAGTCTCCGAGCAGGTGGGCTGGGAGACAGCTTTTGTCCCCATGGGCTCTCTCCAAGCTCCTTCATGGAGGCTGCCAACTAGTGCCAATTAGTATTAATCACATTTACTACTGCAATGCTTAAATACCAACTAAGAATCCCCACTGTGCTAGAAAGGGAAGAACATTTCTGATGGCAGCTTTGACAGTGGGGATACTGGCCATCAGGAAACGGGACTGCAACCCACTAACTCCTCACATGTCCACCAAGGAGTCTTCACGAGGTAAACAGTTCTGCTTGCCACTGGCCAGGATTATAAGGTGTGAAGAAAGGAGCACAGTCACAGCTAAAGCACGGGGGCGAAATCCTCAAATTCTGCTGGCAGTTCTGGGATGAGGGCTGCACCCTTCTTCCCAGTCCACTTTTTACTGACTGTCCTCTCTGATGAGGAAGAGGGGTTACTCATATCACTTAAGCCAATTAAGCTACCTCCTGGATGCACCTAGTTTTTGCCAGTGTCTGCAGATGAACACCATCTGCTAACTTCAGGTGCTGCAGGCCACATCTAAACCATATGTGGAAGTACACGGTACAAATAACCCTTCCACCTTGTGCATAACATAATGGCCGGGCCACCACCGAATCCGTCAGCTCTCCATCTGCAAAATGAGCATCATGCCGTTCTCTGCTCGACAAGGCCAAACAGTTGGATCCTGCTAACACCTCGCCATGTCCTGTCCCAGCGCTCGCCCTCCCTGTCAGCCTCTCCCCATTCCACAGGGATTGCGTGACAGAGCCAGCCTGGACAGGCTGCGGAGGCGCAGTCCTGAAGCCTGGAGAGCAGCTCGCCTGCACGCTTGCGGGCTGTGCCTGTGTCTGTGAGTGAAGCACAGGCTCCAACACGCACTGAGAGCACAACTGACACTGCACATTCCAGGCAGAAACAGAACTTATCACAACATTGCATCACACGGCTCTGGCCTTATAAACTCCTGTAACACATTAAAAAAAAATAATAATAGTGTTGACTGTTGTCAGCCTCTTCCCTCTCACCTCAATGGCATTGTTTCATTTCTTAGTCTCTACATGGGGAAAATACTTTCCCTCAATTAAAAGACTAGTCTGGTTTGGGCAGGCGGCTTAGGGTGCTTCTTCTAAGATATTCAGTGTCTGCCTTCTGGCAAAGGCGCTGTGGACTCAGAGACACAATCATCTCTCATCTACTTCTCACCATAGATGCACACTGTACAGTGAAACCTTCCAAAATGGGGTTGACTTTTTCTGATTCCACCAGTCACAAAACCCAGACTGAGGCAAACAGATGATTTGACAAGATTTCTATCTCACAGGCCAGAACCTGCATGCTCAGTTTTCTACCGCAATAGTGGAACTTCATGGACTTGTCAAGCACCACAGAATTAACAATACATGAATGCCTATTCTGACCTGACATTCACTCCACCAGCATAAAAAGCAAACAACTCTAGCACCATGTCAGCATTGCTTGTTCCTGCACACCTCCGTTATTCACTTCTCAACAACTCCCCACGGAGCTCGGCGCCATGAGCAGCATCCTCTGTCACACTCTCCCCTGAAGCTTGAGACCAGTAGCAACCTTTTCAGCACGGTATGGGGGCACTGAAGCTCCAGTGTAGAGCACTGACTGTGCTGGGATCTCTGGGTTTCTATAGTCCTGTGAAATGGTTACAGAGGTAAAAATCTTGCCTTGCATTAACAGGAGTTTCAGGGGCTGAGAATTCCCTCTAGCATAAGGCTGGCTGTGGACAGGAGCTTTTTCCATAGTTCTTGCATCAATGCCAGCATGGGTTTGCCCATACTTTTATTCACTGAACCCTCTTCTGTCCTCGGTGTTCCCTACATCCAGTGCAAGAGCCAAGGCCTGAAGCCACCTCCTCTGTACCAGGCCAGAGCTCCCAGGGCTGTTCCAGAGATGAAGCACCAACAGCTCTGCTGGTTCTTCAACCAAGAAGCCTGCTATTTACATAAAAGTCAAATTGTGACAAGACATAGCTGTGATGCCATAACTTATTAAATTAAGCTTTAGATGCTGCATAAATGCGCAGCATTTAGAGAGCAGAATACTCTGTCTCCTCTTTTTCTGACAAAATTTCAACTAATAAAATATTGCCACTTCTTCCCTGCTAGGGTTTCCCTGATATCGTTAGGACAAACACATGTCTGTCGTATAAGGCTGCAAAGTTCCTCCTGAGATGCCCTCCTAGCTTCTCTGTATACTCCTCCACTGTCCTCAGGCAGTGAATCAATAATTTAGGTGGAGCTGTAACATCAGCCCCTGCCACCTTGCCCAGTTGCAGGCAAATGTGGCTCTCGTAAGGGAACTGTACTCAAGTCTCCAACCATGGCCCATAATCTGCTGAGTAAATTAGCAATGGACCCACTGTGCATGGTTTTTCATAATGACTAAAGTAAAAAGCACAGAGAAACGTCTAAGCACCAGCAGCCTAAAGTGCCTATCAGCTCCTCCACATCCTTGGGTCAGCACATGGGTGTGTGGACACAATACAGTTCAGATAACTTATTTTGGTCCCCTGTCCAAAAGCATAGATACCGGAGAGATTGGGGAAGGAGGGGAAATGGGAAGGATTGGGTTTTTTCTTCACTTTTTTTTTTTTTCCCCTTCAAGTATTGAAAGAGAAGCTGCGTTACTGTAAATAAACCACTCTGGGCTTAGCTGGGATTTGTGTTTGTTTGGTTTGCACCACGCAAGACTCAACAGGAAATATAGCACCTCTCCCACTGCACCATCCGCCAGACTGCATGACAGGAAATACAAGTCCTTCACTTGGCATCATCTCCCCTACACACCTTCCCAGCAAGATACAGATCCCACATCTTGGATGCAACAGCTCTCAAGAGAAGCTCCTGCTCCCCTAGCCTGATCGTCCCTTCCTTGGCTATGCCGTCCCATGGGAGGGCTCTGGAGGCAGAGGAAGAGCTTGTGTGCTCGGCTGTGTGCCTCAATAAAGTGCACGTTGAGACGAGATGATGGACGGCGCTGCCGGGCAGCTTTCGAGTTGAAGGCTACAGTGTCTTCAGCTGGCGCCGGTTCCACATGCCCCGCTTTGAGTGAAACCAGTGGAAAAAGTTTCTCAGGGAGAGACGCTCCACTTCCAGTCCAGCCTGCAAAATCCTGGCAGAAAGGAGAAGAGCAGACTTAGGGATAACTTGATCACAAAGATACTGGGCAGCTTAGCCCCAGGAAATCTCTTTAAGCTGTCCTGTTGTCAAGAGATTGGAATCAAATTGAAAAGTCCAGAATAGCTGAGAGGTATCTCATATCCATAAGCAGGCATCTAATGACACTTGCTGAGTGTTTATGCACTGGTCAGGAATGGGCTGCACGCCCCAGGCTAGGAGGAGAGCCAGCTGGCAACATGGGATTGCTCTGGATGCTAGTCTTTTCTGCAGTTATCTGAGGCCCCAAAACCCAGAACTACAAACCCAGAGGCCTACAATTTGTACAGTAGAGACTCCTCATAAACTTCTCAGAAATTGTAACTGTGCTTAATGATCTTTAAATGTCTCTCTGACAGCTGCTATTCTGGCAATTGCTATAGGTAGTATGGGAAGTCTGAGGGACCCAAACCGGACCCACTGTGCACTGCGCTTGTGAAGAGGGCAAAGTCTTCACCATCACCAGTATCTGCCCGTGGCCAACCAGTAGTGTGGCTGGAAGGCACCAGGAAATAGCTCCTCTCTTCTTTTGTCAGTGGCTGTAGTAGTATATTTTGGGTCCACTCGCCTACCAGATTTGAGGTCAGGACATGCTCAAAGACTCTTCCTCACTAACCAAGCTTATGGTGGCATTAGTCACCTCAGTCTCCTCAGATTCCCATTCCCCTGGTAACTGGTCCTCCAGAATCTAATGGGTCTCTCCTCCTGACCACATGAACAATGACAATGAACGACTACCTATCCAGGAGTTCCCAGTCCTCTCCTCCCCAGCGGTCCCGAAACTCTTTTGTGTTCATGCCTCCGATCTTGTCCAGGTCAGACTTGTATATGCCCAGAAGACCAAATCCATTCACCTCCCAGTAGCCTGAGAACAAGATAAAAGAGGCATAGGCATGTTGGTGCTTTGAACCATTGATGACTCCATGATGAAACTCAAACTACTCTCGAACTACTTCTAGCAGAATGCCAACACCAGAGAGCCAACTTGGCACCAAGGCAGAGCCAACCATATTAAAGCTTTGGGAAGCGAGAAAGTCTTGCAAACAGGTGGCACGGGCTGCGCTATGAACTTGTTAGCAAAGCCTCTCACATCTCCTGTCTGGCAGTGTAGTACCTAATGTACCTGAACTGTTCCAGCTTCAAAGGGTTGTCCCTATGCCTGGATAACTCAGGAGGGCAACTCTGTCTAAAGGAAATCCTACGCTCAGAGGATCTGTGTCATTTTCCTCCCTCTGACTTGGATTGATTTCCCTCACCTGTAGGCTACCTCAGAACCCTACCTGAGCTACCCTGAGCTCTCCTCAGGACAGGCTATGCCCCTAAGAAAAGGGAGAAACAACAGAAAGCAGTAAAGGACGGGTTTTCCAAGGCCCTTAAATCCACAGAGAGCTCTAGGAGACTACGAGGAGAAACATCATATAAAGGGCTCTGCTGGCTCTTTGATCTCAAATTATAGCTCCCTGACACTGTTAAACACCATCCTATGTCTAATGCACTGTCACCTAGTGGCCTGGAAGTCCCTTAAGCTCCAGACCTCAATAACACCAATGGAACAAATCTTGAGGTGGCAGGCACCCTCTTTCTTCCCCCATTCCCCACGGTCTGAGCCAAAGAGGCTCCACTCCCTCTTACCGTCAGGCCACTGTGGGGACATGCCGCAGCGCAGCCTCATGACCACGGGTGCGAAGGCCATCTTGCCTTCCACACAGTGCTTCCGGATTGAATCAATGATTCCAGCTGGGAAGTGGATGTGGAGGTCACACAGGAAAATGATGCTGTGCGGGTCCTGGAACCAACCACACGTGTTAGGAAAAAAATAGGTTGACTTAAAATCTTTCTTCAGGGGCAGGAAGACAGGGATATGGGAGTGAATTAAAGAGCCATTTGTTGCTACAGCAGAAACTGAGATCCTAGGGGCTGGCAAAATGGCCATTGAGTGGGTGTTCAACGATGGGTGTGAAATACTATGACTATGAGCTGGCAGAGCCAGCACCACAAAGCTGCTACTTCCCTCCTGTCCGATAGTCCCAGCAGGTGGACCAAGAACCAAACAGACCACAGGCTCCTCAGAATAAAGGGTGAGAACCTTACTCTGGAGGGATGGGAAACACATCTACGTTTGATCTGTTCTGCTAGGCTATTCCCTTCCTTAAAAAACAATATGTTCAGTATGAAAAGCAGAAATAGTGCCAGACACATACTAGAAACCTCCCTGTCCACACAAGGACCCCCAGGCTTACCGTCACGAGGTCAATCCCCGCCTGCAGCCCAGCAGAACGCTCAAAATTCCCTGTCAGCTTCAAGTACCGATAGCTGGGGGTCAGATGGGAAAGAAGTTCAGTGCACGCATGCCAGCACACACAGAAAGCACTGCTAGCAGGGCTACACCACAGGCATCATGCTGTGGAGTTGCCCTCACCCCTGTGCATCCTCTCTCAAGGAGGTGGAAAGACTCTGCTGTGTGAATGCACAAGCTCAGCGCCGCTCCAGGTCCCAACGTGCCCTGAGGATCTTCCTCCTTGCACAGCAAGGACAGGACAGTCCCTAGCAAAAGCCTTTTCAGCTCTAGTCCAGCTCTACCCTAGGACTAGACTTGTTACTGGGAACCACTGGCACGTAAAGGAAATGACCAGCCAAGGCTGGTTCAAATCAGACTAGAGTAAGCCGGACAGTTATTCCAGCAAGTGGAGTCCCCAGACGTCTCCACGCTCTCTGTCCCATTTCTCACAGCTTGCTTGTCTTCTCTGTCCTCCCCCCGCCCCATCTCTGTGGGATTTGCTTTCTCTTCTCTTCTCTCTTGCAAATTTGAACAAAAGCCAGGAGAAAAGAGATGCATCTGGATGGATGACTACAACAGGTATTGCCTTACAGTTTTATAACACTATTATATGCAGTATACGGGTATGTATGTTATAGCAATATATTCACATGTATGTGCAAGGTCTGGATGGATGTTTTCTTTGGGTTTCCAGCTGCAGGAGGCTATGGCTGGTCAACACACAGAGATTGGCAGATGTGCTGTGTTTGCAGGCATATGCATGTGAGCAGTTTTTTTTGTGACCAAGCAGTACTCTCACCTGTGCAAGGCAGACCTTTTCAGAGCCTTCTCTACATCCATGTCCTCGCTGCTGTAGTCCGTGATGATGATGTTGAAGTACGGATCCTTAGTGACTCGGAACAGCTCTTCCATGTCGGAGATGAACTGGAGTACCCAACGTGCCTGGTTTTTCACTAGTTGTATTGCAAGGGGGAGAGAATCAAAGAAAAACTGATTTGAAAGGCAGCGCAGCTGCTCAACAGGCAAGGCTTGTTGCCTCCCCTCAAACCCCACTAACCTTGCAGGGATGCTGAAATAGGCCTAGGCTGAAAACCTGGACCAAAGACCCCAAGAATCAGTGTTGACTTATTCCCAGTGTGTAACAGGAGTTTTCCTTGAGCTTACAAGCCATGGGAGTTTGGCTCTGTCATATTTCTGAGGGGGTTTATCTTGGAGAGTGCAGAAATTGGAAGTGACCCAAATAAGACAGTTGGGGCTGGCCCAGACCCACTGTTCAGGTCTGCCCTCATGGGAACTGTGCACCACGCCAGCCCTTGATGTCCCAAGGACGCAGATTCCCCCTTACCTGGCACCACGAAGTGGACCACGGCACGGTGGTTCCAGGAAAAGCCCTGGGGCCAGCACAGCTCTGGCTCATTTGCCACAGCCATCAGGTGCCGCTGGCGACCCCATGCCAGGTTCCTCATGTTCCTCTCCTCCTCCTCATCACCACGAGCACCCTGCCAGCCTCGTGCGAAGACGTACTCGGAGAAGCGGATGAGCCGCCCTCCTTGCTCCAGCAGCTCCAGCTCCAGTAGGTAGCGGCTACCCCGCATGCGGTCCTGGCGTTTTTCCACATTCACGATACGCTGCAGCTGGAACCGCCTGCAGTAGATAACAGCTGGGCTGGGCATGGTCCCCGTACACCAGCCCTTCTCCCACCTCCAGCCCGTTCAGCTCTGGCAGGCTCTTTCCTTCTGGCTAGCACAAACCTTTTTGTCCCTAGCTTCCCCCCATTTTGCTGCACCACTTCCAAAGTCCCATGGGAAGGTTTAGCACCTGTTTCCTAAATCCACAAGCATATGGGATTAGAACTGGGATTGCAGCCAAGAGAAAATAGTTGGCAAGGGAAATGAAATAAAGGTGACACAGAAAATAACAAATGTGTCTGAATGATTGTAGGGCTGGTAATAATGAGTATATTCAACACCTCCTACAACGATCTTGGCACAAGGAGTATGTTTGGGCTAGTGAAACTGGCTGATGACAGCTTATCAGCCAATACCATGGAGCAGGACTGAGCAATCATACAGTAAAAACTGAGGTGAGCTGTAGGTTCAGAATGGTCAAAACAGGATGAAGTGCCAGGTCGTGTCCTTTCAGATCATAACAAGAGTTTCTGCTGTAAAATGGACACTGATCAGTTAAAAATGCAGGGAAAAGCTTGCATGTACTCATCAGGTACATCGTGACTGTGACTGCTGTGGTCCTGCAAAAACAAAAGAGATCTTAAGACGTAGCATGAGAGCTACTTCCAACAACATCCATTCTGTAAAATATCCAAGATACTGGTCATTTATGTACAGGAAAATTAACCCAACCTGAAACCAGCATGGAGAAGGACAGATAGGAAAATTATGGAAAGAGAGACCAACTCAACAGAAGGGTCAGGAGTTGGACTGTTTAGCTTACAGAGGCTCAGAGGAGGTACGTCTGCTTGCCAGAAAGGCAATTAAGATGGTAAGTCTTGAGAAGAAAAAGAATCATATTAAGACCATGTGAAAACAGAGTACCAGCAAAAGCTGATCATCAAAGTGGGTCATCAAAGAAGTGAGGAGCTGAAACACCTTCCCAAATCAGTACTAGGATCTATAAACCTTGCTAGTTTTAAGATGAAGGTGCAGACATTCAGATAACAGCGTAGGGTACTTGGTTGTCTCCGAGGCCAGTGTACTGATTCACAATATCTGATAGGTCCCTTCTGGTCCTATGTTCTAAGTGATTCACAAGCTGAGATGTGGCAGACAACAAACCACAAGCACAAGGAGCTCCAGTCCTACTTCATATCAGCAGTTTCTTAATCTTCAGCTGATAAAATGCTCCTATGTGCTCTCAATATTTACACTGCGCAAGGAGGAAGCCAGCAAAAGGCCCATGATGTCAGCTGGATGGAAACCTCCAATCTTTCACCTTTACTGCCATCAGCTGTTGGAGGGTGATATTCAGCCCCCAGACATAGTCTGCTGTGCAACAATTAGCATGTCTCAGCCAAAAGAGGTATTTAAAGCCCAGATTTTTGCACAAATCCCTTGCCTGAAGTCCTTGCTTATTTCCCACATCTAGTTTATCCTTCAGTTCCCACTAGCCCCTCACACAACAGATATTCCCTGTGCAGCATGGTACACCAGCTCTGGGACGCTGCCCCTTTGTATTTTCACTGTGCCTTACCCTTTACTCCTCTGGTTGAGCTTCTTGAGGAAGACATGTGTGACTTCCAGGGCCTCCCTTTCTCTCAGCAGCAAGTTTCCTGACGTGTTGCATTTCAGGTCAATCCAGTCTGTGCGCAGCACATGGAAGTTCAGGTTGCTCGCGCTGAAGGTCTGCTCCCAGTTCACTGCCCGGTCAAACACTGGTACGTAATCAAAATCCTCCTCATCTTCCTCCTCTGGCTCCCCATCTGCCTCTTCCTCTTCCTCTTCTGCTGCCACAGGTCCAGACTTGCCCTGCACTGGAGATGTAACCTGCGCCTCTCCCTCACCCGTGTCCCCACCGTTGGCTGCCTTCTGTTCAGAAATGTAGGACTCCACTTGGTTCAGCCACTGCGTCAGCCCAGGCCGCTGGCTGGGGCTAGCAGCACTCACAGTGCGTCTGCCGGCTTTGCCAGAGACTGGGCCTCCTTTCCCAGCTGGCACGGTGCCTGCTGGCTGCAGCCCGTCCTTAGTGGCATTGAGATCTCCTTGAGGTCTCACCCTCTTGGGAGTTATGACCCCTGAGTCCCTGAGGTCACCGAGAGGCTGCTGCCTTTGTGACACAGTCCTAGAAGGACGGTTTACCTTTTTGACAGGTGCTCTCCCCTCGATGGCCCTGGCATGCTGCGGAGGGCTCCTAGAGTTGTCTTTGACGCCAGCTTTTAAACGAGGTCTCTTCATTATTGGGTTCCCCTCCAGGTCAGCCTGGCTGAGGCTTTGGTTGGCAGAGGCCAGCGTGGCTGATTTGACGCTAGACCTCTTCATCCTTCTCTGTAGCCCCTCTCCTATGTCACCACCCGTCATTGAGAGGAGCCGGCGACGCTCCCGGACGGAATAGTCCTCGGGAATGTTATCGCTGCCCGCCACGCTGCTGGGAGCATTGCCTGCAGGCTCTGCCCTCCCTGTGCCGGGACGCTCGGGGGGACTGGTACTCTCTGTGTCCTGCTCCGCATACTGCAGGTCATCCAAGTTCCCCTCCTGGGAGCCTGCAGGAGTAATCACAGTTACATTTCCAGCATCCTCCGACTGCCTTCCCTGCTCTGACCCAGGCACCCACCCCGTTGGGAGCAGCTCCTCGCCTCATTTCAGTGTTGTCTTTCCTGCTCGGAGGGACAGGGATGGACACAGGGGCTGTGCTCTTCCTGATACCAACCTCCTTAGCACCTACCAGCCAGCATGGCCAAAGGCTGTGGAGGGGTCTGGCTTTGCCTTTAGCTGTCTGTCTAGCCACAGCTGTATAGGCTGCCATACTGCACACCTTTGGCTCTGTCCCTTCTGCCCACATTTTTGCTGGAATTGCACCTCAGCTAAGCTGTGGGCCTGAGAGGTTCACTACAGCCCACTGTTTGGTGACCTCCCAACCTGTCCTTAAGAGAAGTGAAAGTGGCAGCAAAAATCTCCTCCTAGCCACAGCAATCTGGCAGGAAAGGGCTGTGACTTCCTTGGTATGGGAAGCTGGTGCTGGAAGATCACACAAGAAAGTGACAGATAAAAGGACCCTGCAGGTTCTGATGTTAGGGTCCCTACCTGGTGGTTCTGTCTTTTCTCCAGAGTCCAGGCTCTTCTCTGGCCGATCCATTTTCATGTACTTGTAGAATCCAAATCTGCAGAGGAAAGGGCAAAACACAAGTTTGATTAAAGTTAGTTTTCCCTCTCCAAGTAAATTATAGCCACTGCTTCAGAGGTGATAGTCCATTACTCTGATTGCATCTGACCAGCATCTCTAGATCCTCCTTTCCTATCATCATCACCATCTTTTGCATCTTTGGGCAATCAGATCTTACTCTGCACTGTTAGACTTCAGTTTTCCTTGCTTATCATCCCAGTCTCTCAGATATTTTCTCATAAGAGCAGGAGAAAATCCCAATATAAGTGCCCTGAAACACTCCCTCAGCCTCCCATAAACTGCTACTTAAAGCTCACTTATGATGCAGTCCTCACAAATGCAAGTCATCATGCTGCAAAAGCGGCTCAGGCAGATAACTGCAATGATTTTCCTCTCTCTTCTCTCATACCACCACTATCTGTGTGCTGTCCTCATATGCCTGGGCTTCAAGATTTTGGGAGGGATTTCCAGGACTGCTTCCCTCCATTTGTGCTTGATGTGAAGCAAAATGGGTCCCCAGTTCCCAAATCCTGTCACAATACAAACAGATTGTCAAAGGAATAAACCCGGGTGCCATGTTCCAGTCCATGGTAGCCACCTTCTCCATCCTTCACTATGAACCCCAGTGCCAGGAGTTCCCTCCCAAACCTACGATTCGATCTGTTGTTCCAGCCCCCAAAATAGACCTGTAGGGAGGAAGAAGATCCTGAGGTACTGGGAGGCCACCATCAGTTATCTCACTGGAAAAGGGACCCTTATCCTGCAAAATGTGCTCCTGAATGGAGGGGAGTCCTCACACAAGTTGTCTGCCTGTTGCAGGGGGGAGTATGGAGGGGTGGTTCCCTCGCAGGGCCACCGCTGGGAGCTGGACGCCAGTGAAGATGAATGACATGCATTTCTTCCCCCAGAGAGATGTCTGGTGGTGAGCACGGTTTGGCTTTCACAGTGACAGCCATGAGGAGGCCCCAGCTGCTGGCAGGCGAAGTTTGCTGGAAATCTGTTCCCTGATGTAGCGGAACAAACATGCTCTGACCCAGCTTCCAGGTTAATAGAGCAAGAAAAGCAGCGGCAGTTTCCTTTTGAGATCTAGACATAGTTTCACTTAAAGGGAGCATAGGTTATCAAAAAAAAAAACCCTATTAATTCTTTGATGTTTTGCAAGGCGTAGCAAATCTTTAAGAATTAAGAGAGTCCCACAGGAGTATGAAATTCCACCCAATCCCAGCCTTCAAACCGTCTCCTAACTCCCTGCTAGTAAATTGACATTTGTAGCATCCTACCTTTCCAAGTAATAAGGATTTTCCTGATAGAAGCATTTGTTGTCTTTCTCCATGTGGCTCAGGCGGCTGTAATCATTCGGGTAAACAAAGGATAAATGAACCTAGGAAGAAGGAAGAAAAAGAAAGTAAAAACCTCATGAATGCCAGATATCAGTCACAAGGTGACCCAGACACAGTTGCAGGGTGACCAGGCCTTTTGAGACGGAGCAGGCGTTGCTCATTAACTATTTGCCTCTCCAAGACACCCAGTAGCAGGCTGTGAGAACAGAAAACAGAAGGAAGCGTGCTGGGATGTGTGCAGGGGGGTGCCTTTTTCTTTCTCTCTCTCAGCATCTGTCTGTCCACCTCTGTAACTGTGCTTTTAGGTCCTATAACAGAGAAAGAACTAGTTGGGAGAGAGGTGGGCAAGTCCTCCTGAAGAGATGCAAGGGATCACAGGAGCCCAGGAAGCGTAGGGAGAGACCTCCAGGCAAGGCTGAGGGAGCCAGGGCTACCCAGGATGCAAGTCCCCCAGGGAGTGTAGGCTTGCACTGGTATCCAGGGATGGCAAACAGTGCTGGTGACCTGTCCCTGGCAGCCTTCAGCGTCTGCTCTGCGATGCAGGGGATTAATCATTAATTACGTTGCATGCCCCACAAATGTGAGCTGCCCCTCCAGACCAGTTTTAACCTTGTCAGGGGCTTTAGTAGTCCATACAGACTACAGTTCACCCCATGGGGAATAAAATCCTCAGCCACTATGAGGTTACCTGTGAAAGCAAGCTCATTTTTTTGATCTGAGGTCCGAGAGGCTCTGCAAGTCGCATACACTGTACCCCAGTGAGACCCATAAGCAGTGCGTAGCAGCCCTCTCCCTCCTCTTGGTGTTGCCCTCTGGCATGTACTGGGATGCTCAGACCTGAACAGCAGATGGTAAAATCTGCCCAGGAGCTTCAGATTGGTGGAGGCCCATGGTTAATGGGGTCTCCCTCCTTCCTCCTTCCATTCTCCTGGGCAAATACCTGCTTAAGGAATAGAACTTACAAACTGGAGTCCCTGGTAGCGTTGGAGAGGAAATCCGTTCACCAGGTAGCTGGGCTTGTATGGGCAGTCTGGCAAGGCTCGGCGCACGCGAGACTTGCTGAGCAGAGGCACTGAGAAGAAGAAAGACATAGGCAAACGTTACTGGAGGAGCCCTGCTGCAACTGATGGACCAGCTTAGCTACCTCTGTGCCTGGTTTCTATTTATCCATGTGAAATATTAACATACATACATATTAACATTAACATACATAAAGCAAACTATCTTGCACTGCTCATCTCTTTACATTCCTCTATGGCATTTACACTAAAATATTATGCCTGGGGATATTGTGTGAGCTGGATGCCAAGAAAGAGGAGCTGGGTTTAGCCTGTGCTTTGTCTCCTACAGCAACCGATATTGTATGCTGCCCCTCTCTTCTGCACTGGGGAGAAAAAAGAACGGCCTTTGATAACCATGGCGTAGGAGGACGATCTTTCTCAACTGTGCTACTGCACGTGCTGTGACAGACTGACTGCAGCTACCTCCTCAACTGTTTTGCAAGTCTTACCTTTGTAAAGAGTGTCCCGGGGGTCAGGCTTCAACATGTCAGCGGGGTGCGCCTTGCTGCCTGTGCTGTCAGCAGGCCGGCTCCTGTGACTGGCCAACGTCTGCGGGATATGCCCCACCTCATCCATCTTTAAAAGCGTCTCATCTAGAAACCAGAGAGAGAACGAAAGGGAGAGGAAGGGCTAATTTGTCCCTTGTCCCAGAAAGCATCCTTGTCCAGTGTCGGCCCTTTCCAAATGGCATTGTGTCCATGGCACTAACACGGTCTCTGGCATAGCAATGCCTAAACTGTGCTGATCAGGAGTTTCACTGCAAAGGCACCGTGGGAAGGAGAGGCTTTGACTCAGAAAGCTGGAAATACAGAAACTGTGAGGTAGGAACATGGCTATCACTGAAAGCAAACACACACAGTGATGAGTAATGGAGGAAAATCACCTCCTGCCTTCGACACACAAGCAGTGGTGTTCTGAAGAAGGTCCATGCTGGCAGGAATTACTGGACACTTCTGAATTATCAGTATCAAATGTCTTTTAAAAGGAGATAGAAAATATGAATGGGAGGAGAAACCTGAGGAGTGAAGCTTTCTCCTGTGCTGGAAAAGGATCAGGACCCTGGAGTGAGGCCAAGGAGGGTGATGCTCCAGCAAGGGAATGGAGATCCACAGTAAATCAGGAGCAATGGGAAGCTTAAACTCAAGACCGGGGATTAGTTACATTTTTTAATTGGGCACCCTTTCCAGAGGACTTCATGGCTGCAGGGATTTTAGTTTGACATGAAGGGAACTGAATCAATATCGAGGAGGGAAAGACAATATCTTGCCAAGAGCACTGGGGTTAGTCTTAGCAACTTTTGGATACTGAACAACATGGGAACACAGAAGGAATGGAATGACGTGTGATACAGCCAAAGGCTGATTGGGAAGAGGGAAACACTTTATGGACAGAAGGTGCCAGATAAAGATGAGACTGCAGCACTCTGCCCAGCTATGAAGGGATATTCTGGACTGTGAGTCTTCCCTATAATAGGGTGCTAATAAGAGGAAAAGAGCAGAAGGAAAAAGGAAGGGGACAGAAAATCTAATTGAAAGCCTAGTCCTGGCCAAATGTCAGGTTTCAGAAAATACAGCAGAAGGCTGCAATCCAAGATACAGCAAGCAGATGTCTTAATTACATCTGGGAGTCTTCCATGGGCGAAAGCGTTGGCATGGAAAAAAGCCCAAAGACGTTGGAAGCCTACAGTGGTTAATATCGAAAGGGGGAATGCTGGCAGAGGAAAGCAATGCTGACAAAGCTAGATAAGGGTAAACAGGATGAAGGAGCTCCTTAACTGATAAAGGCACCACTTGATGTGCTAAGAAGGGTTTATAAAACAGGAGGGACCGGGCTGATGTGCTTGCTGCAATCCAGCAGGAACTTGACAAGACTTGAGGCCGATGTAGAAAAAAGCAGCATCTCTCCATATTGCTAGTGTATCCATTGTGTCCAGCATCCAGAGTGAAATATCCTGGAAGTGTTACACTGGCCTCTTCTCCCTGGTCGTGTCCAGCTGCCAGCACACCCCAAACGGCTCCCACATTATGGGCCCTACGTTCCCCCCAGCTCACTGCACAGCAGGTGGGCAACCTGCATCCTGTGGTACTCTCACATCTGGAACAGTTTCCTTCACCCTCGCAGACTCTCTTCTCTATCCTTCTTCATTACCTCCAGATTTCCCTGAAGTAACCTTCCAATCCTACTTCTAATTCTCCTATATTTAATAATAAGTCACACTCTTGTCTGGAGGTCTCTCTCCTGACTTGTCTCCACTTCTCTCTTTTAATGATCTGTACGCATGATATTTGCCTGGCTAGACTATGACTGATGGTGAAACACTCCTGATATGCTTCGGAAGAATGGGGAGGTGCTCAGGGAAACCGGTGGTGAAGATACTTACTAGCAAAAAGGGAGAGGTATTGGGAGTCAATGACTTTGAACTTCGCTTCTGGGTCATTCAGTCTCCACTGGAACAGAGAAACACATTAAAGTGAAGTGCTTATGGAGTTAATCAAGCCTAAACAAAAGGAACAGGCACAAGATGTTTTTTTTGACAGAGGGGCTTGCAGCTTCCTCTTTCTCCTTACTATGACAGAGTTTACCTAGCAGCAAAAGACTAGGAATGAGCTGAGATCCCCCAGGACACATCCAAAGCAGAAAAGGACAAAGAGCTGCGACAGAGACTGGAGAAGGCAGAACTACCCCAAGCAAGCAGAGGGAAGTGTCCTGACATGTGGCCAGGTGACTACCCCACATCAAAGTAGGTAAGGGCTCTGGAAGGGATTAGATACACCTCATGCAAAAAGGAGCTGGGAACTTCGAATGGAGGGAAATCGTTACAAATGTCATTCCCGAGCTCTGTGGGGACATGTGTACGGCACAGCCATTTGTAGGGACTCACTGCTACTTCCACATGGTCCGTTCCTCTGTCATCCTGCTTGTGCAGCACCTCAAAATAGTACCTGCCTGCAGCTGACAACCTGCGAAGAACAAGATGTCTGTCACCAAGAGCATTAAGGAACATTTCTTAGCTTGTCAGCAGACAATGAGTGGGGAGTAACCACACCCACCAAACAACCTAATTCTCAGGGTGAGCAGGGGTAGGACTGCCAAGAAAATCCAGATGCTGACAGAGAGATAGGTAGCTTCCCTTGTGCACCTGGAGCGCTCCAGACCCTTCTCAGTTAATTCTGAATAACTCCCTTTCAGTCTTGCCTGCTGGGTTTGGCCTCTGGGAAACCTGCCCAGTTCCAAGGCAGGAAGCTTGGGATACAGTTCACAGAGAGGAGTCTGGATCTGCTGGTGGCTGCTTCTGCCAGGGAAGAAAAGTTCAGTGTTGCATCCCTGCAGTAAATCAGCAAAGCAACTGGCACAGGTGTGGATGTGTCACTTCAGCTTTGGCGATACCCCAGAGTAATCCCTTTCTCTATATTGTTAAATTCTTCAGAGCAAGTCTGGGCTCTTTTTCCCTGTCCTTGTGATTTCCTGGCCATGTGCAGAGGTAGCTGGGCATTGGGGGGCTCTGCTTACTCACCTCACTATCTTTGACTGCTGACTCTGAAATTTCCCAAACTCCCCTGGCGCCGTCCACTCCTTCCCTGTCTGCGAAGAGACAGAAAATGCTGTAGTTAAGATGAGCTTCTTTCCCGGTTACTGCTCTGGGAGTGATGAAGAGGGAAAATTGAGCTACTCCTCCTAGAGAACTGTCTGTGAGATCCACAGCCTGCGGACAGATTTATGTCCTTTAATCACAAATCTGGGGCTGCCAAAAGCAGTGCCAGTACATAACTTAAGGTATGTCATGTCATACTCATCTGGCATCTGTGCTGGTATTGTCTGTAGTTGGATAGGGAAAGAAACTTGGCTAGTCCAAAGAAGTGTGTAAGACAGAGAGGTCTCCCACCCCACAGGAATATTAAAGCCTTGGTGGAAGAAGCCATGCAGCATGCACTGTACCTTGCCTACACTGGCCAGCAGCTGGAGACCAGAGGTCTTTTCATCTGGACTCAGCCAGAACTCAGCATTGTCATCCGCAGCAATGGCAAACTGAAACTCCCCTGTCGAGAGATGGAGGGAGTAAGTAGGGCTCTGAGGTGAGGGCTTGTGCACAGAATGGATTCTGCTCCTCTAAAATGCTGTCTTCACCCTTTCTCCTGATGAGACCATCCTTTCCTTTTTTACATTACCCCCCACACCCACCCCTTTGAATTCTGTGATTGAAAACAAAACTTTACAGGTGGAACTGGTTCACTATCCCTCCTGCATTGGCTTCAGCTGGCATCTAACCTGGAAATCTAAGTCCATGCAAAGTCTCCCTGCCTCCCCTTTTGTTTCTGGAGCAAATTTTGGACCCTGTGCTTAGATAGAGGAACATGCACGTGGAGGCACAAAAGGAAACAGAGGTGCTTGAGTCTCACTGTTCTGGCCAGGGTTACACGGATGGCAGTCAAGGGCCACGGGACCAGGAGACGTGGGTGAGTGCTAGCAGGCTGCTCCGGGCAGAAGCATGCAGCTGGGTGATACAGATGTCAGCTGCGGTCAGATGGCATTCATGCACCCGGGGAGCGGCAGGAACATAAATGATGTCATGTACAGTCCCGTGCATGCGAGGGAGGGAGGAAAAGCTCAGGGCTTGCTCGTGCCCACGTACAAACCATGGGGCTGCGCACTCATGACAGTATTGTTTTTCATCTAGCACTTCCCATCTGTTTTCTTCTGTGCTTTTCCTCTCCACCCTACAGGGGAGGCAGATGTGCTTCACCTGTGCCAAGTCCCCAGACAGTCAAGTGCTGCTAGCTGGGCCCGTGACCTGGCGTTGGGCTTGCTGGGGTGAAGGCACCGGCGTTCAGCACCAGGAGGGGAGGGAGGGGCACGTGAGAAGAGACACGAGTGGTGGCACAGCAGCCGCAGAGCCCTCACCATCTGTGAAAGGATGCAGGTAGCCAAATATCCGGAGACCATAGTTGGTCCATTTTGGGGACACAGCCAGCTTCTTCAGCGTAGTTCGCGTCTGAAGTGGAAGAAGAAAAAAAAGAATTAGATGTGATAGGAACAAGGGGAGATGCAAAAATCGTGGGATAGGTGGCACAGGGAAGTACAAGGTTTGCTTTGGGAGGAGGACGGGGCACAGAGTGTGACAGAAGCAGTGAGAAAGAGCAGGCAAGATGAGAGACAAATTGGAGCAAGCACTGCTGCGGAGAAGGGAGAGCTGCACAGGGAATGACAGTGAGATGGTGGGGATAGGACGTGACTTTCGCTAGCCACTTGGAGAGAGAACACCAAATACAGGGCTCCCTCACCCTGTGTCGAAGGCCTGGCAAGCCAGGATGGATAGAATGAGCTTCCTCCCTGCGGCAGAAGAGCTGCCACTGTTGAACTTTTGCGAAAGCTTCCCCCAGGAGCAGGAGGACAGAGGAGATGATGGAGAGGGACAGGGACAGGATGAAAAGGGAGCAGGGGTGATCCAGCTGGAAAGTTTGGGACAGAGGATGTCAGGGTCTTACTCACATGAGGGTAGAGGGGGAAGTGGAGGTTTTTCCTGAGCTGCTCAGTGGAGCTGCCACACCAGTCCTCGAATACGTGCAGATTGGCCTGGCCCTGGAACTGGGGGGCAGATGTGGGACACCATGAATTGTTGCATCCTTCCCATGTGGCCCTCCCCTGCACCCCTCCCTGTCCTTCCAACCTTGGCCACTTATGAGAGTGAAGGAAGATGCCACTGCTGTGAGCGGCTGCTCTCCAGGAGACCTGGGTCGAGACCCCTGTGTCTCACCAGCTGAAGGTCTGGGGTTGGGCCAGGTGACAGTCTGAACGGCGCCAGGGAACTGTGATAATGCCTGGGACAGCTCAGTTAAGTGGCTAGCATTCACAACATTTTGCTCCATCAAGGGAGCATTTAACCAGAGGGTTGTGCTCTGGGGCCATGGTGTGGGACATGCTGTAGGGTGGTGCCCCCCCACAATCCAGCAGAGAGTATAGTGTCTTATGTCCTTCAATAAGGTGTTTTAGGCTTCTCCACCATTTCAAGCCTGTTTTCCTGACCCAAAGAAGATGGGACACTGTAGAGGACATCCCCCCACAATCCAGCAAAGAGGGTGTAGGGTCTTATATCCTTCAAAAAATGTATTTTGGGCTCCCCCACCATTTCAGGACTGTTTTCCTGATCTGAGGAAGAGGGGACACCCTAGGGAGGGGAGACAGCAGATCCCCTTCTCAAAGCATATCTGCAAGTTGAAGCTCATGGAAAATGGTGAGGACAGGGAGATAGAGGCTCATCAGGGTCAGGAGCAGCAGTACAGGTGGGTCAGTGGGTGGTGTGGCCCCTAAATACCCACAGAGACAGAGAAACACTGAGGGGAGAGGCTCTTTGTTCCCAATGGAGATCTGGGGCACAGCTTTGCCGGGAACAGCTTGCTGGCCATGGTGTGATTTCAGCAACACACTCCTCAAGGAACAGATTTTCTTTTCTTTTTGTCAGAGCCATTCAGAAAGGAGCTGCTGGCTGCCTCCCAGCAAAGCCCAAGCTCTCTGCCTGCAACCAGTGGAGCCAGAGACTGGCATTCAACAGCAGAGATTAAATAAGCTGGAGACTGTAGAAGCTACCTTAGATGGGGAAATGCTGAAGAAAGGAATAGGTTGCCTTGGGACCAGGGAGGTTTTGCCATGGCTGTCTTGCCTATATAAGGGCTGCACGAGCAGGGCTGGGGAAACTGCCTGAACAGCACCCAAATGTCTACAGATGGCAGCAAATTCTTAGTTTTTGCTGGAGAGTCTCTGGAGGAGGGCTGAAGAAGCTGAGTGGAGGAGGGCCCAACCCCTCTGTGCACTCCTCACAGAGAAACTATTTCACAGAGACTTTTTTTTTTCCCCAGGATAGCGGGTTGGGGTTTCATTTCGTAACAAACTGTGGCTTAAAGGAAGGACATGGAATAGACTTGGCCTGGCACCAGCTTATGCAGTAATGCTCCTTGCGAGCTGCGAGGCTTTAGTCACGCACGTGAAAACCACCTCCATGTGCCAGGCAAAACACATTCACAACCACTGCTATTCTTGAGTGATCTCTCGTCAGCCCCCTCTCACTGGTGTCCACACTGCCAGGGCTTGACTGATGCCTGCAAGCCCGTGCTGTCCTCCGCTATTATCCCCTCTCCTTTCCTCCTCTGCTGACATCCCTCAGCCTGGATCCTGCCCATCGCGCAAGAGGAAAAGCAGCGAGACAAAGTGGATGTAATTCCCCAGAGTGGTGCGGCACAAAATCAGAGAGGAACTACACAAAGGGCTCAGGGTGATAGATGCAGCCAAGAGAAACCTGGGACTCTGCAGGGACTTGTGATACAAATAAATCACTGCAAGCGTGACAAACACTGAATTGGAATGCAATTGCTGGGCGGTCCCAAGCCCCTTGGCCAAATCCAAGTTCACACTCAAGGGTCTTACACTACTTTTCTCAGCCAAATCAAATAATGACAATTGCTGTTCCTTGTGGAATATGAAGTGAGGTGAACGGGCTGGGCTCCCACAGTGAGTCACTGCCAGAAACGGAGTCTTGTGGCAATCCACCACACTCCACCAGCGATGCTGGTTGTTCTTCTTAGAGAATTGTTCACACACTGCAGATAGCAGACTCAGATCTCTATCAAATGTGGCACAACACTCCCACACCGTGGTGAGGCTGGCACTGCAGTCCCCTCCTGGCAGAGAGACACCCAGGGCTGCTCCTGAGGCTCAGGACCACAAAGGAGCTGATCTGGCTTTGGTATGGGGTAGCCCTAATGCCAAAACAGATCTTAATCAGTGGAGTCCCAAAAGAGCGGCTAGACTTGCTTAATATTTGCAGGGGAAGCTTGGACCAGTCCCATTCTAACACTACACTGCAGAGTTTGGCAGTATTATGGAGAGGGCAGCCTACTGAAAAAAAAAGTTTGCACCCAGTAGTAGGTTCTCCATCAATGCTGTAAGAGATGGCCCCTAAGATTTCTAGCCTGACACCCCTATCTCCAAGGTCTTTACAAAGCCACCTGAGAGGAGATTCTGGCAGGAGCTAATGAGATCGCTTCGCTTTCCTGCGCTCACAGCTATCAGAAATAATTAATTGGTAAATAATAAGCATTTCCTGCATGTGGTTTCAGAGTCTTTTCTAAAGCAACAGATTTTACGCTGAGCTACAGCAGCCTAAACTACTCTCTGCTTCCTCTGAAACAGAAAATAAGAACATTATTGACAGATAAGTGCTGGCTGCCCAAAGTGCTGCTCTGGGAGTGAAAACTGAGCTGGGCTTTAATTTTAGGGCCCCACGAATCATCAGTACAGCAGCTGTTTTGAAACCCTATCACCTCTGTCCCTCCAACTCAACTCATGGCTGCCCATTGCAGGCAGCTGAGAAATTCCTCTGTTTGCTATTTGGGCCCCCTCTGGAACACACAGTATAAAACACCTCCTGCTTGGGGCTTTTGCAGATTGCAGCGGTAGCTAAACAGCACCACCACTCCCAATTCGTGCACGCAGCCCCTGAGAAATGTCAACGGACTTCCTAAAACATGGCTACCGAATTTGACTTCCCAGCTTGGAACTACCTGACCCTGGTTTTCAAAGGGCTGGAAATTTAGGACCCTGTAAGCAACAAGTTAAGTTCACCTTCTCCCCTTAAAAAACATCTACTTTGAAAATTTTGGATAGGCTGATTTGGCCAGAACCAGGAATAGAAGCGGAGAGTCCAGGCTTTCAATGGAAGCTGGTATTAGGCAGTCTGCGCCTTCCCATTTAGAGGGCTCCTCCTGCCCTTTGGCTTCCTCCCCTTCCCAATTCCACCTCCCAGTTGCTTATCTCCACCTGGCTGAAAGAGCAGCATTGCAAGAACCCATCTCGGATCCAAAACGGGCACAGGTCATGCACCACGGGCACCGTCAGTGCTGCACGAGTACACCCAGGAGCTGCTCTTCCCAAGGAGGTCTGGGCAAGCTGATACCCTCCTGGGCACCACGCCATGGGCACAAAGCGACAGCGCTGCCGGAGGGAAGGGAGAGCTGAACCTTAACAAGGGCAGGGAGGTGACACCTGGGACAGGCCCTCGGTTCAGCCCAGACGCAGTGGCCTCCGCGGCTTGGGGAGCGCGGCGGGGGCTCCCAGCCTCAGCCCCCACCCTTCCCGCTGAGCGTGCCGAATTAACAACTGCCTGCAGCCCCGGCTTTGCATTAAGAGACGTTGGTATTTCCGCTTCCTACTAGTGAGGAATTTTAGATTATCAGCCTCTCCTAAGAAAACAGACTGTAAAGGAGGATCAAGGCATGCAGAGAGCGCAGACCTCTCTTCCTAGCCCAAACCCTAGAATGTCAAAACCGCTCTGGGGGGTGGCACCACACACCCAGTGGCTCCTGGTGAGCAGGGACCCCCAGGATGGGAGGGAAAGCAGCAGCAGAGGCTGGGGCAAGCAGCAAAGCCAAGAGGATTGCAGCAGCGGAGCCACAACCTGCTGTGCTGTAATTGAAGCAGGACGGAGAAGAGAGGTCTTTCCCAATTTAATCCCAGTGGCTTTGGCATCACGGAGGCAAATCAGCTGCATAGCTGTGTGCGGCCCAGGGAACGCGCAGCGCCGGGGATGATAAACAGGGCACAGAGAGGGGCCGGGGCCAGGGAAGAAAGGAGACATTGTGCTGCCAACTGGAAACTCCTGAGTTCATAAGACTCTTCTGTCTCCGCAGAACGGCCTCAGCCCCTCCTCCTGCCTGGCCCAGCTCCCTTGGCTGGGTGACATTCAGCAGCCAGCAGCTGGGCTTTGCTGCAAGCTCTGCTGTGCCGGGCACTTGTGGGAATCCATCAAGACAAGTTAGCAACAAAGCCCCCCTGTCTTGACTGAGCCCTGACACCTGACGGGCACGAGCAGGCAAGGAAGGGATGGAGCAAGCAGGACTAGCTTTGTGCTTTAGTCCTCCAAGGAAAGGATGCTTCCTCTTTAGGGAAGGTTGGGGGCAAGAGGATGTCCTGGCACGATGCTCTGGTTTCACGTGGCACCTATGCAACTATACAGGCACTGCCTGCACGCGGCTGCGCTCCTGGATGTCCCTCACACCTCCTTACAGCAAGAGGGAAGTCCTGAGGCTGCACAGACACAAAGCAGGGACATTTTAAATGCCCCTTGGCACTGCCCAGACCTTTCTACTCTCAGAGCTGAAGAACAGAGGCTTTTGCAGAAGTAAACAAGAAGGAACAGGCTAACTAGGCACATTTCTAACAATCCTCCCCATATCCCTACGGCAGTGCCGAATGGTGATGCTTACGTTCCCACAGCACACGTTTGCCCGGCGATAGCCAGGCACTTTCTGAACTAACAAAACAAAATGCCCCACATCTCTCCAGACGAGGAGGCAGTGGTTGACACTGGGAACTGGAAGACTCTGCCCTCGTGCCTGGAACGGACAGTGACGGTAGGGATAATGTGCACAGGCACCTTGAGGAACCCAGGATTGAGGCTGAACTCTGCTTTCGCCCATATGCAGGGTATAACTTCATCAGGGATTTCCTATGTGCATGCTTTCCCAGCACGTTATCCAAGGCTGATGACATAAGCCACCAATTTAATCTCCTGAAACTGAAAGAGGAAAATTGAAACCTGTCCTTTACTGGCCTTGCTGGCTGCCAGTTCACCCTGCAACCCTTTTAATTATTTATTTTTGTCAGGAATATATCTCACTATTCAAACAAAGCCCAGCTCTCCAACCTGTGTGAGGCAACCTGCTGCCCCTCACCCTAGGAATCAGGCTGCAATTAAGTTCTTAGAGATACTGCAGGGAGGGTACAACAAGATCATAGCCCCTGGGTAATTAATTTGGGCAGAGTTACAGAAAAACTTAATCCTCAGGCGAGGAAAAATTTCAGTTGGTGGTTAAGAGGACAGCAAGCAGCATTACACAGAGCTGTGCCCATGGATCCCTCTCCATCCCCTGCAACTGGTACTGGTGAACTGCTGGCCTTTGTTTGCAGTCAGAGTGGCTCTGCTGACCCTCTGGGGACAGCCACCGTGCCGCAGCAAGGGCAGAAAATTTTGCCTTGTAGAGAGAAAGGGAAAACCAGTGGAGGCAGCTCACAGGAGCAGCATTAGAGAGCAGGGCTGATGGCGGTGAATGGCAGGGTGTGTGAGTGGGGCAAGGCCACTCAAACCAGCTCCCCAGTCTGGTATCCACACACCCTGGGTCTCAAAGTCTTCTTGTGGTGTATCTGTCGCACACCACCAGACATAGAGCACGGCCGGGGCACCCACAAATTCCCAACCCAGGTGGTCTGAGGCAACAGCCCTGATACCTGGCAGAGCTGTCCTCCTCAAGAGGGAGCAGTGCAGGACAAGGCAGGTGGCATGCAACACCTTTCCAGGCGTGGGGTCATCCTGCCCAGCGAACCCCAAGTCCTGCCCCTTCCCCTTGGCCAGCACACCTCTCCACTTCCTCCTGCCATTAGCAGTGTTGCACTGGGGCAGCAGCTTTGCAAGGCTGGTGGGTGCCCTGCCCAGCGCCACAGCATGCCAAGGCACGAAGCTGCTCCACCAGCAGAACAGAGGCCTTTGCAGATCAGCCTTGTGCTAAATACATGCCTTTGCTCAAGCCAGAGCGCGCACCCCACCAGCTTAATTTCTAACCCAGCAAAGGCTCATTGCGCACCACCGCCGGTGGGTTTCAAGACTAACACGCTTTTGAGAAATCACAAGGGAGGGGATTAGAGACATTGGGCAAAGCCTTGGAGAAGCTGGGGGTGCCATGCAGAGCCTGTATCACCTGGTGTGGTGGGTGCAGGGAGCAGTAAATGCTCTGCGTCATCCCTGTGTGCAGCAGCAGTCCTAGCCCCGACATTGCGCTTGTCAGCAGCTGCTCGTCTGGGAGGCAGCCCTGCTCGAAAGGCCCTGAGACCAGAGGAAGCCCCAGGCTCCGGGTGGGACTAGCACTCGCCAAAGCCAATACAGCAGAACAGATCAATGGTCTGGCCTGGTTCTGGGCATGGTAGGGTGACTGGTGCTGGCTGCTTCCATGCTTCCAGGAAAGCTTTAGCTCATGCTGCGGGGACAGCAACCTGCTCCCTCCTCAGGGGAGCCACAGAGCCCCTTCTAATTTGTGTGGGTCTCTAATCACCTTGAGGAATTTAGTGAGCTAACTCCATTAGCCAAATGCCTCCCCCGGCTGGTGTCCCTCTCATTATCAGCAGGCTGCATTGCTCCCTTATCTGAAGAGGAATGGCAAGATAAAGGAACAGGGGAGGAAAGGAAAAATAAAGCATGAAGAAAACACAGGGAATGTTTACTGCAGTCTTCAGGGGTCACCAGAGTAGGTCTCTGTTCATGAGAAGTGTCACTGAAGTGGAGAAATCTCTACGTAGGACACACAGGAGTTGGACAGCAAGCAAAAGCCAGAGCAAGAGTAGAGCATGACACTTCTGCATCCCACAGTCATGTATTTGCTTGTTGAATTCTTGGCCCTGCACACTCTCAGCCTTGAATAAACTTCACCTTTTGGGGAGGTCGCGGGCTGCCTGCTCTCAGGGATTTGTGGTTGGATGCTTGGTGCCTTGATGGCTGGGAGAGACGGCAAATTATCAGGAATCTGGACACTCCTGTCTTTCCAGGTGATTACTTGGGTCTCTAAGTGTCATTAAGCTATGAGGGGGTGATAGGGAATGGACTTCTAGTGAGGTAAATGAATTTCCAGGAAGAGGTCCCTGCCTGGAAGGGACCTCTAACTACAGGTCTCTAGCTACAACTCTCTCAAACAATGGAGAAAGGCACCCACCTCTGGGATCCAGGGGACAGAGTTGTCCACAGCTGCATAACTCGATTTATTCCTCCCACTTCTTTGCAGCTCTTTGTTCTGAAATAAAGTAGAGGAAAGTCAAAATAACCTAATAAGTGACCCAGCACTGACACCTACACAAAAGGGCTCCAGAAAAAAAAGTGAGAAAAAAAGCAAGTTCCCAAGCTTCCTTTCCAAAGGACAGGCCAGCTATCATGGCCATAGGGGGGTGTAAATTCTCTCTGGCTTTTTTTTGCCAGCTAATTTCCATGGTGAGCTACCAAGGGGAAAGGATACTGGCACTTTATAACTGTTTGCTAGCACAGAGCTAAAATCTAGGTAATTTTCCTTCTTTTTTTTTTTTTCTTGCCCATCCTTGTTTCCAAAGGCCCAAGCAATAGTTCTTCCAATGCTTCCTTCAGGCAACAGCACCAAGACGTGCTTCACTAGAGAGCTATAAACTCTCTCCTCACCTTTCATTTCTGCTTCCAGCTTTCTTAGTGCTACCTTCCTGTGTCACATACCCAGCCAGCTTCAGCCCACCACTGCGGCTTAGCACATCTAAAATAACTTAATGGACTACAGTGGAGTCATTTTACATGCACATTGCTGTGAGTCAGCTCAGATTTTGCCCTGTGGCATGCTCTTTTTCCTCCATGAAGAGAGCTGTCTCGTGGGGTCAGCATTAGAAAGGAAGGTCCGCCCTTCCAAATGTTCAGAAGAAGACATCCCAAACCTCCTCACCTGGTGCCCCAGCTTCTGCGGATAGTAAAACTGAAGGCTTGGGTTCCCACCTGGGACTCGTGCCAGAGCTTTAGCCAGCTCCCTCCAGCTTTCGTACCCTGGGCAGAAAAAACAGAAAGAGATGTCAGAGTACAGGCTAAAAAAAGAAGCCAGAGCAGTTACCAGAATAAACAGGTCCTTTGTGAGGCTGAGAGACCTCTAACACTCTGGAATGGTCCAGCAGAGACTAGGACTTGTTTACATTACTTGGAGTTGGCAGACTGACACAGAGAGAGAAATTGCCTTTGTCTTCCTTAAAAGCTCTTCCTTCCTTCTTATTAATTTGTTATATCAATGATTCATCATAGTGTTAAAATACAAGTCAGAGATTTCATTAATCACCACAAGACTGGGAGCCTCTTTGTAGATCCCTCAGATAATCCCATTGGTCAAACTGAAGACAACCAATTATTTTTTTTTTTTAAACTAGCAGTCCAAAAGAAAAAAAAGCATAAGACAATAACCAGATTCCTAATTAGTTTAACCATCAAAAGAATATTATTCTGAACATGCACCTATTTGCACAACAAAAGCTTTCAATCTTCTCTTGAAAGAAATGATAGCAAAGAATGCACCTGATGGGACAGTCAGCTGTAATGCCTAAAACATTAGCAGTGATGCAGTTAAGGCTGTCGTTATTTAAGTGAGGTCAGCTTCCAGCTTCAAAAGCAACTTCATTTGACACCTCCTTCCCCCCGAGTCTGCTCGATTCAGAGGCCAGGATATATTTTTTCTTTCCTTCTACAGCTCTCTTGGCTTCCAGGGCTTATGGGGGACAAAGACAACTAGATACCGCATAACCTCGTAGCTCTCCGTAACTGTCATCCGTATCACTAACAAGACAGTGCTGGTGAGCAGAGCTCAAACCTCCCAGCAGCGTTACGGTGGCTCACACTATGCAGTTTTAATATCTGCTAAACATTTTGGCATTGAGTCAGCAACTAACCAACCTGCCAGCAGCTCAGCGCTGTGCCCACGCTGCATGACAGCTTGATTGTGAAGAGCACAAGCGCCAAACCCCCCACGAACACTTGCTTCTCCCAGGCTGGTGGCAGACCAGCTCAATCCACGTACCAGTCAGCACAGCCAGGCTCTTTGCCCATTTACTTAAAAAATGGAAATCATCCCCAAAGCTCTAGGAGGATCCAGAGAAATTGTCTGCCTTAGTATATAAAGGAAAACATCCTGCCAGCTTCAAGTCTGAGCTTTGAGACAAATGGTCCGAGCCCTCTGAACTGCTGCTGCAGCCAGAAGTGGCAGGAACGTGCTCCAAGGGTGCAGCACAGTCCACTGCTAGGCAAACCTCTAACATTTCAGAGACAGTGTACCCATCTTCACCCCACGCACCCATCTTCACCCTGCTCACCCAACCCAGCAGTACGAGAGATGCACCATGGCTGCAGCAGGAGCATGTTCCATCAGTTTGCTTTGAGGGGACATTTGCAAGCCACATGATTCAGATCAGCTCCAAAATATCTCTGAGCTACGTAGAGGTCAAGGCAAACCCAAAACAATGCCAGGAACTTGAATTCACAAACAACCCTTTGACAGATCCCCCTCCCTGGCTGTCCTAAGCTCTTGGCCTGTTAATGCAACTACAAATAGGGTTAACAAAGCTCTGGGTGCTGTGGGGTCTGGCAGAGGTGAGTAGAAAGTGAAGATGTTGAAGCTGCACCCATAATGTGGACAAAAAATAGGAGACAGTTAGTGAAAAGGAAATACAAGAAATCTGGAAAATGTGAAAGCAAGTAGTCAGAGATGCAACTGAGCGACAAGGCAACTAAAGTGTCCTGCTCTCCCAGCACAAGGGTTGATTTAGACATGGGGGTTTGATTCAGGCCCTGTTTGACACTGTTCAGTCACAAATTTCTGATCTAGTTCTTCCCACCCCCAACTGTGATCTGAAGTTATAGGTTTAAGTCTATGACTGAAAATATCAACATCAATATTTACCTTCTGCAGAAGATTTTTCAGCCAGACACCCTGGATGAGTAACTTACTGATTGATACAGCTAAGCACATCTCGTGCTTCGCTTCAGGGATTGACTGTCATGGGAAAGAGAGAAATTCCTGTTTCTTCACATAAAATAATGTGCAACTAGTGAGCTTCCACTCATGTGTGGAAGTGTAAAATAATGTGTAACTAGTGAGTTGTTCAGAGCAATGAGGCATTTTCACAGGAAAGAGCCAGAAGAGCGGGGCTGGCTAAAATTAAAGAGGAAACAAGTAAAACAGGAATCAAATTGAAAAATGTGAATAAAAATTGGTTCACTCCAGAGGATTCACTGAGGGAGGACCCCAACAGAAACAGGGTTTTTTTTCTTTTGTGCGGAGGGGAGAGATCATTGGGTTTTGTTGTTAAACTCAGGACTTCACTGCTCTGTGAAACAAGCTCATGACAAGGAGTCAGGAACCAGCCTCTTCTGGGAAGAGGATGCTGGCCACCACAGCCGGCTCCTCCACCGTGGTGACTCCCAGGCTGGTCTGCTCTTCGGTTCCTGCACACAGCTGGCACAGAGCCCACCTCACAGCAAACACAGAAGCCCAGCTGTACATGAATGACAACAGCTGACATTTCTCTGACCGTTGGAAAAGAGAAGAAAGGGGGGCAATTCTCTGTGCTGTACAAATATTTACCTAACACTTCATCAGCCAGGCACAGAAGAGACAAAATAGCTAGGAATTAATCTGGAGGTAGTGATTTCCTTGCTGGGTAATTTGTACTTTGGCAGGCTAATTCCCCAACGTGGTAGGAAATGATTTTCAGAAAACAATAGGATAAACACTCCCCCTCAGAGAAAGTTCTTGGCATTCCAGTTCCTTTCAAAAAGACTGTCATTTCTCTGGGGATCTCCATGGGGCACCCTTGGAGAAGAACCTGGCTTTGCCTGTGCATTGCTTGCTAGGAAGAGGGAAGGAGCTACAGAAGAGAGACAGAGCTCCTCCAGCTTCCTGCAGCCAGAAGACCTGCCAAGGCCAACTGCTGATTGAAGACACAGCAAAGGTTTCCTCCCCAGCACAGGCCACAAGATTCAAGACACCACTTCGCAGGTATCCTCTCCTGTGTGACAGCTGGAGAGCAGAGTCCTGCAGCTACATCCACTGCTCTGTCCCAGGAGCACCACAGTGAAGTGGTTCACCACAGGTTTGGCCCATCCTTGAGGTCTCCATCAGCTCTGTGCAGCAGCCCAGCTGCTGGAGCACTTTCTTGATGGCTACTTAAAGTCAACAAGAACACACCTGGAAAAAAGCAGTAGGCAGGAACTAAAATACCTCAGCAAACACTTCAGTATTACTAAGACAGAATGCCAGAACTATTAGCTTTGGTGGTTTTCCTCCAGCCTATCTACAAAACCAGTTCTGGTTAGGATGGGGAAAAGGCGAAAAACTGTGAAGGCAGAAATCAAAGGCTTGGGAAGAGCCTGTCCCACAGCCAGGTGAATAGCTGAAGATTTTGGGCCAGACTTTGTTGCCATTAGCCTGTCAGACAGATGCACCAGCCAGGTCCTGGCCTTTCTGTCTTACTGGCATTTACCTCCTGTTACTTCCCAAAGCACATTGGTTGTTTTCCAAAGCTATTTTTTCACCCAGACACCTCCAAAGAAGGAAACCCTGATGAAGGTACAGCTTGCCAGAAGCAACAGCCAGCCTTCCTCTCATATATTCCTCCTCCTTTGCATCAGGACCAGCCTCCCCACAGCCACAAGGGATGGTTCAGGGGAGCAATTCACCCAAAATCCATCCTAGAGGAAAGAAAGGCTCATGGCTTTCTGCTAGGCCAGCTTGCCCAACGGAGCTGGCTGCGGGCCACACAAGCACCACAGCAGATTCTAGTAGCCAGGGCAGAGCAGCATCCACACTTCCAGCAACCTGCAGTTACACCACACACGGTGCGATGTCAAACTTGCCCCTCTGCCTGCAGCAGCAAACCTGGCACCGGAGCATCATGCATGGGGAGATTTGTACAATTTTGTGCTGAGAGTGACCTGATGAGCAAGGACATTGTTCCCCAAAGCACCATGGAAGGGCAAAAGAACAGCCAGATTCATGGCAATGACAGCAGTTGTGTGCAGAGCCCACCCAAACTGTGGTTTTTATCTTCACTCCAACCTCCAGGGCATTTTCCCTACATCTACAACCAGACACTTGGCTGACCCTCTTTCTAGAAGCAGACCTCCAACTTTCTTTCTACCTTTGAGCACTGGTGGTCCAAGGTTCAAGCCTCACTGGGACCAGCCACCACCCAGGAAAGTGAGGGTGGCTCTTCTTCAGAGAAAAGAGGTCCTTTTTGTTCTCCCTGTTCCTGTCAGGCAGGCTGGCAGCTGCCTGCTGAGGACATAATGCCCTTCAGGGTTGAGCTTCCACTGCCTCTCTAGATTTGAGATGGGAAGCCCTCAGGACTTGAGCTCACTTCTGGAAATAGAGGCAGATGGACACAAAGAAAAGGAAAAGAGGCTCAAGAGGAGGCTGAGACAGATGCTGCATCCTATAGCAGAGACCCCTGCAAGAGGCAGCCAGTCTGGGGCCAGTTGCCTGCACAGCCAGCGGACCAACCATTAAGGGACAGAAAAGCTGTAACAAGAGGAAATAAGATGAAGATCTTGTCTTGGGTCCAGTCAGGGCCCAGGGCCATGTCTGCCTCCTCTCAGCCATGCTGTTTACTGCTTTCAGGTTAAAAGTCAGCAAAGGAACTTGCAGGAACAGCAAGTGGAGACGGGGAGATCGCATCCAGCAGTTATGACTCTGCCAGAGCAATGCACTCAAAGCCTGGCTTAAGAAGAAAAAAAAAAAAAGAAAAGCAGAAAGCTGCAGCCAGAGATAACAAATAGCAGTACCTGGGGAGCGATCAGGCCTTGGGGCAGGAGTGTGACCAGAGCTGTTCAGAGATGAGATCCATCAAGCCACTATCGTGCCCCCATTCCCAGCCAGCACTCGACATTTCAATCAGTCTGTGAAGGTACCTGGCAATCGCGCAAAGGGGAAATCCCAGACCCACTCAGGTGATCAGCTTCCCCTCTGAAGGATGAGATTTGATTACTCCGCTGTTGTTACTGCTGCTTACATAGCTGCAAATGCTATTAACGCCCGTACGCTAGTCAGCCCTTCTGTAACCCTGCTAAGTGATTTCACTCGGCAGCTTCAGGAAACGGCACGTCCACAGGATGGTTTGTACAAAAAGCATTTTCCTTCTGATCTGAGACTGTCCACCTCCTCTTTTGTGGCAGGGACAAGGCAAGATGGCAAGAAAAAACCTGGCAGATATGAAGCAGGGTTTTGTTCTTCATTACCCGCAGTGCCCACAGACCCCTCAGCACAGCACGATGTTTTAACTCTCTCTTAGGCAGTCTTATTTCTCCTCCTATCCTGGTTGAATTTTTTTCAACTTGCTGTTATCCCATGGGACTTCAGTGTGATTTGAGGTCTGTCCCAGTATTATTCCTGGCTGAACAGCTATGGAGGTGGACTACCCAGTACCCCCGAATATTACTATTAGGTGCCTTGCAAACATACTAGTCCAAAAGATGCTGGGCAAGGTTATTTGAAAACAAATGTGACACAGGAGCTCAACTCAGGGAGCTATTCGCAGTCTCTCCCATGCATATCCATCAAGCCTCCTGCCCTGAATGCAAACCTCAACTCTACCTCCTGCCCCAGTTACTCTCATTTACACTACACCCCACTCACACAGGCAGTGCACTGGGAGTGCCTTCACGCTGCCACATGATGCTAGGTGGCACAGGCAGTGAGCTGGACCACAGCAACCAAATGCTTCTGGCCAATGAGATCATGGGGACAAGTTGCCACACTGTGCTGCAGCATGGTTTCATTGCTGCAGCCAGATAGCAGGTATCTCCATGTCACCTAGCCAAGCCAGCGCAGCATCACATTCCAGGGAAGTGGGTATTTAGGGAGTCTGACATGCCTTTCAAGCACCCTGACCAGAGCAAATCCCTTCTGCTAGCGCTGTGTTGCAGGGGAAGCAACACCCACCTCCCAGGTCTACCACACACACATGTATGCACCCCACAACGTCAAATGCAGCAAGCATAAAGATGAGGTGTAATCTGACCTCCTAAAAATAGAGATGCTGGGGAAGGATAAAGTGGAAAGGAACAGCCAATGGTTTCTGGCCATAGGGGTGAGTGAAGGTTAGGTCAAGTCATGAATCACAGACAGAGGGTCAGAGAAACTACCGGAAAAAAAAAAAATCATTCAAGGGTATAGTTGGGCCAAGAGAGTCTCTCTGGCTACTTATTTAATCAGTAAAAGCCATAGGCGGAAAAGGGTGAACTCCTTTCCCTGAGATCAAGATAAGAACAAGACTCCTGAAGTTAAAAGGATTCAAGAATTCTGGTGTTGCAGAGGGAGCCCTGCAAATCTTCCCATTTCTGGTTAGCGCAGAATCCTGCAAATGCTATTGCTGGCCTCCTCCAGGGATAAATCAGAAGTTAGAAACTCTGTCTGTGCAGTCATAAATTACTCCATTCTTCCTCCAGTTACAACTCTGATTGACTGCTTTGTGAAGCCTCACCGTTTTGCTGCCTGTGAGTTTGCAAACTCTGACAATAAGCTGCAGAACATTAAAAGTACATGAAGTACAATGGAGGAAAAGGCAAGAGCATGGCACTTGGGAACAAGAGAGGAAAGCAAGCAGTTTTAACAACCCAGCCTCACCTCCAGACTCACCCACTAAATAACACCTTGCTGCTGTTGCCCTCTAGGTATGGGAAACGTATTTCATACAGGAAGGGCAGAACTGATAAGCAACGGCTGGGGCACTAATGTGTTTTGTGGAAGATAAAATTCAAATCTTGCTTCTGCCACTAAAATTTTCCCTTACCCTAGTGAAGTCATGAAATCCACCTATGCCACAAGATTATCTGGCAAGTGCTGCCTAACTTCTGAGACCTCTGTGAGGATATACGTGTGGAGATACAATGCTGGATTTGAGTGAGAAAGCCCACAATGTTGCTGCCAGTTGCACTGTCCTTTAAAATGACAGGGCTGAGCTCACAAACCAGCTCCAGAAAGGCCTCCATTTCAACCTAGTGTCCGTTAGGGTAAGCTGACTGCCAATTGGTGCTTATCTGCACTTCCCAAGCTGAAGGCAGAGGCTGTTCAGGAGTCGATGCCAGCACGGAAGGGTGTTCATGTCCTGCAGCTGGCTGAGGCACCCAGCCACAGAGGCACAGCTTCGGCTGTGCAGCTGTAATCCCTTGCACAGGGTGGTTACAGACAACAAGGGGTCCTGAGCAATGGAAACATGTCCTCTCCTGCCCATCATCAACTCTCCAACCATGACGCTTAATCCCTCCTCACCTTCCTCTCTTCTGCCTCTGCAAAGTTGCACTAAAGACCCTTGAAGGATTAGATTGGGGAAGGGGAAAGAGCAAGGCACCTTGACTCAAAGGAAGCCTGAGAAGATGAGCACCTACTGCTGCTTTTAGAAACATAAGATAAAGACCATAATGTTGGCACCGCTAACTTCCAGAGCAAAGGGGGGAGAAACGCTTTCTGTTCTTTTACTCTTTCGCAGTAATCCACAGGTCATCTTAACCACACAAAACACATGCTTTTAAATAATCAAATATGTTTTCAACATTATGGCCATAACAGTTGTGCAGTTAAAATAATTAACTACCAGCAAGTTCAACTCTTTAATTTACAGAATGCATGGCAGTTGCCCTGCAGTTACAGCGTGTGTATCCCCAAAATGTTGTGCTGCGCACGGGTTGACTCTATATCTGTCTCCTTGTAAGGTTATTGCCATCAAAACCAGTTTCTCATGTTTACCTTCTTCATGCACAACAACAGATTTCTCAAAACAGGCACAGCCAGTGCTAAAAAGAGCTGCTTCCAGGCGTACCAAGATTAAGAGTACTTGAGTAGTTCACATCACGGTATGACATTTATCAAGGCAGGCTTTTGCCGGTCACTCTCTTTAAAACATGGGATTTCCATCAAACCATTTAGTGATGGGAGATCAAGATGTTTGGCTTGCTTGCACTACAATACTTGCAGTGCTTGGAAAAACTGTCAGGTTGACAGAAGAGCACAGAATCAGGTGTTCTGACACAAGTCTAAGTTTTTATTTTTATTCCTGCTTTTAAGATCAAAATAAGTTGCTACTTTGTGGACTCCAGTTTCATACATATTTCACCTTCTCCTCTTTTTTTTTTTTGGGTAAATGGTAACATCTGACATTATTTTTGGAACAAAAATACCTTTAATCCTGGAACATCTACATGGGTTTCTACCAATTCACTCTCAATGACCACATCCTCAACTGCTGACTCACACTCTGCAGCTCTGCATACAGTCTGCTATTTTTTTTTTCTTTTAAATAAAAATAACAACTTAAAAAATTCCTGTCTGGCCCTCAAAGTGACTAGCATGAAAAGCAGATGTTTCACCTGGTTATGATCGCTGAAAGTGGTATTTCTGGCACCCTCTCCTTTGTCTGGAGGCACCAGCAAAGCCATGCCCTTAGAGACACGAGAGGCAATAATGGCCTATTCTACTGCAGTAACAAGTTAATTGAAGCTAACGTTTGCCTCCATATATCACCAGCTCAGTGCAGCAAATCATATGCACCGCACTCCGAGACAGACCCGGGAGGCTTCCTGCCCACTTTTATTCATACGTGCAGCATCATCGTTAACAGCAGTCAGGACTTCTTGCAAAAAGAAGCACGGTTCTAAATGCTGTCAACCATTAACAGATCTGTTGCTTTGATGTCCGTGGTATCTGAATAAATAAAATTAATAAGAAGCAACATATGGATGATGTGGCTTCCCTCCCCTGAGCACAAGGAGGTATTGGCAAAAATAAAGAAAGAAAGAAAATGGCAATTCTATGCTCAGCCTTTGCCATCTGTTTTTCTCTTTGCAACAAGACTGTGCCCAAGAAAGTTCAACAAGGTCATCCATGCAGCTTTCAGAAAGTTTTGGTAAGTGCATTTTTCTCAACTGATCCAAACACTGCAGACTGCTCAAAGAGCTTTCCAAGAGATATTTTTTTTAAACAGGAGCTCTCTAGGATGTGAAGCTGAGCATCAACTGTGCAAAAAGTATTTGTTATTGCTTTACTGAACATTGCTAGCACATTACTTCTTTTATCTTGGATGGGGATTTTCGTAAAGACTCAACAGCTTGCCAGTTCCATGTAGATGCAGCATTCCCAAAATACCTGCTTCCAGCTTGATTTTCAGTCAGGTTCTGAGTTAACTTTTTTCCTGTAGAAAATGTCATCCCCTGCTTTTATGGAAAAAAAAAAAAAAAAAAAAGCCCACACCTTACTTATTTCTCTACTTGCCATTTCTATTTGCCATTTTGTTCAAAGCTGCCACAGCCATTTTCTTTCCCTGAATTCACCTCAAAGGCAGTAATCCACTTCTGCTGAAATATATTGTTTCCATGGTCTCTGTGAGGGTCGCGTCAAAATTACTACCCTACGCTATCAGTTTCATTGGTGACTGGAGGCAGTCTAGGGATGAGACTAAAGGAAGAGAGGAATTAAGATAAAGAACAGGCTGGACAAAAATCTGCCAGAAATGGTGCAGGTAGAGTTGACCCAACCTTGAGGCAAGGAAGTGTGCTAAATCAATGCTCTTGAAGGCCACTCTAGAAATATTTTGCGATGATTCATTTAAATTATTTTAATTTGCCTATGTTCTTGACTGGTCTTGCCAAGGCTCTGCATGGGATGCTCTGCTCTGACATCAGACAAATCCCTGAAGACAGAGACACTCCTAAATGTGGGACAATACGACAGTTGTCTAACAGTTACATTGAGGAGTAAATAAAAGCAGGCATGCTGATGGCCATTAAAACCAGAGAAATTTAACAAGTCAAATTTAATAAGCCACAAAGAGGAACTGATGGTGCCATCAGTGGTTGATGTACTGCTTTAGTATTGCTTTCTAGGTACGTTAGATGAGAAACAATTTGATGACTGAATTTTGAGTCAGATGAAGTCCTTGTTAATGGGTTTTGGATGAGGCTCTAAAACTTCTCCAAGAATTTCAGGAACTTGGACGCAATCCCTGTGTGCAAGTTTACTGCCGTGATTCTGATTCAAAATTAAAAACTATAGCTTCTGGTTCAGGTTTACATATGATAAAATGTTGATTAAAATGGCAGCAAAAAGCAACTGGAATTTCAGAGGTTCTTCAAGAATGTCTGAAATTTCTCATCATATGCTGACAACACCAAATCTAAGCTCAAAGCTTCATTTGGCCTCTGACCCTAAATGCCAGCCTTCATCTCTCTTTGCGGAAGAACTCTGGGTGCACCTCTCAATCCAAGTTTATTGTCTTTATTGAGCAAAGGTGTGGTCAGCATTATGCTGATTTCATCTGAATCATCATCACATACGACTGCTAGTCAGGGCAGACAAACACGCAAGATAGACTAATGGTTTGTTCTGTTACAGAAAATCCTATATGCCTATGTCTTAAAAACTGTACCAGGCCTCAGAGTACTAATGGAGCAAGAGCACGCTTGAGCTGCTCCACAACACAGGCTCAAAATTGACGTGGACAAAACAAGCCATGAGTTCTCCCTTTGGGCATCCTTGGAGCAATCGTATGCTGTGCAATGGGAAGGGCTGCAAAGCACAGACGCTGCCTTCTTGGCTGGCTTTATTTACACAACATGGGTTGCTATGGGGAAGAATCAGGGTTGTGTAAACTCTCTTTATAGAGCTGTTACCCAATGACATAATTCCAAAATATCAACTTCTGAAATGTTGTTTCTCCTCTTTCTTGACTAAATCTGACGTCAGTGTCCTGCTCTGGGTCTCAAATCAGTCTGCGATACACACTTGACAAAGACCGCTAGGAAAGTGGGAACCAGGAGTTGTTCAGAGAAATCACTCTCTGTCCCAGAGAGAACAAACCTGGAGACATTCACAAGCTGAAATGCAGCTGAACTTTCCGGAGCCTGGACTGCAGAGGCCAGCCAAACGCTACTGCGGGGGCCCTCCCTTCTCCGCAAGCAAATCCCTGCCACCGGCAGGCATTCCTGAGGGCTTCCAGAAGGTGATCCTTAACCCAGAAGGAGACGGCCAGGCTAGTTGCCTTGGAGCTGGGCCAATGTGCCTTACAAAGCTATCCTGTTTCAGTGGAATATTTAACCGGGCTACAGCTTTCTACCAGAGCATTAAAATCACCCTGCCAACTGCTTAAGGGTGGCTTCTGAGGACTGATCTCAAAATTATTGTTTTCTTTCCAACGCGTTGGAAATTTCCATAAGTCAAGGAATGGGGGTTCCTACTGCCCAGCACTCATCCACCCAGTGTCTAATGACCTTAAGGACAAATGAAACTGTAATGACTGTCCAATTTGCCTCTTGTGTAATTCAGGACAGGAAACTCATATAGTAATTCCTGTACCAGCTCCAGAATAAATATCCAATGAAAAAATGCCATCTGACGTTGGTTATTTACACGCCGACTTGAGATTTCATCCAAACTCTGTTCTCAGCCTCTTCATTAAGCCTTGCTGACCTTTTCCACAGGCTCCTGGTGTGATTCCTATTGAGCTCCACTGGCTCTGTTCAACTCCATTCTCTTTCTATGACACTATGAGTGTACCACCTTATACAACTTAACCATACATTGCAAAATACCCATTCCTAGTGTGTTCTGCCAAAACTGAAGGCAAGTGAAAGCAACTGGCCTCTTTAGTGCATTTTGCCAAAGGACTAGTTGTTCATTGTCTGTCCCTTCTCTGCATCTGACCCCAGTAACTCACAAAGCTCTGGGTTATACACAGCTGGGAGAGCATCAGACCTCAGCTCTGGTGTCCTGAAACAGCACTGTATAGTTTACATGCTAAACACTGTTTCATGGGAAATGTTTCTAACGTGGTGTCTCCTGGGATGGAGATGAGGACTGTGTGTGCCTGTGACTTCCCAGGCTCCACAAATAGCCCAAGGCAGTCCATTCTTGATTACTCTTTTAATCCATTTTTTTTTTTGCCTGCTACTACAAAACCACAGAATTGCTGAGGTTGGAAGGCACCTCTGGAAATCATCTCGTCTGAACCCCTGCTGAGAGCAGGGTCATCTAGAGCAGGTTGTGCAGGGCGACATCCAGTCAGGTGCTGAATACCTCCAAGGACAGACTCCACAACTTCTTTGGACAAGGTGTTCCAATGTCTCACCACTCTTAAAGATAAAAAAAAAAAAGTTTTTCTTATGTTTAAACACAATTGCCTTGGCCTTCATTTGGGCCTGTTGCCTCTTGTCCTTTCCCAAGATGCCACTGAGAAGAGTCTGTCTCCTTATTCCTTTCTGCCCCTCATCAGGTATTTATACACATGTACAAGACCTCTAAGTCTTCTCTTCAGGTTGAGGAGCCCCAGCTCTCTCAGCCTCTCCTCATATGTCAAATGCTCCAGTCCTGAAAACACCTTCATGGCCCTTGGCAGGACTCACTCCAGTATGTCTATGACTCTCATCCAGGAAGCCCAGAACTTGATGCAGCCCTACAGATGTCTTTCACCAGGACTGAGCAGAGAGGAAGGATCATCTCCCTCAACCTGACCTAATACAGCCCAGGCTGCTGATCTTTACTGCAAAGGCAGATTGCTGGCTCTTGTTCAACTTGTCCACCAAGACCCCCAGGGCCTTTTCTGCAAAGCTGGCTTTACTGGAGCATAGGGTTATTCTTCTGCTGTCTAAGACTGTCTCCCATGGGATTCTTTGAAGCGGGTCCCTGAATGTGGCAAAGTCTGCTCTCCTAAGTCCAGGGCTATGGATCCTGCCATTTGCCTTGTTCCAATGTAACTCCAGTCTGTTCACCACATGGGGCAAAAATAATTTGTGAAAGTAGTTTTAAACCAGCCAGTCATTTAACCACATTGATAACGTTGAACCCCAAAAGTTTATAACTTCACTGCTGTTGAAAAATCTGCCTGTAAGTACTTTGGAAGCAGAAGTCCCAAGGGAAAGCGCTGGGATTTGAGCCAAGGCACACCTGTGGCTTTTTAGAGCCCAGCCTAAAATGGCAATACAATTAACTACTTCAGAGTTTGCAAAATCACTGTGAGCCTTCCTATGCTCTCAGCTGCTTCATGTTCCCATTAGAAATCCACTTTCTCCACAGCAAGTTTCAGGTCTGTGACCAAGGATATTTGGGATACTGAAAAAATGAGAATGGAGGGACAAAAGAAAAGAGATTGAATGCTAGAAGGAATAACGAGAGGTCTCATAAGCTAAGTTTGTTATTCATGTCCCCACTATATTAATAAGATACCAATTTTTCATTCAAAAAAAAAGCAACCACAGAATAACATCCAGGCTACCATATCAGCACTTCATAGGATTTAGAAAACTTGGAGCAGAACATAAATCCTGTTTGCTGCAGGATGTTAGAGCTTTGTCAATGATATTTCATAATACACGTAACTGCCACTGTGAAATATGCTCTTTTACTCTGAGAATTGATGCCAAAATGATGCAATTGGATTGTCAGCACCCTATTGTCTGGGAGCTTATCCATCAAAAAAAGTCTTGCTGTGATGCAATACGCTAACCAGTAAACCAGCAAACATAAAATCGCTCACCTCTGCCAGGTTCATTTCTTTGGTGCTGTGCCCTGGGTCTCAGCAACAGGTAAACCAGAGAAAGACCTGGTGTAGTGCGTGAAAGGGAGATGGCACCATTTCAGCCCAACAAAGCTCTCTTACACCTTTGCTCTTTTAGCTGACACCAAGAGTGATGCTCGCACAACATTATATCACACACCTGATTTTTACCTGGTTTTACTGAATTTTATCACGCTTTTTCTGCAATACCAACTGAAATATTAGGTGTTCGTTCTGCACTGGCTTTGACATCTCATCACTGCAAAGATGGGGCTTTCACCCTGTCTGAAAGCAGCTGTGTTGACGTTTGAAAATTCAGTCACCCTAACGGCAGTGCCGACAAAGTAACAGGATAAACATTGTGAAGCGTAAAGGCAGAATGAGTAAAAGCCTTTATTACACCAGCATCAACAGAGAGGCATTAGCCCACGAATGCAATGCATTCACACAGCTGATAAAATTCGGTCATGTCCAGGACACCAGCATGCTCTCCTTGACTGTTTTACAATCACCATTTGATGGTGAGAATAACACAAATCTGTTTACTTCCCAGGAGTACTGAAGGGCTCGATTATCTCACTTTCTTTCATTTTCACCAAAAATGACAAGGATGGAGGGTCAGATTCACAGGGTCTGCATACTCAGAGTCACAATGGACTTGTTACAGAACTGCTGCTAGTCCCCTCAGAAAAATCAGGCCCCAAGGCATCCTGATCCTCATTAGAAATAAGAAAAAAATGCCTTTGAATTGAAAGAAAAAAAAAAATTCTCATCTAGGAATCTCTGCATCTCTCCAGCTCTGAAGCTGGCAAAGTAAGCCTCACTAGATTTAACTTCAAATGCTTATAGCTTTGCATAATTAAAAAATGTCAGAGTAACTTTTTTTTATGTATCTTTGCATATGATCAAAAGCATGATTGTCACAAAACCAGATGAGGCACACAGCATGTGACACTAAAGCATCCAGCTGCTGCAAGCGACCCTTGCATAGGGATGCCCCTTATGAACATCGCTAACAATTCTGGGACACTTCCTATGAAAGAAAAGTTTAATTAGCAACAGTTTAATTAGCTGTTAAAAGACTGTTAAAGAAGGTTACAAAAAACATGTAGAGTATGCATAATTTCCCATCAAATTCTACAGAAATTTTTAGGAAGCTTCTAAATTTGAGCCCAATGGCTAACCCTAGAAACTCCTACGGGCCTTCTTCATAAAACCAGAGTCCACTTACATTAGCAATGTGATAGGGTCTCTGTATAGGCAAACTCTCATCCAGCAACAGCTTAAGTGACAGGAAAAACACCTCAGATATAACAGTATCTTAAAATTATTAGCAAATAGAAAACATTACAGAAGAGGAAAAAAAAAACCAACCTGTTTTTTTCTACAAACTCTGCAATAACAAGATAACTCTTATTTCTCCTATCCTGTCTCAGCTGGCCTCCTCATGCTTTTTATTTAATTTATTTTCCCCTGTCATTCCCTTGCACTCTTAGACTCTTCCAGTCTCTGACAGTTTTTGGGAAGCACCCAGACCTTCCCAGCAACCAGTGATCCTCCTGAGACTCCTCCTTCAAGGCCTCCTGTTTTTCCCAGTGAGCTCTTTCTCCTCTTTCATCAGCTGCCTGCCAGTCCTGCCCCAGTCTTACGACGCTGGAAAGAAATGCAACCTGAGAGCATTAATAAATGATAGCTAGTTCCTTCTCTCCCTTTCATCTCCTCTTCTCTGGCCGTAAGCAATCTGCCTGC